>JABLTG010000003.1:0-326084 GCA_016618085.1 Neovahlkampfia damariscottae
AATTTTTGATGTACTTTTTAAACAATAATTTCTCAGTTCCTTTTTTGATTTTCCAATATTTTCTTTGTTTACACCATTGAGACATTGATTATAAGTCCATCTAGCACAACCCATCCATTGATTCAATGTGTTTTTTTCATTTTCATTTGGATAAAGTCGTATCTTCTTGCATTTGTCTGCTGGTTCCTTCTTTATTACTTCCTTTTCTAACTTTACTTTTTTTGTTGCATTCGATGATTTCTGCTTCTTTTCTTTTCCTTTTCTTTTCTCCTGCTCTAAGTCCATGATGTTTGGCGGTAAAAACTGTAACGATGGATAATAAGTCTTCGGCAAGATCGTTGGTTGGATCGGAGTTGACATCTTTATGTTGAACCACGATTTTGCCCTCAAACTTTTGGCATATTTGTTCAAGGAGTGGGTATCCAAATCTAACAAGTCGGTCTCGATGACTGATGACAAGCTCCGAGATATTTCCAGACATGATTTGGTCCACCAAGGTTTTAAATCCTTTCCTTTCGAAGTTGACACCACTTCCAATGTCTTGGATGATTTCATGATTTGGTTATTCTCTTCGGAGGTCTTCCACTTGTCTTTCGAGGTCCCCTTTTTGTTTTTGACTACTAACTCTGGCATAACATAACTTTCTCTTTTTCTTTTCAATACTTTCAACTCCAAAGACTCTTCTAATGTCATCACATCCATAGAGCCTTTTGTTTCCGATTGTTCGGATACTACTAATTTTTCCTTCATTTGCCCATCGTTTGAGTGTTGAATTACAAACTCCGTACTGTTCTCTGATTTTTTTACTGGTGATATATTTTTCATTGCATTGATCATTATTGCTCATCAGCCTGCTCTATTAGTTTTCTTGGCGTCTTTTCTGATTTTTCCATCCATTTATAATTTTTCGGAATTTAGAAAATCTATATATAGTTCACAAACGATTCCGAATGGTCACTTTGTAACGGAAAAATCAAATATTCCGATTCAGTTTTTCTCTTCTTCACTTATGTTTATTGTATCAAAAATAAAAGATAAAATAAGAATTGATCCAAATAATTTTGATAAAGAATATACACTGGCTATACAAAATGAAATACATTTAAAATACTGTAACAAAGTTCTTGGAAGTATTGGTTTTGTTATTAGTTTATATGAAATTCTTTCCATTGGAGATCCATATATTATACCAGGAGGTAAAATTAAATAACTTATTAATTATGAAACACTAGATGGAGCTTCTTATTGTGAAGTTGTTTTTTCTCTATCCATTTTCCGACCATTTTTAGGAGAAACTTTAATTGGAACAATTGTAGAATCAAATTATGAAAAAGGACTTTCAATTAGTTTAGGATTTTTTTATGATATTGTAATACCACCACATTTATTACAAGAAAATACAGAATTTAGTGAAGAAGATAAAATTTGGGTTTGGAAATATCAAAATGATGAAGATGAAGATGAGGAGTTATTACATTTAGATATTCATGAAAAAGTTCGTTTTGTTGTTCAAAGTATTCAATTTGAAGAGGATTCTTTATCAAAGGCACCTAAAATTGATCCAAATGGTGAAGTTTATAAACCAAATACTGCTCCTATGGTTATTTATGGTAGAATAAATGAAAGTGGTTTAGGTTGTTTGAGATGGTGGCAAAACGAAGTAGATGATGAAATTTTAGAAGAAACTATTTAAAAATAAAGTTTTATGTGTTCATGATTCAACAATCCAAATTTGAAAAGTACTTAAAATTACTTTGTGATAATTTTTTCTGTTCAGTGTTTTTTTCTGATAGGTCAATGTCATCTGTTAAAAAAGTTGTTGTGTTGGATGTTGGTGGAGTGATCATGGGTGATCTCTACAATGAATTACTTGGTGATTTATTAAAAGAATCATCGAAATTTCAAGAAATCTACTCACAAGGACAAAAGTCTTGGAATTTATACAAAATTGGTATTCAAAATTATTTCATGCACTAAAATTCAATATAGGAGGTAATAAAAATATCAATTTAAAAAAAAGAGTTTGATGAAAATGAATTTTGGAATAGAATTATCAAAAACTCACCTATCAAAGAAGAGTTAATACATTTAAAAAAAATTGAAAAAGAAACTGATTTATTAAAATATTTAAAAGATAAAATTAGAGAAACTAGATTTCAAGATTATAGAAATACTATAGAATTTGCTCAAGAATTATCAAAAAGAGATGATTTGATATTAGGAATTTTATCAAATCATGCAAACGTAAGAACAAAAAAATAATCAAAATACTAGGAATGGTTTCAATATGTTTTTGAAAAATTTCCAGAATTGAATCAAATTTTCAAAAAAGAGTTGATTGTTGTTTCTTGTTATGAAAAACAAGCTAAACCTTATAAAGAATTTTATGAAACACTTTTGAACAAGATATTTCAACAATATCCTGAAATTAAAGTTGAACAAGTAGCTTTTGTTGATGATAAACAAAAAAATGTTGAATCTGCGAAAGAATTGGGAATTTTTGGAATTCATTTTCATTCAGGGAAAAATGAATTGAGAGTTTTGAAAGAAGAGTTGATTAAATTTGGAATTGATTTAGAATCTGAATAGAACTAGTTGAAATGAATTTTTATTTAAAATTGTGAAAAAAATAATGTTTTATTTTTCCATAAGTTTAATAAAAATATCTTCCAAGAATGTTGAGACAATCCCAAAAACGAAAATATTCATTTTTCTTAAAAATCTAAGTTTATTTCTCGCTGGATCAATTGTGCATTTTTTGGAAAAGTGAATTCATTAGTTCTCGGATGTCAGCCACGTTACAAGAATTTTCCAAAATTTGCAAACAACCTTTTGAACTATTTTGTTTTTTCAATCTCCGAGATTGACAAAAAATGTTATTTTTAACGGTCAAAGAGTTAACCAATGAAACAACTTTTTTTTTTTTGTTGACCTTGTGAGACAAAACCAAAAAATAATGGACCCAGATAGTCAACAGAAAAATGTCAGAAAAGGTCATCTCAGTATAAAAATCAAAGACGGAACAGTTGTAAAAATACCAGCATTGAACGTAGAACCAATTGTCGAAGAAAGAGAATCCAACAAAGAAGAATTTGAAAATAATGGTTCAGAATATTTTAAAAAATTCTTTAGTCGTATAAAAGATAAAATAGATTCAAAAAGAGATGAAAAAAATAATAAATTAGCCAAATTCATGTCAACTTTAATGAATACCTCACCACCAAACAAATGGTTCGAAGCCTTCGCAAAAATAATACAATCATTACAATTCATGGCTCTTTTAGTTATACCACTTTTACCATTAGGATATTATTCAAGTTGGATTATGAAGATTTATACATTCATTTTTCTTGGTGGAGCTTATGGAAATACTTTATTTCATTTTTCATTTTTTGTCGGAACTTTTTTTACATTTTTACTTTTAAGTTTAACATATTTTGCTTCAAAAACCGAAAATGAAAGTGCTTTTTATTTTTTAGGTTTTTTTGTTAAGTTATCATCACTTTTTTATATACCTTCAATTATTGGAAGTTTATCCATTATTTTCAAATTAAAAGATGCTTCTTGGACAATTTTAGATTTATATATTTGGTTTTTCGGTGTGTTTGGTATATTTCAAGCAATTTTGTTATTTAGTATTACCTACTTTTATACAATTTTGTAAATTTATTTAACATTAATTTTTTGAAAAGTTATTACAATTGGATACCACAATTGGAAGGAGAATGGTCACTTTTTTCAAGACCTCATTCAAGATTTGATTTATTTTCATTAATTGGAACTACAATTATTTGTGTATTTTATCATTTCACATCATTCTCTTATTTGAATTATATCACGGTTTCAGTGAATATGATCATAGTTTTTTCATTAATAATTGCTTTTATTTACTATAATCCATACTACAGTAATCATTTCAACCGAATTATGATCACTTTTTTAATTGAAAAATTTTTTGTCACTGTTGTTATGTTTATCACAAGTAATCAGTCAAAAAAAGTTAAATTTTTTTTTCAGCAATTGTTAATCGATATTTCTTGATTGAATATACATTACCAACATGGATCGGTTGTATTTTCTTTGGAGTTCTATTTGGTGTTTTAGTGCCATCGTAAAAAAAAAAAAAAAATTCACTTTTTTAGAGCAAGAAGTTTTGTTTCTTGGATTATTATTAATTCAGATGTCACAAAGTTCTTCAATCCAGTTGACGTTGAATTAGGTGCTCGTTATTTAATCCATGATGATGATATTGATTATTGTGATCAAGTTTATAAGAATTTACGAAACAAATTTGAAAGATCAATACTTTTTCATTTATATTGGGCATCACATTTATTCATTGTTTCAAAAACACCTTTAAAAGCGTTGCTTGTTCTTGATTCAGTAATTTTACATTTCTTTTTTTTAACATTAATAGATTGCTGAAAAATCTATGAGTCTTGATCTCAAATTAAATTTCTTACTTCGAAGATATTTATTCAGAGATAATGTTGAAAGATTTCCAGATCCAGAATCACATGCTGTTGGTGTTAAAAAAGCCAAACAATTTGATATTGAAGCAAGAAAGTTACATTTGATGTTTTGGTATTCTTTGGTCAATTATTCAGATTCAATGTTTCAAAAAGACATGTTCATTCCACAATTGGTTGAAAAAATAGTAAAAGTTGAAAATGAAGCCAAAGATGCTTATTCAAAAATAATGGAAATGCAAGATTCAAAAGTATTCAAAGAATACTCAAAATTTGCTGAAGAAGTATTAAATGAAGTTGATAGTGCTCAACAATATTATGCAAGAGCATTGGAAATAGAAGCTTTGGAATATGAAAAAGAGTTAGAAACAGACAGAGAATTGGAAGACGATGATGAACAATATAAATTTGGTGATTATGAAAAAGAACCTGCCAAAGCACTTGGAGACATTGAGTTATCATCAGCTGAAGATTTAAGCGGAAAATATGGTGCCAATATCGATGAAGAAGGAAATACGAATGTTGTAGAACAAAAAAATGTTAAATCTCCAGATGAAAATTTGACTGGAGAGTTATTATCAGGAGGGAGATATGGTCAAAGCGAGGATGAATTTTCTGGCTCAAAAATCAGTGATCAGCAAATTGCTGAAATTAATGATGGAGCCAATCCTGATACAGATGATTCACTTGAAAATGGTTATGGTTTGAACATTGATGAAGAAGGAAATTATAAAAGTTCTAATCATTCAGAAGAATTTCTTGATCCAGAAGATGGAAATGTATCTGGGAGATATGGTGGAAATTTTTCTGAAGAAAAATCATCTGGAAGGAATGGACATTTAACAGATGAAGATGATGATAATGAACCAACAAAAGTTCACGAAGAACTCATTGAAATCATTGATGAGTCCAAAGATAGAAACAAAATCTCAGTTCCAAAGATCAACATTGAAGATACAAAAAATGAAAAGAAAAGTGGAAAAAAGATTAATTTAAGAGATTTTACTAACAAGAGAAAATCTCATTTTACACCTGAAGCAGAATTCTTTGATCAAATGAAAGAAGAATTACCAAAAAAGAATATCATGATACCAAAATTAAATTTTGGCGTCGAAGAAAATTTCCAAGAGAATTACAATGCAAGTTTGGTGAAGAATTTAGGTCAAGAAACATTTCGATCAGATTTAATTATTGCAAAAGATGATGATATTTCATTGAATTCTGGAATCTCAGATGATGATGTTTTAGATGAAAGAAATACAATTGGTGCAGATGAAAGAATTTTAGAACGTGTACTTGCTGAAAAGATCAACCAATTTATGACATCAAAAAATTCAACTTATTTCTGCTTGTTTGGAACTTTAACCGCTTTCGTTTTATTGATCTTTCTAATCGTCTTTTTAATCGCATTTATTGATATTGGATTATTTTCTGTTCAAATGCTTCCTTTAATTGCATCTGGTAAAACTTTGTCATTATCACAAAGAATTGCTTTTGAAACTGCTGCTGCTCAAGATACTGCATCAACCAATAAATATCAAACTGGTTTATTATCATTTAATGAAACCATGTTTAGATTAAAAAAGGATGTTACTCAGTACTCTCATTTCACAAATCAATTTGACTCTTCAGTAAACAAGTTAAGAAGAGAATGTAGTTTCACTTGTTATCTTGCTGAAGAGTTATCCAATTTATGGAATTCACCAACTCATTTAGTAAAATACTATAATCAATTCAATGGAAACAAAGTTACAGAATTAACATCTTTGAGAGAACATGAATTTAATTATATTCAATCATCAAGAAAATTAAGTTTATTATCAAAAAATGAATTTAAAAATTCAATAATTTCACCTGAATATAATTATGTCTTGGATAATGTTGATGTTCAACTCAATGAAACAAACAAAATTCAAACAATTTTCTTCCACGTTAATCTTGGAACAACTGGATTAATTGGTATTTTTGGATTGATTTTATTGATGTCATTTTTATTTACTATTATTCCATTTTGTTGTTCTTATTATGAAATGAAATTAAAAAGATTTAAATCATTGATTTTATATGATGAATTAGAATTCAGCAAAGTTTTGGATCAAATTTATTCAAATTTAAAAGCACGTGATATTTTAACATCAGACAATCATAAACAAAGATCAGCAAAATATTTTGCAAATTTAGAAACTACCAGTTCATTTTTGAGTAAATTTAAAAGAGGAATATTTGGTAACATTTGTTATTACTTTTGTATTTCTATCATTGTAATCATTTTCATATTGATTTCTATATTTTCAATTTATGGATGTTATTTTTATATGTACTCTTTCATTTCATCAGATTTGAAATGTTCAGGTGAAAGATATGCTATTACAAGCAGAATTCAATTTTTAGTCCAAGAAATTCAAAGATTTCCAGGCAATTCAACATTATATCATTCATCATTGGATTCAAATTTATCCAATTTATTGAAAGTTCATCGTGGAATTTTGAATGGAGATTCATCAATTGGTTGTGTAGCATCAAGTGGAAGATATTTTAAACAAGATAATTTAATGAATAATGAGAGATGTGGAATCAATTCAACAACAAATCTTGAATGTATGTCTGTGAATTCATTGGTTCAATGGTACAGAACAACTGCAACTCAATTGAGAAATACTCAATCCACGACAGTATTTGAAGAGTTCAAAACAGCTGAATTACAATACTTATATCCTTTATTGGAACATTCACAAAATTTATTTTTGGAAGAAGGTGTTGTTTATGCTGACATCATGTTTAATGCATTAATGTTCGTTTTTATATTGAGTATTGTGGTTTTGGTATCATTATATTTTGGTTTTGTGTTACCTATTTTAGAAGAAATTGGAAATGAAAATGAAACAACAAAGAGAATGTTATCCATGGTTCCTTTGAAAACTGTATTCACTCATCATCCAATCAGAGATTACTACAATTCTGAAATATTCAATCAAGTACCACAAGCACCAGAATACAAAGAAGAAGCACAACTGTATTGGAATACACTTGAATATGGTTTGAATCCAATTATAATTTTCAGAAAACAAAATGATCAATTATTGATAATTCATGTGAACAAGTAACTATTCAAAAAATTCATCTTTTTTTTAGAATTGCAAGAAAACTATTTGGATATGATTCTTCCATGAAAGATCGACCTTTAATCAATCTCTTCCCTGCTCAAGAACAAAAAATATCAGATATGATTTCAATTGCAAAAGCTATCATTGATATGGGTGGTAGTAATGAATCCGTTGCATTAAAAGCAATTACTAAATCAGGTCGTGAATTTAGTATCAATGGAACAGTAAATTTGAATAATTTTTTTAAATCTTCATTTTAGTTTACAAATTCTAAAGTTGGAAGAGATACAATTTATGTCATGCAATTAGAAGAAGAAAATTCAATTAAATCTGAAATTATGAAAGAAAAAGATTCAACCATCAATTCTCTTTTGTACAATAACATTCCACAACAATATATAAATTTAATACAATCAGGACAACCTTCAATTTATAATTCATTGAAAAGTATTACAGTTGTTGCAATTGAAATATTGAATGTAAACAAATATAATATTTTGACACTTTTTTTTTAGATTGATCAATTATTGACTGAAGGAAATGACAAAGAAAAATCTGAAATATTGAATTGTATAACTAATCTTTTTTCCAAATTGGTTGAAGAATATGATATTCAACAAATTCAATCAGGATTTGGTGTTTCTCTTTTTGCATTGGACATTTTTGATGTTCATGATAAAGAAACAAGAATTTCAAATGTATTGTCATTTGCATTGCAAGCAGTTCAAGATTTCAAGAAAATTAATGATGCAAAGAAAATGAATTTCAAAATTGCTGTTGGTGTTAGTGATGGAGCAGGTGTTTTTTCAATTAAACAATCAAATGAAAATAATAGAAAATCAAGATATACAGTAGAACTTTATGGAAATTGTGTAAATTCTGCAATTGGAGCTTTGAAAAAAGGAAAAGAATCTGAAATTGTAACAACATCCACTGTATATGAACAAGTGAAAGATGATTTTGAATTTATACAAATCGATAAATATTATCAATTAAAATTGAATATTTAAATAAATAGTTTTTAATATATTATTTGTTGAAATAGTTGGCATAATGATCTAATATTTTTAATTCTTTTTGATAAACATCATAACGAAATGCAACTCTAATTTCTGGAATATTTGATTTTTCAACATCATTTCCATAAATACCAGGTTTTTGATATTCATCACCTAACCATTTTTTTTTTTGTTCAATAGAAAATCCAGATTGTAAAACTGAATTTCTTGCAATTTCTGACATGTCTACAGTTGTGAGTTTCCAAATTTGAGCAGCTGCTGAGTATTCTTCAATTAATGGTTGTTCTGTTGAATGAAATTGTAATGGATCGTCTGTTGAAAGTGTTACATTTAATCCTTTTTTGAAGAAATCATAAAATGGATTTTCACCATAATTCATAAATAATACATTATTTGATAAAGGTGAAACTGATAAACCAATCTTTTCTAAGTAATAAAGGTATTGGAGTGATGCAGATAATTTCAATTGAATTCCATGATTAATTGAATTTGCAAGTAAGAAACAATCAGCTAAATGATAAGGTGATCCTGCTTCTCCAGCATGAGGTCTGAATGCAAATGTTGACAAACCTCTTGATTCACGTAATTTATTGAGAGAATAAATGTTTGCGTATGTGAAGTACATGTAATAAGCATAACAAGGATTTGATGATGTCCAATCTTTTGGATGTTTATGAATAGGTGATTCCTCGAATGATGATTCATCATCACAACTATCAAAAGCTACCACATCCTTTAAAAATTCAGCTAATTCAGGATGTGACATAGGGTTGATAGTTGTTTCAAATAAAGGTAAAAATAGGTCTGAAGAGGTTAAAGTATTTTGATTGGTTCTTACTAAGAAGATATTCTTCAAAATTAGCGACTTTTTTTGATTTTGAAAGATAATCAAATATTCTTGGGAATTGAATCATCCATTTATTTGACGGTGATGATAACTTATTGTCAAGATACCCTATGAAATTTAGTGGAATATTTGTTTACACTTTGCTAAAGTATCCCATTCATTTGGGTCTCTACCATATATTGATAATCTGTATTCAGTAAAACAATACTTTTTCTTTTCATTTCTAAGTAAAATTTCTTTTGTCAATTCACCAAAATATTTTCCATCAATCTGTGAGGTGGAAATTAATAATTGAAAATTTTTACATCATTTGAAGATTTCATAAAGATTGTTCTTAATTCACTCATTCCACAAGGATTATATTTTGCATTGAATTTATCAAATCTTTGAAATAAACTTCTATCTGCATGACAATCAAGAAAATCGGTTGTCAAATCTTTTGGTTGTGGATGAACTTGTTCCAAAACATCTTTTAAACATAAAAATTCACCTGACTTATCTTTAAGTACATGTTTCTAAATAAGGAATTTTCAATTTTAATTTTTTTTTTACTTCTGGTTCTGAATCTAATTTTTTCAAAATAAAGGATAATAAATGTCTTCCTGTCATAGCAGCTGCTAGATGAACATGATTATCAACTTTGGTGATGTTAAAAAAATCTCTTGAATCAGTTTGTGTTGCATGAGCTTCCAAATCAGAATTTAAAAGTTGGTGAAAATCATATAATCCACTTAAAATATCAATTCTTTTTTGTGTATATGTTGTGACTTCACCAGATTGAACAATTTTTAATAATTTCAATCTTGTTTCTAAAAATTCTTCAAGTGACATTGGAGCCTTAAATATTGGATCTTTAATAACTAAAAAAAAAGTTTAAGAGGTTTTTATATATACATAAATTATCAACACTGAAAACTTCAATAACTCCATTGACGCATTGGAGAACAACCTTGTGAAAATTAAGTTTTTTCTTTTTTTACTTTTTCATCAACGTTGATTTTTGGTTCGGCATTTGGTTGGAATACATATTTTCTTCTCATATCAATACAATCTTTTAAAAGGTTTGCTACTTTTGAAGTTTCTTTGGACACTTCAAGCACTTCTTCTTTCAAATTCACTCTGGCATATTCATTTTCACGGTTGAATGAAGGTCTTCGATTTGATAAAGGTGTATTACCATCAAAGCTTAAATTATCAAAAGTGAAAACACTTTTTATCAAAGGCGTGACGTTTTCTCCACGATAAATTGGGTTCATTTTTATTGGTTAATTCTTCATTCTCCAATCCACCACAAAATAAAAAAATACTTGTGAATTATCATTGATTTAAATTACATTAACTCACTGTTTTTCTTTTCTATTGATATTACCGTTTTATATCACATCTTCTCATTAGAAAATATTCAAGATCCAAAGATTTATCTAGAATGGTGAAATTTAAATTGAAAAAGATGAAGAAAATGACAAAAATCTCTCAAGTTATTCAACTAAATTCCAATATGCCAAAAAGAAAGTGCTTTGGAAAAGAAAAAAACAAAATGAAATCAAGTCACATCAAAATTGGAAAGTGAAAACGACAAATTAAGGTCTTTTTTCTGTGCAACTTTTCAAAATTCACATCATTCGCTTATAAATAAGACGTTGGTTTCGAACATTTTTCATTCGTCGAGAAGTTTTGGAACCTCTATTATAAAAACAAATCTGATTCAAAAAAATCTCATCAAAAAACTCTTACAACAATGATCAAACAACTCATCATCGTTTTATTATGCTTATTTGCTATTGCTCATGGTAGATACATCGTTCAAAGAATCTTCCACAAAGAAGATACAAACTGCGATTCACCTACTATTCTTGGTTCTTTTTTTGAAGACACCAAATGCTATTCAACTGGAAGAACTATTCAAAGAACCACTTGCAACACTACTCATGTCAACATTGATTTTGAATGCAATCTTGAATGCACAAGATGTGGAAGATCAATTTCATACCCAAGAGATAAGTGTATTACTGGATTCATCAATGTGCATTTTTCATGCCCTGAAACACTCCCAACTCTTAAAGACAAAGGAATTTATCTCCGTTCATTCACAAATTCAAAATGCAATAATTATCCACCTGGAGACCATGGTTTCTTCTTAACTGATGAATTATGCAATTCAAACTCACCGCAAAAAGAGGTATTTGGATTACTCAATTCTGGTACTTCACCATCTTCACAAAAAGGATATTTCGATAGAACAGAAAACGTCTACAAATTAGAAGATTATGAAAAAGAAAACTGTAAAGGAAGAATGATTAAATCAAATAAATTCCCAGTTGATAAATGCATGAAGGTTCCTGAACCAAACTTCAAAACAATTCAACCAGCAACTCATGCAATTCTTTCAAAGAAATAAACTCTTCTTTTGGAATATCCTCATTGTACAAAATACATCCTGACGATACAAAACTCTATTTAAGAGAGTGATAGTAGAATATTTGAACTGGATTTCTCCGCCATTTTTCAAAATGGAATCATTTGATTCCTAGAATTTGGATCCTGGTTGAATTTTAGTACTAGAAATGTTCTACTCCCAATTCAATTGAAAAAATACGTGCAACAGCAAAAACCAAATATCATGTACTCACTCAGTCTGAAGATTTAATTTTCTCTGGAATAATTGGCGGAGTAATTTGTGTCTACAAATTAGAAGATGAGTAAATGCAACCAAAAAATGATTAAACATTTCATTGTCAATAATTTTTTATTCAATTTTAAAAAATGATTTGATTTTGATAAAATATTCATTGTCTTTCATTTTCAATGGTAATACCAACAACAATGAAAGAAGAATAAAAAAAAGAATTAATTTTGGTTGAATGATATCACTTGTACTATTGATTTCACTTAAAAATTTACCAGCATTTACAGAAACAATATGAAAAGGTATCAAGCCAAGAAATGTAGTCAAAAAAAATGTTTTGAGATTAATATTAACAACAGGGGAGGCATAATTTAAAAACCAATTCGGTGTGAATGGAAATATTCTTAAACCAATTAAATAGACTACTAAATGGTGATCACTTTGTGAATGAATTATTTTGGAGAACATTTCAACTTTATGTTCAAAATGTTTTTTCATCAATTCTTTTCCAGATAAATTTGAAATGAAATAAGCGGAAGTAGCACCTATTGCAGTTAATGTTGCAACAAATGGAACACCAATAAAAGGTCCTAATAATGATCCTGCTAATAAATTCATCATTGAGCTTCCAGGCAAGGCAAAAGTTTGATTGCTAAAAAAGTCAAAAAATCAATAAAATATGGTACAAAATATAAACACAACTGAACAAACCAAATAAGATATATAGGTCTTGGTTTTTATCAAGAGATTCTTTGAGAATTTTATATGTCAATTTTACATCTTCCAAACTGTGTATTGGTTTCAGTGCCAAATCTCTGAATTAAAATTAACAAAATATTTTTTTAATTACTTCTGAACAAAATAATAAAATATGAATATTATGGACAATAAAAATACAGCATAAATTGGGATATAAATTAGTTTTTGATAATCAACTTGAATTTCTTTTGATTTCTCGACATGCTCAATCGGATATTCATGTAAAACAGGTTTATGGATCAATTTTTTCAATGTTCCTTCTTCCAATTCAATTGCTCCCATGTGTAATGGTTGTAACATTCGAATTTGAAATCAAAGAAAATTGTTGGCCAGAAAAATTAACCAATGATATTCTTTCAAAAAAACGAACGTTGAACCGGAGAATTAAATATTAGAATTGATTCCAAAATCTAATTCTCCGTAGCTATTCAAAAAATTTCAAAAAGGGAACACTACTAAGCAAGGAAAGTACAGAGTTGACTTTTACCCAGCCTGTATTTTTATTGGATGAAAAATGCAACAGTTTTTAAAAATAGTAAGAAACACATTTTCTCACACCTTTCATATTGTGTTTTCTATCTGGATAAAGTCCTAAGTCTTCACACTCTTGTTCTTCCATTTGCTGTTTGAAAAAGGACTTTGGCCTTGCACTCTTAACATTTTCAACCAATCAAAAAATGAAAAATTCTAATTTTCAATAAACTTATTTTTTTTTTTGATAAAATCGCCTTTAAAGTTGAAAATTCATACATTTTTTCTTCGGAATTTGTTACAATTCAGCCAACAGGCACAGAGTATTGTGATTCTTTGAATACTTTACTCTATTAATTCTCATAGGTTTAGAGGAAAGTACCTTGTTAAGAAATAAATGGCATAGAACAAACCATTTTGGACAAAGAATATTTTAACCAATCATTTTCTTTTTTAAAACTTTTGGAAAAGATGACTGTTAGTGAGGAAGAAATAAATGAACTGCTTTCTTCCAACTCAAAACAAGAAATATTTCCTTTCATATTCACCAAAGAAACCGTAAAAAAAAAAAAATTAAACAAAATTAGTTGGTCGGATTTATCAAAGAAATAACAAGTCCAAAAGGTATACCTACGAAAAAAAAATCAGTTTTGAGTCAAATATTTTCGAAAAATTCACGTCAAAATATATATTTCACTTGTGATGAAGCTATAACTTGGTTTAAAGAAAAATCCAAATACATACCTGATTTTTCAAAAGAAAGAGAACTTTGTTCAACAATGGGTCAACTATTAAAACTAATTGGTGTTTTTAAAGATATGAATTCAAAAGAAAATAACTTCCGAGATTCAAAAAATTTACAATTTAAATTCACAAAAAAAGTGAAAGAAGAAAATTATGAAAAAATAATAAAAAGATATCAAGACTTATTGAGAGTTATAACTTTTTCAAATTCACAAGAAAAAATGATTAAATTTTTATCAGACTTGGATTCTAGCATAGATGTTTCAGAAAGACAATCAAATGGAAAATGTTATAAAGACAGTTTCATAGGAAGTCAATTAGTAACATGGATATCAACAACATATTTAAAAATAGAAAGAAGAGCAGCTTTGAGATTATCTGATCAATTTATACACGCAGGTTTAATTGAAGAAGCAGAAAAGTCATCAAATATTCAATTTAAAGATGATTTTGTTGTTTATGAAAAAGTACATCCTTTCGAAATTGGAAAATTAAAACAACATACTCAATCAATACCAACAATCATTCAATTACTTTTATATAGAAGTTATGATTCTTCATTAAATAATATTTCTCTTTATGTTAATTTATCAGCAACAAAATCGGGAAATAAATTATTAGGAAAACCAGCTCAATCTTTTGGAAATATTGATATTTCACCAAGAACTGAATCAGATACAGAAGATGAACATAATCATGAACAAATGAAAAAACATTCAAGTTTAGAATTACCAAGAGATTTATTGGTCGTTATACCAATTAGAAGATGTCATTCTTTACCTGTACCTTTATACGATTTGAATCAATTAAAAGAGTCAAACAATTTATCAAGTGCAAATTCAAGCCAAAATTTATCATCATTAAAATCAAGTTCAAAATTTGATGTATCTTCTGGAAGTACTGGAAATATGAAATCACCAACATCAAAAGAAGCACAAGTTAAAAGAACATCACAAAGAAAAATCAATTCAAATTTACAATCTGTCTCTGTGAATACAATCAAAACAAATACAGGAAAAGTTTTCGTTGATAAAAAAAAAGATAAATCTGTCAAGAGTATAATACAAGCAGCAAAAACCAAACCAGAAGATGTAACCTATGTTGAAGGTCCAATACATTTCTTATTGAATAGATCTTGGAAAAAGTTTTATATTATTGTTAAATTTGGTGTTATTATTATGAAACATAAACAAAAAGATACAAGTGTTTATCAAATGATCAATATGACAAATAAGACAATTTGTCAACAAGTTTCAGTTTCCAATAGAAAATATTGTTTAAGTTTTTTTGTTGGAGGAAATCCTTATTTTTTTGATTGTTTAAATAGAAATGATTGTGACATTTGGTTTCATCAAATTGTGAAATCAATCGAAGATTTACAAAGAAGTCAAAGATCTGCATTACAAGATGTTAAATATGCAGGTGTTGCATCTGATATTAATGGTATTGTAACAGAATTCAATGAAAAAGCTGAATTATTATTTGGATTTAAAAAAGAAAATGTTATTGGAAAAAATTTGAAAATATTACTTCCACCAGGTTTAAACTTTTTGCATGAAAGATTTATTGGAACTTATAAAAAAACAGGTGAAACAAGAGCTACAAGAAAAGAAATGAATGCTATTATATTGAATGATGATGAATCTCCTGTTCCAGTTACTGTTAAACATTTTAGATTACCACCAATGGCATTTCAAAAATCTGCGTTTTATGTTGAAATTAAACAAATGGCAATTGAAACTGAATTTGTTTCTTTTAAAACAAAAGAAAAAGTTAATTTAAAAGATTTATTTGGTTTGAAAGGAGAAACATCAGAATTCATTTCATCCATTTATAAATCAATGAATGAAAATTTTAAATTAATTGAAGAAAAAATTGAAAGTTTTAAATTGAATGAAAAAGTTCTAAAAGAACAAGTTGAATATTTTAAAATTGCAACAGAAGTTAAAAAAAGAGAAATTGATATTATGGAATCTGAAATTAATTTATTTTCTGAAAATTCAAAACTGGATAAAGTAATGGATCTTTTAGATTCAGAAGATGCTGATTTTCGATCATTTTGTAAATCTTTAAATTGTGAATCTGCATGGTTATTTTGGAATGAATCACAAAAATTTAGAAAACAAAAATCCAATCAAAAAGAAGTAATTATCAAAGAAGCAACAAGAATTTTTGATTCATTTTTAAATGAAAATTCAGAATTTGGTATTGTTGTTGATTCAGAAGCATCTCAATATATTAAAGAAAAAATTCAAACTGGAGAAAAAAATGTATTCAAATCTGTTCAAAAAGATGTTCTATTTTTATTGGAAGAAAAAGTTTATTTTCAATACATGGATTTAACAGAAATTGATGAAGTTGAATTCAATAAAATTGATGTAGATGATGAAGAAGATGAAGAAGAAGAAGATGAAATTTTCACAAAATGATTTTAATAATATTTTCCTTTTTTTTCTAATGAATGTTTGTATTGTGAGAATTCACCATCATATTTTTGAATAGATTGTTCATCACAAACCCAAATTTCAGCTGAAACTGATTCAATTAAATGTTGATCATGAGATACAAATAAAACACCACCTTCATAAATTTGTAATGCTTGAATTAAAGCTTCAACTGTATCAATATCTAAATGATTGGTTGGTTCATCAAGTAACAAAATATGTGGTTTTAAATATGAAATCATGGCAAACATAATTCTTGATTTTTGACCTCCTGATAAAGTATAAATTGGTTGAACTGCTAAATCTTGTGTTAATCCAAGTTTTCCTAAATGACTTCTCATTTGTTGAGTTCCTGCATCTGGAAATTTTGTACACATATATTCTAAAGGTGTTTGTTGAAGATTTAAATGATCAACATGATGTTGTGAAAATTTAGCAATTCTAACTTTGGAATTTCTATTAATATATCCTTCAGTTGGATCTAATTCGCCTGCTAAACACTTCAAAAATGTTGACTAAGAAATTGATTAGAATATTGTTCTATTTTTCTTACTTTTCCACTTCCATTTGCTCCTACTAATGCAATTCTTGTTTCTGCATGTAAGTTGAAGTTCAATTTGTTGAAAATTGGTTTTTCTTTTTGATAGGCGAATGAAATATCAACAGCTTGAATATAAGGTGCTTTTTCTCTTGTTGGTGATTCAATTTCAAAAGTAAATGTTGGATCTTCTGCAATGGCTGAAACAAATGTCATTTTTTCTAACATTTTAATTCTTAAAGTTAAAAAATCTGTTTTGCAAACCTTGATTGGACCATAGCAGCATGTGCTGTTTTAAATCTGAATCTATTAATGAATTTCTCAACATGTTCTTTTTGCTTTTGTTGAGCTTCAAATGTCTTTTGTTGATTCATTAATCTTTCATTTCTTGCTTTTTCAAAAGTATAAAAATCACCTTTATAGTAACTTAAAGTATGATTGTTGAAATGAATAATGTCAGTACAAACTTCGTTTAAGAAATTTCTATCATGAGAAACAACGATCATAGTGTTCTTATATTCAGCAAGATATTTTTCTAACCAAAGTACAGCATGTAAATCTAAATGATTTGTAGGTTCATCAAGCATTAATAATTCAGGTTCAACAAATAAAGCTCTAGCTAATGCTAATCTCACTAAAAAAGAAATGTTGTGTTAAAAAAAAAAATCTTAGAGAACTTACTTCTCCAACCTCCTGAAAACTCTTTTGTTGTCATTTTTTGCATTTCATTTGTAAATCCTAAACCAAATAAAACTATGAATTGTTTTTAATTTTAAATTTAAAATCTTACTTGTTGCTGCTCTTGCTTCAGCATTATGTGCATCAATTTCATCCATTCTTGCATAAATTTTTGTTAAAGTATCATTAGCGTTTTCTGTTGTTGATTCTAAAGCTTTCTTTTCTTCTTCTAAAAGTCTTTCTCTTTCAATGTCAGTTTTTAAAATCAAATCAATAGCCATTGTGTCATCTGCCTTAACTTCTTGTTCAATGTGAAGAATTTGCATATATGGTGGTATATTTTCCAATTCTCTACCTTCAATTTGTCTTAATAAAGTTGTTTTTCCAACTCCATTTCTTCCAATCAAACCATATCTTGTACGTTAATTTTTTTTTTTTTTTACCTTTTTCCTTTGTGGAGAATCAAATCAGCATCTTCTAATAACTTAGCTTTACCAATATTCATATTTATACTTGTAACATTAATATCTCTGCTTCCAGAACCAACAAATTCAGAATTATGAACTTTTACAATTTGTTCTCTGTTTTCTGAAATACCTTTCAATTTTAAGAAATTTTTGTATTTTTTTTCTTCTTCTTTCTTTTCTTTTTCATCTTTCTTTCTTTTTTTTTCTGCTTTTGCTTTTGTCATCTTTAACTCCCAATCTAAAAAAAAAAGTTGTTAAAAATTTTTTTGTTGAACCTAAGTCATCCTTGTAAAAGTTAATGAAAAGAAATTTCTTACGTTTGTATTAATTGAAACCTTATCAATAAATGTATCATCCAATAACTTATCTCCTATTGTACGATTTAAATTAATTGCTGAATCCAACACTTTAACAGTGGATTTTAAAATTTCAACTTTTTTCAATAATTCTTTTGAATAAAGTTCTTCAACTAATTTATTTGTAATCTCTTTAACCTTTTCTTCATCTTCTGAAACTCCAACTTCAACAAAAAAAAAATTTAAAATTTTTAAAACTTCTTCATCTTGTATCTTCGTCAATGGATTATTTTGTGAATTCAAAATATCGGACAAGTAATATATGACTGGTAAGTCAATTGTATCATATTTATCTTGAAGAATTTCTTTGAAAACTGATGCTATTTTTTCACATTCTTCTGAGATTTTTGGTGGTTCTCTTTTCACTTGAAGTTTTTTTTTTTTTTTTTGTGTTTTGGTATTTTGTTGAAAATCCTGTTTCTCATCATTTATTGGTGTTGATGATGGACTTGATAAAGTTGATGGAACTTTTTTGTTGGTCTTTTTACCCATTTTTCAACAACAGTTCAAACTAAACTTTGATTGGACGAAAATTAAAATGGAAATCTCAATCTTAAAATTGAAAATTTTGAAAACATTTAACATAGGTTATTTTAATTTTCAATCAAAATAAATTTTCTGGTTTTCAAAAATTCTCAAACAAAACAAAAGTTTATATTTTTATCAAAGAAATTCCAAAGATCATATTCTTTCTGTAAATTCAAATCAAAAATAGAATTAAAGTGATTTTCAATAAACAACTCCAAAACATCCCTTTTGTTCAATGGAATACGAATAATCATTTTTAATTCCTTATCATTATTCAAATGATAAATGCCTTCAAAAATAGCAAAATTTAAATCGAATCTCACTTCAACAAACGGGATACTAATCAAATCTAGCAAATCAATAGAATTTGGAAAATTCTCTGAGGTCACTGCATTTATAAAGTCAAGACATCGATATATTTTTATCCATTGATATTTATCCCTTTTCCCTTTTTGGTGTAAATCAATTGTTTGAAATTCTTTGCTCCATTGTCTTTTATTTGGAATTGGATATTTTATTTGAAAATTTTGATGACCTTTTGAGAATTTTACAACATATTGCAACTTCGAATTTAATTGAACTGTGACTTTTTCAATTATTTCTTTGATTATATTGAAATTCTTATCGTAAATTCTTGAAAAAGAAACAATTTTTTGACACCCCTTGTAGAGGAAAATATTAGGAAAATCAAGAAGCGAGTCAATTTTCTTGATCATTTTTTGATTGAAAATCTGTTCATCATGCACTATTTCCATTGAGTATTGAATTTTTGTGCCTTTATCATTATCTGAAAAAACCACTATTCCACTCTCGATTCCCTTCAATTGAGATTCAATCAAAATTCCATTATTTTTTTTGATATGCCCTTTTTTCAAGGAATATGTTCTTTTATCAAACTCAAATTCTTGTCTATCCAAAATGGTGATGTTTTGATGCTCCAAATGGTCTTCTGAAAATTTTGTTTGAAATTCCACATCAACATCTTTTTGAAATTTGATTCTTTGAAAAAAATGTGATTTTATGATAGAATCATCAAATAATTGAATGTCTTTAAAGTTTTTGAAACTTTTTTTGTTTGAACGCAATGTTCTCTCTCTGTTTAATGATGAATTGTATTCAATTATTTCATTGTTATGTTCTGATGTAATGGTGAGTATTCGTTGACCTCCATAAGAAATATATGGATATGTTATGAAAATTGAAGTTGGTGTGAGAACAGATTTGTCCATAAAAATTTCAAATTTTTCAAAATTGATGTTCCAAACAAAAGTATCTCTTGAAAGCTGTAAATCTAGAGAATTGAAACATAAATCATAAAAGTTAAAGAATGGAAGTTGAATGAGTTCAATTCCGAAAGTCATACAAAATTTTTGAAAGTTGCAAGTGGTTTTGAAAAAAATTTTGGAAGTGCATGTTTTGTTTGGAACTGATTTCAACTGTTTCTTGGTTTCTTTGTCAACTATTTTGTCAATATTTAATGTTGACAAATTTTTTATCACTTCATCAATCCACTCCTCTTTTTTTGTCATGATTTCTGATTGGACATGGTAACTACTTTTCTTGTCAGTTTGTTCTGAGGTTTTGAAAGTTCATTTGAAGTCTCAATTTCTGAACCAATTTTTTTTTTTAAGGACAAACAGGGAGAAAACAATTGTTGAACCTTCCAAATTTGTCAATTTTTAATGGTACAAAAATTCCGAAACTGTTCATTCTTGGTCAATCAATCCACTACCAGAAATTAGGTTTTATATTGGTCTCTACTTCATCTTGTTCACTTTTCAGCTAACCAATATATCAAGAGAAGACTGAAAACAGCACTATGATAGTTTATGTATTTACACTTCTTAATGATGTTTTCTCTATGTTACGGTAGAACCGGAGAATTATAACCAGAAACTATAAATAGAATTATCAACCAATAAACATTCGCTTCGTGTACATTTACTTTCGTATTACAAAGACAAAGGAAAAGGACCTTTTTTCCTTTTATACTCTATGTTTTGAATTTTTCACTTCACTTTTTTTGGTACTTTTCTTTCAAGTAACATCTTATTATTTTTGAGATATTCAAATTCGTTTATTAATTTTACTTCAAATTGCTTGTTCAAACTGAATGAAAGACTGATTCATATTTTCGTCCAACTTCATGACAGCAGCCAAATTATCACACCTCCCACAATACTGTGGTGCAGAGAAAACAGTGACTAAAGATTTTTCAAACATATACTGATATCCTTCCAAAACCAATCGATGAGACCTACAAAACAAATCTAAATCATTGACAAGATTAAATTGTTTAAGAATATCAGATCCAAATAGAAACCCAGAATCCTTGGGAGCACCTAGTAGAAATTAATACCATTACAAAAATACATTGCCAGCCTTTTATTTCTTCAGGATCACTGTGCAATAAATCAATGATAGGACCTTCAACACCATTAAAACCAACTCGATTTAAAGTTTGAATTTTTTCAATGGTGTCAAATTCAGGAGATATTCCTGAATGAACACAAAATGCTTCACCGTTTACTACTGCAGCAAGTGGAAAATAAGTTACTGTATCCATGAAATATTCAAATGGGCTCAAATTATATTTTGTATTGCATTCATCATAGAATCCATAATACTTTGACAATTCAACATGTTCAAAACTTCCACGAAGTAAGATAATTTCTTTTGGGTATTTAATTTTCAATAAAATTAAAAAAGTCAAGGTTTCAACTGATTGTTTTCCTCTGTTGATGTAATTGCCCTAAAAAATAAGTTTTTTTTTTTTTTTTTGATACCATGAATATGTATTTTGTTTTTGGTAATTTCCCTGATATTTTAAACAGTTCTAATAAATCAAAATATTGTCCACAAATGTTTCCGCATATTGAAATTGGAGCTTGACAAGGAATAACATTTGGTTCTTCAATCAGAATTTCTTTCACTAAAATGCATATTTTTTTGATTTCTTGAGTCGTAAGAAGTTCACATTTTTTAACTTTTTCAATCAATTCATCAATCATCAGTGTTGATCAGTGTTGAAACAGCTTGGAAACAACAAAATTATGATTGGTCAAAGATTTATTTGTTGAATTCATTCACAAAATGAACTGTTTTAAATTGTTTTCGAAACTCTATGATATCCATTTTAACCTTTAAAGGGTCTTCTTGGTTTAATATTACTCTTTTTAGAAAATTAGCAATTTCTTTCATGTGATTTTCTTTTACTCCTCTCTTTGTCATTTCTTGAACACCTATTCTTAAACCTGTTGCTTTATCAGGCATATCTATGTCACATGCAATGATATTTGATTTTTCTAAAAGCAATGAATCTTCTAAACCTGTTCTTTGCAAAGATCTCAAAGCCAAAATATGTGACTGAGTAAATTGATTTCCTTTTTTTGATTTTCTTTGAAATACTTCAAATCCTTCGTTAGTTAGTTCTAATGCAAGTGTTTGAGCATTTCCAACACATTGTTTTGCGTAATCTTTTCCAAAATCGATCAAATCCAATAAGGTGACACACATTGATGGTATTCTGGCCATATTAAAATTTGCTACTAATCCAGGATAAATTCTATTGCAAACTTTTTCATACAACTCTTTGTCATTGGTAAGAATCATTCCTCCATTTGGACCACCAAATGATTTATAAGTACTTGATGTCATAATATGAGCACCTTCATCTAAAGGCATTTCATTTTGATAGTATCCTCCTTGAATTAATCCAGACGAATGAGCAGCATCATATAAAATCTTGATTTCGTACTTGTCAGCAATTTTACGAATTTCTTTGATATTATGAGGAAACAGAGGCATTGAAGTTCCAAGTATAATCATTTTTGGCAGCTTTTTAAATTTTTCAAAAATGGTTTTGATTTGTGAATCTAATTCTTCAATTTTGACATCAAAATTTTCTTCAATATCAAATGGAATGTCAAATATATTCAATCCATATAACCCAGAAATACCTGTTTTTATTGTTATTTATTCTTTCTTTTACCTTCTGATTTGTGTGTTGGATGAGGACAAGCTGATTCATGCAAAGATAAAAGTATATCACCAGGTTCACATATCGACATAATTGAAATAGTATATGCTTGAGCACCAGTTAGAGGTCTCAAGTCAGCATATTTACATTTGAATAATTTCTTTGTTAAATCAATACCAAGCTGTTCTATTTCGTCTGAATATTGTAAACCACGTTCAAATTTTTCTCCAGGAAATCCAAGTGAAATTCTTGAACCTAATGAAGAATTTAACAATTCTTGTGCTTTTGGGTTCAAAACATTGTTTGCTGCTTCAAGTATGAGACATTCATTGTCATAATATTGTTCGTGTTTTTTTATTGTTGTCAACAGTTGTTTGTAAATATTTTGACTATTTCTTCGGGTAAATAAATTTTTTGGAAATGAACCTTTTCTCATTTTGCTTTTTAACGTTCAAAACAGACAACCAATCAGAATTATTTCATTGACAGAAATTGTATTGCTTCTAATTTATTGAGAATTCCTGACTTTTTTTGAAAAACAATCGCAAAAAATACAATTTATTTTTTATTGGATTTTGGACGTGGTTAATTTTTATTGGACACTTCTCTGAGTAATTGAATAAAGGATGAAGATTAACGAAATTCACCGTGCTGCGGCTTTAACATGGTGTCCATGTACAGAACATACAGATATCATCGCTACTGGTAGTATTGCTGGTAGTTTAGAAGATTTTTCTTCTGGTTCAAAAATTGAATTGTTTGCGAAAGATTTAAACAGTTCAGAAGCTAAATTATTAGGAAGTACAAATGCAAATGATAGATTCAATAGATTATCATGGGGTAATCCATTACCTGAAACTTATTCATATGGTATCATTGCTGGAGCTATGGTGGATGGTACTGTTGGTATTTGGGATGCTTCAAAAATTATTGATGAAGAAAAAACAAAAGACTCACTTTTGACTACTTTAGATAAACATACAGGTTCTGTTCGTGGACTTTCTTTCAACAAATTACAACCAAATTTGATGGCAACAGCTGGAGAAGACTCAATGATGTATATTTGGAATTTACAAAAACCAGAAGCACCTGTAGGTTACACTATTCCTGGTAAAAATCCACATACAAATCATGTTATTTCAAACGTTGCTTGGAATCAAAAATTTGACTATGTTTGGTTTTTTTTTTTTTTTAATTTTTTTTTAGATTTTAGCAACAAGTTCACATCAAGGTTCTACTGTAGTCTGGGATTTAAAGAATAAAAAACCACTCAGTACTTTAAAAAATCCAAATACAAAAGATATTAGACGATATTCATCACTTGCTTGGAATCCAGAAGCACCAACTGAATTATTAATTGCTTGTGAAGATGATTCATCACCTGTTATTGAATATTGGGATTTACGTAAAGCACATCAACCTTTGAGAGTTTGAAAAAAAAAAAATTAATTTTTTTTAAAAGGAGTTTACTGGTGGTCACACAAAAGGAATTTTATCAGTTTCATGGTGTCCAGATGATTCAAATCTTCTTTTATCAGGAGGTAAAGATAATAGAGTTATAATTTGGAATCCTTCAAATGGTGAAATTCTTGGTGAATTACCATCATCTTCAGCTTGGATAAATGATGTTCAATGGTCATCAAGACCATCTATACTGTCAACTGCTTCATATGATGGAATTGTAAGTTGATAAAAAAAAAACTTAATTTTCTTTCTTAGATATCAATCCTTTCACTTCAAGATTCGAGTGGAGAACCTAATGAAAATGTTTCATCAGGTAATATTTCAGGATTTGAACAAGCTCTTGGAACTCAAAACACTCAAAAAGTTGTTAAGAAAAACGTTTTCAAAACAGCACCAAAATGGTTACAAAGACCAGTTGGAGTTTCATTTGGATTTGGTGGAAAATTATATTCATTCAATTCAAAATCACGTTCAGTCAAAGTTTGATTTTTTTTTTTTTTAACACTTTAAAAAAAAGGTTGACTCATTTGTCTCAGATGCAGAATTTACAAAAAGATCATTAGAGTTTGAAAACATTATTAAAGAAAAATCCTATCAAAAATATATTGATAGAAAGCTTGAAAGTTGTAAACCAAAAGAACAATTAATGTGGAATGTTATGAAATCACTTTTTGATGATAATTTTTCAGAATCACTTTTGAAATGTTTAGGATTTGATAAAGAAGAAATAAAAAAGAAAGTAGAAGAAAAAATACAAAATCCAGAAGAAGTTACAAATGAAGATGAAAAAACTGAAGCTAAACTTACAAAAGAAACAGCTGATGAACTTTTAACTTCTTCTTTAATGGTGAATGATTTTGAATCAGCTGTTGAAGTTAGTTTATTAGCTGGTAATATGAGTGATGCTCTTGTCTTGGCTGCTTGTAAAGGTGGTGAACTTTGGGAAAAAACAAGAACAAAATATTTATCAACTAAAAAATCAATCATGGGAACTCTTTCATTAATTTTAAATCATAAACTTGAAGACCTTGTCAAAGATTCAGATTTGGAAAAATGGAAAGAAACTTTATCATTAATTTCAACTTTTGGAAAAGAAAAATTCCAAAGTGCTTCAGGTATGTTTTTTTTTTTTTTTTTTTTACTTTTTTTTAGAACTTTTGGCAAAAAGACTTGAAGAAGAGAAGTTTGATGTTCAATCTGCAACTATTTGTTATATGTGTTCAAGAAATCCAGAAAAAACAATTTCCATTTGGTTAAATACACTCGGAACAAAAAAAGATACTGAAGCATTGGTTGAATTTATGGAAAAAGTTTTGATTTATCAACAAACTTTATCATCATCAACTGTTATTAAATTATCACCTGAACTTGTTGAAAAATATTCAGAATATGCTTCTTTATTAGCTTCACAAGGTTTAATGTCAAGTTCTTTAAGATATTTGAATATGATTCATGCTCTTTCAAATGATGAAAAATTAGATCTTTTAAGATTTAGAGTTTATCATTCTTTATCAAAACCATTTGGTGATGTTCCAAAAAATCCATTTAAGAAACTTCAAATTCAAGAAACAAAAAAAGAAACTCATCAAAAACAACAATTAGGAGGAAGTCAGCAAAATATGCCACAAAATTGGAATGGACAAGTTGTTCAACAACCACAACAATTTAATCAACAACAACAACAACAACAACAACAACCACAACAATACAATACTCCTTATCCATCACCATTTCAACATCAAAATATTCCACGTGGAGGACCAGTTCAAAATCAAACTCAAACATCACAACAAGTTAATACTCCACCAAAAGAGTTTGGAACAGGAACACATTGGAATCAACCAAAAACAGATTTAAGTGCTCCAATGGTACCATTTTCACAAGTAGGAACAAATCCAATGATGAATAAGCAAATGCCACCACCAACATCTGAAAAAGTTTTCAATCCACAAATGCCACAATCATCATTAGATTTAATGAAACAAAAAGAAGAAATTGTTCAACCAAAAGTTATTCAAAATACAAAACAAACAATACTTCAATTTGATGTCAATTCAGTTCAAGGCGATGCTCAAATGATCATTGATGCGTTAAACAAAGCTCTTCATAAGTGTTTCTCAGGAAATGTTTCAGATAAAAATTTAACAAAGAAAAGAATGGTTGAAAGTGGATTAAATTCATTATTTGAAGATTATAAATCAAATAAAATTGGAAATGAATTAACAGCTGATTTATTACAATACGCAAAATATTTAAATGAACAAAATTATTCTGGAACAGAAGAAATGATCAAATCACTTTCATCAACACATTGGAAAGAAACAAAATCATTTTCAAAAGGTCTAAAATTTTTGAATCAAATTTTAAAAGATACAAAATAAAATTTTTTTATAAAAAAACACTTTTTATTTTCTGATACATTTACCATTTTTTAAAATTTTTCCAGTTTCACAACGCATAATTTTTGAGCATCTAAAAGGACTTTTTCTTTCATAACCTTGTGGGCATTCAATTGGTTCCATTGATTTTGGTAAGTTGACTTTTACATTTGGTTCTTGTGGTACAACGAATTTTGGTACTTTTGGATATTTATTTTTATATTCTTCAGTAACAACACACTTTTTGTTTGCATTTAATTGGTATCCAGTAGGACAATGAGTAACATGATCTTCAGGTTCATCTAAAAGAACAATTTTTATACATTGAGAGTCGGAAATTCTTGAGTAATCTGGTGGGCAAATATCTTTTGATTTGATTTTATGGATACATTTAATTCCATCTTGTTTAAATTTTGGTGGACATTTAGTGAGAAATTTAGCATCAGCAGGTAATTCTTTATAATGTGGGTATGGTATATTCACTGGAATTGTTTTGATATGTTCTCTTTTGATTGTTGTAGTTTTTACTTCTGGACACTGGTTTCCATAAGCAAAATTTACGAATAATAATGCAAGTAAAACACAGAGAATTGTCTTCATCTTTTGTTCTTGACTTGGGTGAAATTGATTGGTCAATTCAACAAAACAACAAATAAGATTTTTCGACCATAAAACTTGATTTTTTTATTCTATTCCTCATTCCTCGATGTTTTTTTAATTCAAAAATCTCGCCGACCAATCAAGATGAAGTATTTTTTACTGGTTTTTGTGACATTCTTCAACCTCATCATTGCTAATGCAATTGTACCTTTTAAAATAAATGTCTCAGATGATGCTTTAAAAGACTTGAACAAAAGACTTTCAACAACAAGAATGGCTGACCAACTAAAAAACACAACCTGGGAATATGGAACAAGTCAACAAGAATTACAAAATCTGATTCATCACTGGAAAACGAAGTATGACTGGAAGCAAAGAGAAAAATATTTAAACACTTTTCCACATTTCAAAACAAAAATTAATAACTTGAATATTCATTTCATTCACAAAAAATCAAAAAAACCAAATTCAAAAACTATAATCATGTTACATGGATGGCCAGGTAGTTTTGTTGAATGTTTAACAGTGATTAATTCATTAACTGGTAAATTGTTTTTGTTTCTCAAATTTAATTTTTTCACAGAATCAAAAGGAAAGGAGAACTTTAATTTTGTTTGTCCATCTTTACCAGGTTATGGATTCAGTGATAAACCAACAGAAAAAGGATTTGATATTAAAAAAATCGCGTTAACTTTTGTTAAACTAATGGAAAGATTAAATTATACAGAATATATCGTTCAAGGTTTTTTTTGTGGAAAATAAACATTATTTAGGTGGTGACTGGGGAAGTTTTATTGCAACCATCATGGCAAGTAATGATAAAAAACATTGTAAAGCGGTTCATATAAATTTTGCAGCTGCAAATCCACCACAGAAAACGATTTTTCAAATGATCAAAACAGGGTTAACTTATTTATTCCCAAGGTTGTTTCTATCAGAAATAGAGATTGAATTACTCACCAGAAGCATGGAAAAATTGGTGTCTGGTATTGGATATTTCGTTCTACAGTCAACAAAACCACAAACAATTTCGTATGCATTGAATGGTAAGTTTCTATGAATATTTAAAGAATTTAAAAGATTCTCCTGTTGGTTTGGCAGCTTATATTTTTGAAAAATTTCATGGTTGGAGTGAAGATTATAAAAAGATTGACAAGAATTTAATTTTGGATAATATTATGATTTATTGGGTGACTGAAACTATTTCTTCATCAGTGAGAACATATTATGAATTTGTTCATGTTTATGGGTTGAGAAATTCAGAAGACTTCATTGAACAACCTACTGGGTATCTGGGATTGCCTTTTGATTTAAGTATGTCGCCAAAAAGTTGGTTGTTGTATAAGTACAATTTGATTAGATACAATCTTAAGAACAGAGGCGGACATTTTGCTTCTTTGGAAGAAACTGAAATATTTGTCGAAGATGTTCGTGAATTCATTGGAGATGTTCAAAAAATCACCAAATTAAGGTACCAAAATGAGCTGTAAATCTCCAAATTCAAACGCATTTAAACGAATAAATATGTTCGTTTTCATTAATTAATGATCCATTTGTGGGCAGCAAAAGACCTTCCAATATAAGAAATATTTCTTTTCCTTTTTTGTATTTTTTTTGACAAAATAGGTCATTAGAACTGCTTAACAGAGGTTTCTATTTCAATTTTGGTGATAAATAATTTTTGAACCTTGGTCCAATAAAACTTCAACGGTAACCAAAAAAAAGTCAAACAACAATGACGAAGAAGAGAAAAGAAATAATAACAGACCTTGATACTTTTGGAGAGTTCCTTAATGAGTTTGAAGAACAACACACCAAGGAAGGTACTACCAGACAACTATTGTTCTAACTTCTTTTAAAAGAAACGAAGAAAAAATTTCAGACCCAAAATACAAGAAAAGAAGAAGTTATCAAAGACTTGGATACATTTGGTGATTTCTTAGGTGAATTTGATGAACAACACGATTTAGATGGTAAGTTATTTTTTTTTTCGTGCTAATTCTTTTTAGTAACATTAAACCATCAACATAAGGGATTCTCATTGAAGAGGTTATTCCACCATGAACAAAAGAAAAAAGAAATCACATACACCGACTTTCCGAGTAAAAACTGACATTTTTTTTGTTGACTTTTAATAGAGTACTTGAAGAAGTACAGTTTGACCCATATGTTACAATATCCAAAACTCAGAGAATACTTGAAAAAAAGTTCAGAAAAATCATTTTGTGCAGAGAATGTAGATTTTTACGAAGCCATTTTAGATTTTAAAAAATTGAAAAAACAACATGATAGAAATGCAAAAGCAAATGAAATATATTACTCCTTTTTAGAATTAGGTTCACCTAATGAAGTTAATTTATCTGATCAACAAAAACAAATTATTTACTCAAAAATTAATTGTGCTCCAAAAAATTTGTTTGATGCTGTCGAATATGAAATACAAAACATGATAAAAACGGAAAATTATTACAGATTCATACACACAGAAGATGATTTCGGTCGAATGTTGCAAGAACATGAAAACATAATTTTGAAAGGTGGTCCATCTGGATCAAGTCGGTCAAGTGGAAACATTGCTTGAACAATAAATATTAAAATTTTTGGACTTTTCGCTAAGTCTTGTGTCGGAGATTAAAATTTTCGGCTAAAAAACAACCAATGAATTCATTACCCGATTTTGATCCATTTTTGGAAATTTGGTTTTGTCCCTTGTCCAATTACATTTCTTCAATTTCATGAAAAGAAGAAGCGGTTTGTATGAAGGACTTCAAGGTCTTTTTGCAAATGCATTTGGTCCAAATGAAAGTTATGAGTCAATAAACTCGAATGATATTGACGTAAAAAAAACAAAAACAACAACACCAACCACAAAAGAAATTGAAAAAAAAAAATTCAATAATCCAAATTTTAAAGTTCAAGAAGAAGAAATAGATACTGAAAGAACTCTCAGAAGTAGAATACCAACCATGTATATGAAACCAAATCAACAAAAAAAACAAAGAATTGTCATCATTAAAATGTTTGAAAAAGGAACAAACTATTCAAAAATTATACCAAGAACAATTTCCTTCTTATCTCAAAAAAGATCAAAATATTTAAAACCAGGCGAAAAACTTAATATTTCAGAAATTGAAGTCGAAATTTTAATTAAATTAATGAGACAAGATGATCCATGGCTTGAAGAAGTTTCACCAATAACAACAATCCGTATGCTCGATGAAAAATCAAAAAAATTGATTGATGTCACTGGAAAAGAAGTGTTAAAAATTTCTGATTTGGAAGAAACTTGTTTTTCATTTTTTGTAAAAAGAGAAAATGGTTATCGAGGAAAAGATGAATTCAAAATTTTTGATTCATTCAAAGAAGCAATTAAATTTGTAAAAAAATATTCACAACAACCAAATTCAAATGTCTGTCGTTATTATGATTTATATCATCATGGTTATACAATCATTGATCCAGAAGTTGAATTTCCTGTTTACAGAGCAGGAACAAGTCTTGTTAAAATTTTATTTCAAGAAAAAGAAATTTTTATTCCAGAAAAAAAAGAAACAAAAAAAATTGAAGTTGCTTCAGAAGAAGATGTAGTTATTGAAGAATGTAAATTTGATATTGAATATAATAAGAAACAGAGTTTTCTTGAAGTTTATGAATTCTCAAAATATGTCAATCCAAAATTAATTCCATTAAAAGATCATGAATGTACTTTGGAAACTGAAGTAATCAAATGTTTTTTTTTTTGACATTTTTTTTTAGAAAGTAAGAATTGTCACTTGGAAAAAAATCAAACAACTTCCAAAAACAAGAAATGAATTACAAAAATTGAAGAAATACACAGATTTAGGTATTCCTCCAAAATTACGAAGAGAAATTTATTTTGTGGCTACTGAAACAGTACCTGATGAAAAAGAATATGAAAATATTTTTAAAAGAGTTTTTGAAACTTATTACCCAATAGATTTCAAAAGAAAAGATGTCAATCCTGAAATATTTCCAACTTTTGGAGGTGACTTCAAACCAGATTTTTATTATTTAAATGAAGAAGGTTCAAAAGCAGCAAAAAGAATTCTATGTGTTTTAGCATTTCATAATGGTGAATTACAATATTGTCCAAGAATTGTTCATATTTGTTGTTTACTTTTATCAGTGATGGAAGAGTTTGAATGTTATCAAGTTATCAATAATATGTTGAAACTTTCAAAAGATACAAATTTCTATATGAGAACAAATATATATGAAAATGCAATTCATTTTTATAGTTTTGATAAAATGATTGAAAAGTATGAGAGTAAAATCTCGACTCATCTTAAAAATATTCATTATGATTATCTTGAACTTCATAAAAAATGGTATAATGATTTTTGTCATGAAATTGTTCCTTATAGAAATTTACTCGGTATTTTTGATCGTTATATGGTTGAAGGTTTAAATGAGTTGTGTCAATCTGCTTATTCAGTTTTCAAATCAAATGAAAAAACTATTTTGACTTTAAAAACAGCAGAAGAAGTTTCTCAATTTTTGAGAACTAGAACACCTGCTGAAACTGATGTGTTCAAGTATAAAGTCACTGGAAACTTCAAAGCTTTTGAACCACAAGTAAAACCATATGTTGATAAATTGATTTTCAATGCAAAATTTGATCGATATTCAAGACCTGTTATTTTGGAACCTTCAAAAATTATTGACAATCCAAATCATTGGGAGTATTTATGTCATAATCTTCCTTATGGTCAGAGACTTAAAAAATTATCAATGTTTTATACAACTAAAAAAGATGGTTACAATTTAGGCAACATTTATTCACATGCAAAAAATGTTGGACCTATGATTATTTTAATTGAAGCAAAACCTATTGATCCAAATGCACAGTCAGAAGTTGTTCAAGATGTTCGTTCACATATTTTGGGTGTTTATTGTGGAGAAGAGATAAACTTTTCAAATTCTTATGAAGGTACCACAGACACAATGGTTTTTTCATTGAAGCCAGAACACAAATCATTCAGATGGACAAAAAAGAATGATTATTTTTCTTTGGGAAAAGAAAATACTTTAAGCTTTGGTGGAGGAGGGTAAATTTTTGGTTTGTTGTTAACATCTTTTAGTGATGGACCTGCAATCACATTAGACTCAGATTTATATAGAGGTTCAAGTTTTAGTTGCGAAACATTTGATAATGAACCTCTTTGTGGAAAATTCAATGACTTTTTAGTGTCATCTATCGAAATTTACAAATTCAAATTATAATTGAATTTTCATCCATTGTTGAACCAATAATTTTTGAACTTTTTGATATTTTTATTTTATACTAGGGTTAAAAAAAGAAGAAATATTTCAAAATAAAAATCAAATTTGGAGTTGGATTCAAAATGAAAAAACTAAGGAGATTATCCAATAGAATTCATCAACCAATCATCATCATTCTGTTTATCCAATCAATTTATAACCACAGACATAAAAGGACCATGAAGGTAAAAATATTAGACCTAAAATGAATTCAAACTTCATGATAAATCATCACCGAGAATTATGCAAATCTCAGAGATTTTTTGAAGCCAGGGAATACCGTCAAAAGCACAAAATCGAAGTTGACTGGAGCCACGTATCGCACCTTATTTCCAAAGAGAGTTTCCATGAATGCTTGTATTATATCAAAGGCTTTTACGACCTTCAAAATGTCATTGACAACGAGGAAAACGTGGTGGAACTTCAAAAAGCTCAAGTTATGCTCGAAAATTTTCTCTATTTTGAAGACAAAGAAAACTTGGAAAATACATTAGAAACAAACATCAGGAAAATACTCCTACCAAAGGTTTCTTTTGTTTCAAAAAAATATCAAAATTTAGACGCAAAAATCAAATCTGCTTCAAAATCTGCTTTCTCTCAGGTTCTTCTCAAAAAACAACCGCTAGGTGTGCAAAACGGAGTGCCTTTAAAGAAGAGATTTTCACAAAAAGAAAACTCAACAGAATCGTTTTTCAAAAAACCAGAACCAAGTCAAAAAAAACAAAAGAAAGAATCAGAAAATTTAAGAGATTTAATATTTGAAGTTCTTGAAACACTTAAAGAACCTGCATCTTGGGACGCTTTAAAAGTTTTAATTCCAGGAGACAAAAACCAAATTTTCCAAGAGTTAAACGAAATGGTAGCAGAAGACATCATTGAATTAAATCAAATGAATGAAACAAAAAAAGGATATCAAAAAATAAGACTATATGAAATTTCACCTCAACAAATTTTTCATAACGTGGATGTATAATATAACAAAAAAAATGTATTTTTATTATAATTTTGATTTTACATCAAAATCTTTGTTTGTTCTTGTTGTTTGATTAAATTGATTCATTGTTGATCCAACACCCACAACATCATACATTAAACGATCAAAAACAGTTGCTGGAAATAAAAATCTCATCAAGTAAATTAAAGTTGGAAAATAAGGCATAATAATTTGTCCATCTCCTCTTTTAATAGCTTTGATTGATTTTTTTGCAACATATTTTGTTTCAAGGATTGGCATCAAAAAATTAAAGTTGTTTTTTTTTACACCTTCAAACATTCCTGTGTTGATGAAATAAGGACAAATAATAGTTGCTTGAACACCAGACTAAATTTATCAGTTAACTTTTTTTTTACGTTATCAAGTCTTTTAGATGCATGTCCCATGTTGTTTAATTCAACTCTTAATGATTCATTGAAACCAAATGCTGCAAATTTTGAAGCAGCATAATCAGATAAATTAGAAGTTCCAGCCATTCCTCCTGCCGATGAAACAGTAACAATATGACCATGATTTTTTTGAAGCATACTTGGTAAAAATGCTCGAACTGTCCAAAAATGTGAAATTGCATTAACTCTCATAACCTTTTCAATATCATCATCTTTACTATCAAGAAATGTTACACCTCTTACAATCGCTGAAAAAAAGTTGTTAAAAATTTAATTTTTTCTTGAACCTGCATTCAAAATGACCATAGTGACATCTCCAACTTCTTCTTGAACAAGTTTTGCTGTTTTATAAATTTGTTCACGTTCACCAACGTCTACTGAATATGTGAAACATTTTCCTTTTTTTTTTATAAGTTTTTTTTTATTGAAACTTACCTCCTTCATATTTTATTTCTTTTTGTACTTTGTCTAAATTTTTTTCATCTCTTGCCCAAATTACAACTGTTGCTCCTTCTTTAGCAATCATTTTTGCCATTTCTTTTCCAATGCCAGAAGTTCCACCTGTTATGAGAACCTAATGATTTTTAGTTTATTTTTTTTTAACAATTTCATTTTTTAGGTTTTTCATATGTGCCCAAATCCATGCTTCTCTAGCAAGATAGGATGTACCAAAAGCACCTAGTAACCATTTAAAATACTTTAAAGTTGATTTTTCGTTTTTGCTCATTTTTTGTTCGTGCAGTTTTAACCAATCGCCGAGAACTATTGAATGACCACTTTAAAAAGACAACAATCTGAATAAAAAGTTTTTATAAAATATTGCATAAATCATCGGAATCAAATTTGTCTCTTAAGATCTCAGGAATTCTAATTTTTGATTTTTTGATTTTTTCCATTTGACTTTTTTGAATGTAGAAAAGAACATATGCCGTAGAGATACCTTCTAAATGGCCAAGAGCTTCTGATGAATTGCAAGAATATACCTTTTCATCATTGAATTTCATCCAATTGTCATCACCAACATCAATATAAGTATAATAATGACCTAAGAATATTTTTAACAATTTTACAATTTTTACCTGAAGTAGTTGATGATCCTTGATGTACAATAACTGAAGTCAATACATATGTTGTGTCTTGATTTTCCTCAGATTTATCTACAAAATTTTTCAAATCAATCTCTTGATCATATTTATAATAATCATTGATTTTTGACATGGTATTTGTGTAATAAGAAAATGAAAATCTTTCCAAGTGAAACATCAAAATAGGTGGTAATGTTTTAAATAAACAATATTTTGTTGCATCCTTTTCATGAAAATAGTTAGTATGATATTTTTTACTTCTTTTCCATTTCCAGTGTCGTATTGATTATCTCCAGTTAAAAAAGCCTTCTTTGTATACTCCTTCAAAGATTCACCGATAGTTTTACAATTTTTAATCGGTAATTGAATGTCATAAAAGTTTTCAATTGAGTTTGATTGATAACTCGATTTTAAACATTCAATTTTATGAATTAAACAACCTTTAAACACATTCAAATCAATTTTATCAGATAATTCATCTAATAATATTCTAGTTAATTCATGAATATCTTTATATTTTAAATGTCAATTTTTCAAAATTACCATGTTGAACAAAAGCATCACTGGAATCCCATCCAAATGATTTCATCAAAGAAGTAGTTGAAATATCTTCTTTCTATTAAAAAAATAAACAGAAAAATTTAATTACACACTCTAAATGATAAAAAAATCTTTGTAATTCAAGTGTTAAAGATTCTCCTTCTTCTGTTTCATCACAAATGATATCAAATATTTCTTGACGGAAATATGGAATGTGAAATAAATTTTGAAGAAGTGAATTCAAATAACATGTTGCACCCTCTTGTTTGAAATTATTTTTTAGTTTTTTTTTTTACCATTTCTAATTCCAACATACGATTTATTTTTGTTTTTCAATTCTTTTTTTTCTCTTGGTTTTTGGTCTTCTCTCAAGAACATGTATCCAATTGCTGGAAGAGATATAGACAACGCACCAATTAATTTATAATAGTTCATTCACTTTCCTTCAAAAAAAATGTTGAATTGATATGATTGGTTGTTGTACTACTTGGTATTATTGTCATTTTTTTTAAGAATAGATGGGTTTGGAAAATTGGTCAAATTTATGGACGTTGAGAAAATCGTCCAATCATTGATGAAAATTTTTTTTCTTGTGGTTTTTTGTCTGCTTGTACCATTCTGTTCACCAGAAATACAAGCAGCATTAGCTAGTCCACTTCCAAAAAACTCACCAACACCATCATCATCACCAAATCCAAACACCAACATCACAACAAATAATACAACACCAAGTCCACCAACTTCATTTGGTGAATTTCAATGTGTTGTAGTAGGAGACTATTACATACAATACCGATTTGACAAAGACAGTAAAAAAAAAATAATTTTGTTAAAAAAAAATTAGCCAAACAAGTGCAAGTTGTTCCAAGTATTTGTGATTTTGCTTCAGAGTCAGGTAATTATGATGGATATGCTGCTATTTCAATGCATAAAAGAGATGGTGTGATAAAAAATGCTTCATTCATTGTTGTTGCTTGGTAATTCTTCATAAATGTTTTAAACTTCTTTCAAAGGCTGAGTAATCAATGTAAAGACAATTCATCAACATCATGTACTCATGTAAGACAATTAAGATCTCATGAAGATCCAACTTTAAAAGAAAATGGAGATGTTACTCCTGGATTGGTTGTTCCAGATCCAAAAGGATTTTCAAATGTAAAATTTGATGAATATTACACATTTGATTTGTTTATTGATCAAAAACTTTTAACTGAATTTCCTTATGTTACAGTTGCTTGTTCAAAATCAAAAGTAATTGAAAATGGAACAACAGAGTTTCCCAAGCATCAAAAAGTTATTACGAAATATCTGGATTTAACAAAGACAAATGCCACAAATTATTGTGATATTTCACTTGCTTCTGCTCAAAATATGAGTGATTCAAGTATTACAATGTGGTTTGTTGAAATGTCCGCTGCTTTGATTATTTTTATGATTTTAGTGTTATGTAGAGATTTACAGCCATTGAAATCACGTGGATTAGTTCCTTATGTTGCAATTATAGCCACTTATGGTGCAGCTATGACATCATTTCAATATCATTTAGAAGATTTAGAATTCAGGTCTCAATATTCATGCATTTTGACGGCGTATCTATACTACAACTTATTATCTGTTACTTTTTTATTGATGCCAGTTAATTATTTGCGTTATGTTCTCTTAGTGAACATAAACAAACAAAAAGAATATCTAGCAAAAAATTCAAAAGGGGTTTACTTTAAAGTTATTGGTGTTTTATCAAAAATTACAACACCAGAATTTACATTGACTATTGTTGCAGTGTTTTTATTTGCACTTGGATTGATTGATTTTATTATCATTGTTTCACTCAATCCCACACTCAAATGTACAGGTACAATCTCAGATGCTCTTTCAATGTTCCATTTTTCATTTAATTGTATTTGTACTACTGCTTTAATCATTATTGGAATTTCGGATATCGTAGTCAATATTGTTAGATTTATTCAAAAAAGCGTTAAAACAAAATTTGAAAATTTTTTCAAGAATCTTGGAAAATTGATTTATGATTTTTACATGTTCAGTGATCCATTTTATTTTAGACTTGAACAAATTGTTGTTATATTTGTTTTTGTTCTTTATGTTACAACTGAAATTTTTTCATTTGATAATGTTTTCAATTCAAAAACAGCAGAATATACTTATTACATCAAAAGAGTTGTTTTGTATTCAAGGACTGTTGTGAAATATCTATTTGTTTGTTATCAAGTTATCATTCCTTTAGGTTTATCTCTCATCATTTTGATCAAAAATTTCATCTTAAAATGTGTTACAAGAAAAAATGGAAATTTGACATTGAATGATTTACAAATTGTATTAGCATCAGATATTTTGAGTCCTTTATTTTTTGAATTTTCCAAACAAGAATGGTCACAAGAGAATTTATTGTGCTATAGAGATATTGATGCTTACAAAAAAATTTCAAAAATCGAAAAGAAAAAGGAGTTTGCACTTGAAATATTTGATAAATATTTGAGTGGGACAGATGCTCCTTTAGAAATTAATATTGATCAAAGACAATGCATTGCTTTGAAGAAAGATATGCAAAGTTGTGAAGACGACAGTATTTTTGATAACGAATTATTTGCAAAAGTTGAACAGACTGTACAAGTGAATTTATCAGATACATTGAGTAGATTTATTATCAGTCCTGTTTATGTAAATTATGAAAGAAACACACAATATTTGCAAAAAGAATTGGCACAAAAACAATCTTTGGTTAGAGAGTAAAATTTTTTCATCTGATTGGAAGATGAATTGAAATTGTATTTTTTTTGATACAAAAGAGATTTAATTCAATTCCTACATAAGTCTAAAAATAAAACCTTTTCGACCAATGAGTTGATTTATAAATTTAAATTCTAAAATCATTGGTGGTTGGACAGAAAATTTTCAGCTTCAAAATGAACAAGGAGAAGGTAATTATTTTAATTATACCTCTAAATAATACTATTAGTCACCAGTAATAACGTTTGGATCTTTCCAAGCAGAAGAAATTAAAAAAATAACAAAGGATTCTGATTTTCAAGTTCAACTTCCAAATCAAAAGAATTTTACACGAAAAACAACTCAAAAACCAAAAACTTCAAAAAAAAAAGAAGAAAAGAAAGAGAACAAAACCAAACCTCAAACAAAAAAAAAACCTGAAAAAGTAGAAAAAAAAGTTGAAAATAAACCAAAAGGCAAAGTTCAACCAGTTCAAATTGAAGTAAATTCATGGACTGACTTATTTCAAACAACTCCAAAATCAGAACCAGAACCACAACCAGTACCATTAAAAATTGAAAAAGAAACTACAAAACAGACGAAAGAAAAACAACAAAAACAAGAAAACAAAAAAAACAAAAAAACATACAATAGCGATGGAACAGCAATACTAAGTAATATATTTCTTAATTTTCAACTTTTTACAGAAAATTCAATTTTGAATTTAACATCTATTGATTCCGTTAACCTTCAACCAAGGGGTTTAATCAATTACAATAACTCATGCTATATTAATGCTATTTTACAAGGTTTATTATACACACCTAACTTTTATACATTATTCAAAAATTTATCAAAACTTAAATTGGATCCAAAAATTTATCCTTTGACCAATCATTTGTAAGTTTTTCTGATAGTTTAAAAATTGAAGATGTCATTTTGTGAGTGAATTCTCAATGATGATTAAAAAATCTACTCGAATTGATATAGGCACTAGTTTTGCTCCAACATACTTATTGAACTATTTGAATTCAAATGAAGTAAAAACAATCAAACAAGGAAGTCAACAAGATTCTCAAGAATTTTTAGGATGGCTATTAGAAGAATTACATACTGAGTTACTCAAAACTAATGATGAAATTTTTGAAGATTCAAAAAATGATATAAAATTTGAACAAGATATTGAATGGGAAGAAGTTGGGAAGAAAAATAAAACATCACAAATTCGTGACTTTAAACAAAAAGAAACATCAATAAGTGAAATTTTTGGCGGTAAAATTAGAAGTTCAATTAAAAAAAAAAATCAAAAACCTATTCTATCAATGGAACCATTTTTTACTTTACATTTACCAATTGATGAATCAGTTCGTTCAATAAAAGAATCATTTCAATTGATGACCACTTTTGAAGATTTAAATGAAGGATTTTTGAAACAATTATCAATAGAAGAGTTACCAAAAGTTTTGATTTTACATCTAGAAAGATTTACTTACAACAAAGAAATGCAATCCATTGAAAAAATTACAAAGAAAATTCAATTTTATGAAGATTTGTATTTAGATAATTTTATTGTTTCAAAAACTAAAGTACCAGAAAATGATCCAAGAAGAAATTATGAGTTATGTGCTCTTGTTTGTCATCATGGAAAAGATGCATCCATTGGTCATTATTCAACTTATATTTCCCATCCTTCTGATAAATGGGTTCATTTAGATGATACAAATGTCTCAATTGTTTCAATCAATCAAGTTTTAAAACAACAAGCGTATTTATTGTTTTATGTGAGAAAATAAATGTTTATAAATCTAAATCTTGTTGAAATTCTTTGGGAATGGTAATTTTGGTTTTTGGTTTTTCTTTGAACCTTTGAAGACGTTCTAATCTTTCTTTTTTGGATTTTGCCAATGGGGAGACTTTTGTTGGTGTGAATGAAAATTTTTCAAAATCTATCAACTCAATCTTTTCTTTAGTTGGTGTTTTCTCTTTTTCATCAAAAAATTTCTTTTTTTTTGGAGGAGGAGATAATTGAATATCTTCTTTTTCAATTGTTTCTTCTTTCACTTCATTGATTTTTGGAACAATTTTGGATGCAATTTTTGGACTGATTGGTTTGTCGTCCGCGTCAACAAATAACTTTCTTTTCTTTGTCACAGTAACAGGTAAAGACGGAATATCAAAGTCTCCATCTGTTTTTGAATTTACAACTTTTGCTACCTCATTATTAATAGTGCCATCTTTATTGTGGATGACATTATAAGGTAATTTTTTTCCTTTTCCCAAATGCATGAAATCTAATAAATTTGAACTAGTGATTTTAATATCTTTGAATTTTTCAATTTTCTTTGCTTTTTTTATTTCTTTCTTTGGTTTATTTTTGTTTAAATATTCTTGTTCAATTCTATCCAGTTCATCCAATGCATCCAAATCATCTTCTGAATCATCATCGAAAATTTGAATTCTTCCTTGAGATTCTTCAGAGTCATGTACTACTCTTTCAATATTTGAAGAATCAATATCAATTTTCTTATGAATAAGTTCAGAGTTTGTAATACCATTCAATGAATTTTCAACAACATCTAATTTTGATTTGATTTTTGTCCAAATAATATCATCAAGTGTTTCTTTACCAAGTAAATAAGTGACAGTAACTGAATATTTTTGACCAACCCTGTGAACACGGTCTTCTGCTTGAAATAATTCACCTGGATTCCACATTAATTCAGCAAAGATAACATGAGAAGCAGCATGTAATGTTAAACCAGTTCCAGCAGCTTTAATGGATAAAATAGCAACTAAACATTCTGGATCATTTTGAAATTTATCAGTATTTTTTTGTCTGTTCATTGTTGGAGTTGATCCATCAATTCTCATAAATCCAATTTTTTGTTTTTTCACATGAGCTTGAATTGCATCTAAAATAGCAATATGATGAGCAAATATCAAAAATTTTTGTTTATACTCCAAAATACCATCAAGATAATTGAGAACTGATTTTAATTTTGCTTGACCTGATAATTGAAACAATTGATTGTATTCAACATTATTTTCAAATTTCTTGTCACTATGATCTTGAGGATCACTTGAATTTCTCAAATTACTTGAATTTTGTTTCAGTTTTGATAATCCTTTTTGTAGTTCACTTCTGTATTTATCTTCAATAGTAATATGAACATGTTCTCTAACTTTAGGTGGGAGATCTGTCAACACTTCATCTTTTAATCTTCTCAACATGACAGTTCTAGTTAATAGAAAATTCAGTTCATGTAAATTTGATGCCCCTTTATCATCAAATCCAAAAAGTGTGTTTGATGCATTGCAATATCTTGTACCAAATTGATATTTATCGAACCATGTTATTTTTGAAGATAACATCATATCCAACTGAGTAAATAATTCATTTGGTCTTGAAAGAGCAGGTGTTCCAGTTATTAAAACACATCTTTTGGCAGCCTAAATCCAAAATGAGAAAAAACAGAAAAAACAGTACTTTTATGAATGGTGAAATGGTTCTATATCTTGCAGTGGTTGGATTTTTCAAATAATGACATTCATCAATGAGTATACTTTTGAATTTTTGAGCAACAATTTTCTCATTCATACTCACAGCCAATTCATAACTAATAATGTTGATTTTTGAATTTACACTTGATTTTCCATGAATTATTATATTAATATCTTGTGGTTTGATCCATGGCGCTAACCATTTTTCCAATTCCATTGACCAATTTACTCTTAAACTTGCAGGGCAAATAATTAGTAATGGCCAATCTTGATGGAAATAAAAACTAATAGCGATTGCTTGTATAGTTTTACCAAGTCCCATTTCATCTCCAACTGTTTAAAAAAAATGTTAATTTTTGATGCAAGTAAAATTTACTCAGTAATTTTCCTTCTCTTCGAACTCCAAAAATAAAACCTTCTTTTTGATATTTGAAAAGAGATTTTACTAAATCAAAAGGTAATTTGTCCCAGTCAACTAAATTTTTAAGTTTTAATTCAAAATATTACTATTATCATCATTTGTACAATCAACAATAGGAAATGCTTTAATTATGTTGAATAGAGTATCAGGAACATCATTTACTTTAATTTTTACTGGTAATTTTTCGATGTTATATTTTAATTCTCCTTTCTTTAACATAGGTATTGTACAAATATTTTCTTCAACTTCAACAAAAAAAAGTTAAAAAAAAAAATAACAAACTAAAAACATTTCCAGATATATCTTTAATCAAAGAGCGTAATGGAAATAAGTATTCTCTTTCTTCAGGTAAAACTATTTCTAATGTATCATCTGAAATAGCTTCAAAGTTGACAACACATTTATAATCTAATTCTGATTTCATATCACATGAGTTTGTATCATCAGGTACAAATTCATCTTGCCATATAAATAAACAAGTTGATCCTTGATTCTTTTCAGGACAGATGAAAAAATTTCTTCCTTGATTTGGACCTGGTTTTTTCGTTGTTTTTAAAGAACAAGCAACTGAATGTACAGGACATTTTGGAACTATAGTAGGTAAATTTGGATTTGGATCTCTTGACTTTGTTGTTTTATAACTTGAACCTCCACCTGAACTTCCAGTTGTAAAATTACCAACACCATCAGCCCAAGAAAAAAATTTACATTTTCCATTATTTGGACATGAATAGAATTGTCTTCCAATATTATTTCCTTGTTTTGAGACTGTCCTTAAAACAGCTGCGTCACCACACTTACATTGCATCGTTGCTTAGACGAAGATGATTGGATAATAAATTTTTATTGGAAAATGGAAAAAATTTTGTGTCAAATTTTCAGGATTTTAAGGTTAATTGTGGATGAATTTGTGATCAAATGATCAGCAGCAATTATTTCATTCTCTTTGAAGGCAAATTCTCATCAAAATTGATTTGAGTTCTTTTTTCACTAAAATATTGAAAGTGAAATACGACATCATGCATAGGTATTTCTCTGATAAATTTAAAATATTTTTTGGAGATCCATTTGATTTCTATATCATTCTGTAATTCGAAAGATGCAAATATCAGTGAATTACCATCTTGTTTGATTGATTCCAAAACTAATTGTCGATCATTTCTGTATTCTTTAGGTACATACTCAAGTGAGAGACCATTTTGTTTCAGAGCCTCTAAAACTACTTCTTTATCATTTCTCAATTCCTCAGATGCAAATATCACTGAACGACCATTTTGTTTGACTGCTTCTAAAACCACTTCTTTATCATTGGTTAATTCCTCAGGTGCATATTGAAGTGAAAAACCATCTTGTTTGATAGCTTCTAAAACTACTTTTTTATCATTTCTTAATTCTGATGATGCATAGTGAAGTGAAAAACCATCTTGTTTGACAGCTTCTAAAACCACTTCTTTATCATTGGTTAATTCCTCAGGTACATATAGAAGTGAATCTCCATGGTTTTTGACTGCTTCTAAAACCACATCTTTATCGCTTTTAAATTTATTGGAGACACGTTGAATTGAACTCCCATTTTTTTCACCGCTTCTAAAATTACTTCTTTATCTTTTTTAATTTTTCTGCGTGCATATGTAAATGAATTACCATTTTGTTTAATTGCCTCTAAAACTATATCTTTATCATTTCGCAATTCTTTTGATGCATAGTTAAGTGAAAGGCCATCATGTTTTACTGCTTCTAAAACTACTTGTTTATCATTGTTTAATTCCTCAGATGCATAACGAAGTGATTTATAATTTTGTTTGACTGCTTCTAAGACCACTTTTTTATCATTTTTGAATTCTGTAAATACTTCACGAAGTAATAGTCCGTCTTTTTTAACTGCTTCAAGGACAACTTCTTTATTTTGTTGTAATTCCTTGGATGCAAAGCAAATTGAATTACCATTTTGTTTTACTGCTTCCAAAACAACTTTTTTATCGTTTTGTAATTCCTTTGATGCATAACGAAGTGTTAGTCCGTGTTGTTTAACTGTTTCAAGAACAATTTCTTTATCATTTTCAAATTCCTTTGGCAGATCATCACAAAAAAATCCTGGTCTTCTTACTAATTCTAGGGCTTCTTTTCTTGAAAGCATTAGATTTGCAGTTGTTGTTTCAGAATTGAGTGTTCATTGGTGGAATTTAAAACCAATCATTTGTTTCATCAGTTCAACGAAAATAAAAGATGAGTTTTTGGAAACCAGGAACAGCATTTCCAGGTGCTGAAATGGAAGGTGATAGAGATGTTCAAGCTGAAGGAGGTCTAAAATATGTCTTCAATCCTAACCAGAATTTAACACTTGACTTTCAAAGACAAAATTTACCAATTTATAAACAAAGTAAATTTAAGCGTCTTGAAATTAAATTTTTTTAGGAAATACAATTTTATATGCAGTTCAAGAATATCAAGTTGTTGTTGTTTGTGCAGAAACAGGAAGTGGAAAATCAACGCGTGAGATTAATATTTTTTTCTTAATAACTTTACAGAAATACCTCAATATCTTTACGAAGCTGGATGGACTGAAAATGGAAAATTAATAGGTTGTACACAACCAAGAAGGATTTCAGCTATTTCAGTTGCCACAAGAGTGGCAGAAGAAAAAGGTAAATCACTTGGAACATTAGTTGGATATAACATTCGATTTGATGACCGAACAGATGACACAACACGAATTAAATACTTGACTGATGGAATGTTAGTCCGAGAAATGATGGTAAATCAACTCAAAATGGTTAAAAAATATCTTAAACTAGTTTGATCCACTGTTAACTCAGTATTCAGTCTTAATGATTGATGAGTGTCATGAAAGATCTTTACACACAGATATAATTCTTGGATTATTAAAAAAGTATTTCATTTCTTACTTGTAACAAAATAGAATTTTGAAAAAGAGAAAAGATTTAAAATTGGTTGTATCATCAGCAACAGCTGAAGCTGATAAAATTAGAAATTTCTTTGAAACAAATTTAACTAATGAATCAACGAAAGACACAACTTGTATAATTTCAATTGAAGGAAGAAGTTTTAACGTTGATGTTTATTATCTACAAAATCCTGTTGGAGATTACATCAAAGCATCCTTAGAAACAATTTTACAAATTCATAAAAATGAATCAAAAGGAGATATTTTATGTTTTTTAACAGGACAGGATGAGATTGAAAAATTGATTGAAATGATTTATGAAAATTCTTCCATCTTTAAAAAGTACGGAGATTTACTTCCATTTCCATTGTACGCTGGATTGCAAGTTTCTGAACAGATGAAAATTTTTGATAGTGCACCTACAGGATCAAGAAAAGTAATAGTGAGCACTAATATTGCAGAGACTTCAGTTACTATTGATGGTATTGTTTATGTAATAGATTGTGGTTTTGAAAAACAAAAATCATATGATCCTCGTTCGGACATTGAAAGATTATTAGTTTCAGAAATTAGTCAAGCATCAGCTGTTCAAAGAGCAGGTCGTGCTGGAAGAAATAAATCAGGAAAATGCTTTCGTTTGTATACAGAAAAAGCATTCAATAAGACTTTGAAAAAACATTCAACACCTGAAATTCAAAGAAATAATTTGGCATCTCTAGTTTTACAATTGAAATCTCTTGGAGTGGATGATATTTTAAATTTCAATTTTATTTCATCACCTCCTTCTGAAATCATGATTAGGTCATTGGAATTATTATATTCATTAGGAGCAATTGATGATTATTGTAAACTCACATATCCACTTGGAATTCAAATTTCAGAATTTCCAGTTGATCCAAAATTAGCAAAAATGTTATTGATATCAGGACAGATGAATTGTAGTGAAGAAGCTTTGATCATTGCTTCAATGTTGACTGTTCAAACTGTATTTTCTATTTCAAGGAATGTTCAAGATCGTGTTGAAAAAGCAAAAAGAAAATTTGCTGTTATTGAAGGTGATCATATCATGATGTTAAACAGTAAGACTTAAAAATAACTAATGCAATCACTTTAAGTTTTCTATGGATTCGTCAATGAAAACAATCGAACTCAATGGTGCTATGAAAATTACATTGATCAAAAAGCAATGATGAGAGTGTTGAAAATTCGACAACAATTGAAAGATTATTTGAAGAGATTTAGAATTCCAATGAAATCATGTGGAGATGATCTTGATTCAATACGTAAATGTATTGTAACAGGTTATTTTTCAAATTGTGCTATAAAGCAATCAGATGGTTCATTTTTGACTATTAGAGGTTCACAAAAGTTATTCATTCATCCTTCATCTTGTTTATTCAAATATCCACCTGAAATTGTTGTTTATTCAGAAGTCATCCAAACAACAAAACAGTACATGAGAGATGTTCTTTCAATTGAAAAAAAATGGTTAACAGAATTGGCTCCTCATTATTATGAATATAAAGAAACTGAGAAAATGAAAGAAATAAAATCAAAATCAGAAAATTATTTGTAAAAAAAAATTTCAACCAATAAATTTTCAATTTGAATCAATGAAGTATTAGTTTGGTTTTTTATAAATTTGATGATAAATTAACTTATATTTACATTTACAGAAATTGCAGTTGTGTTTGATATTTGAATAGAATCTGTTGAACCAACACCAATAAAACCTTTTTTTTGAAAATATCCATTTGGATGGTTAAATGTTGCAATTGTTAAATGCCATAGATAAACTCCATGTGTTTGATCTTTTAAATAGGAAACGAGTCCTTTTATACGATTTGTTTTCAAAATTGGTTGACAATTCTGTTTACAATCAAAGTTCAATGAGTATTCTAATTTAAAATATGATTTTCCTCTTAAGTAAGCTTTTCCTTCACAAAAACAATTTTTTTCTATTTGGTAATTTTTAATGTGTATTTGAATTGAGTCATAACTGGAGTTTGATACTGCAAAAATTATAAACAGCAGACCAGCCATGATAAAAATACCTGTCGTGATGACAGTGGCTGAGCATAAAACAATTGCTCTTGTTCTTGTTAATTGCATCTAGCTAAATTTGTCCAATCAAATCACTTTCCAAAGTTGTTTTGGAGAAGATGAAAAGAAAAATTTCGTCGCAAAAACTTGAAAAAGTCTTGACAGAAATGAAGTCTACTGGTTATATTTATTATCCTAACTTTTAGAAATCAACTACCAAGCACTTTTGGAACGAGAAAATTTTATTCAAAATTCAAATATTTCGATTTCAAGAATTTTGAATGTTTTACAAAAGAAAATTGAACAAAAAGATAAAAAGATTGATTTAAAAACAAATTGGTCAAAGTTTTCAGTTTTTTCCAAATAAAGCTTCATGATTTATTTTGAATTTAGATTTTTATCCAATCACTTCATCTGATTTTTTGAACCTCAACAAAATCCATGAACAAAACAAATTTGTGTTTTATTTTATTTATCACTTTATTTGCTATCACTCTTCAAAAGAGAATCTTATTTTATTCTGCTTTTATCTCTCAAAGCCACAACACTTTTCCAATTGAATTGGCAAGAAATTTATCAATAGATCATGAAATTATTTATGTTTCAGGGCATAAATATGAAAGTTGGTTCAAGGGTACAAATGTTAAATTCATCAGCACAAAAAAAGAAATTGAAAAAATATTTGAAGAAGGAGATAAATTAGCTTCATCAACAACATCAACCCCAAAATCTCTTTTCACTCTTTTGACAAAACTTTATCCAATTCATCATGATGAATTCTCAAAATTAATCGAAGAGCTCAAACCTGATTTAATTTTTACCGATGAATTTTTAACAGTGGCAAGAGACATCCTTGCTGAAAAAAAAATCAAAACTGTTTTATTTTCATCTGGACCGGAATCAATATCAGGTGTTCATGATGAATCTTTCATTGGAAATGTTTTTTTCCCTGTTGAAAAAGAACTTTTGAAAAATTATTTTTGGTTGAGACTAAAAAAGATCTTAATTTTTCCTTACATGCTAATAAGTTCAATTAAGGAGTTAAAAGGGTTTTATGAAATTCGAAGAAAACACGGTCATCAAGTTAGTATGAACATGTTTGAAGATATCAAGAAGTATCCAATCATAAGTGTTTCCTTTTTACCATTTTCGCACCCAGAAAAGAAATTACCTTTAATTAAAATGACTGGAGGTACAATAAGAAGTCATGATTTGAAAATCAAAACAGAATTATCAAAATGGTTGGATGAAAGAGAAAAGGATGGAGTAGTTTATATCGCCTTGGGATCAGCAGCTAAATTAGACAAAAAACAATCTCAAAGATTGATGAAAGGGATTTTAAATATACCAAAAATTAATTTACTTTTTGTCATTAGAGATGACATGAACTTTGAAATAAATGAAGAAGAATTCAAAGAATTTAAAAATAGAATAAGAATTGAACGTTGGGTGAATCAACAAGGAGTGTTGTCTCACAAAGCAATCAAAATATTTTTATCGCATTGTGGATATCAAAGTATAATTGAGTCTTTAAGTTTCAATAAACCAATTCTTGGATTAGGTTTGATTAGAGATCAGATTTTGAATGCAATGAGAATTTCTGAATTGAAAATTGGATTGAAATTAAGTAGAGATGGATTCACAAGAGAAGAAGTTTCAAACAAAATTAGAGACATACTCGATAATTATGTTGAATATGTTGAAAGAGTTAAACGCTTGAATGGAATCAGAAAGTCATATGGTGGAATTAAAACAGCTGTTGAGTACATAAATTATATTTTAGAATTTGGAACTGAAGATTTGATCCCTGAAAATGTTTCTTCAATAATTTCAAAAGGTTACGATGTTACTTTCTTTTTAGTATTTTCAGCATTGTTTGGATTTATTGTTGCTAAAAATTTAATTTGTTATTGTTGTTGTGGGAGGCAAAGAAAATTGAAACAAGAGTAAAAGTTTATTTTTTCATTTTGTATCCGACAATAAACGAAATTGACATCAATCCAACATAAACAAGTGAATTTTTAAAAATATTGGAAATTGAAGTTTCACCTTGAACTTTTGGTTCTTCAACAGTTTTGATTTCAACTTTTTCTTTTCTTTTCATTTCCTCTTCTTTTTCCATTTCTTCTTTTTTTAATTTTTTCTCCATAGAGTCTTTTTCTTCAACTTCTTTTTTCAATTTTTCTTTTTCTTGGAGTTGTTTTTGTTCCTTTTTTAAATCTTCAATGCTTCTTCCTTTTGGCATTTCCATTTTTCCTGATAATGCTTTTTCAATTGTCCATTTACTTTTATCATTCTTTTTGAATTTTGGATGTTTTCCATCTCCTTCTGTTTGCATATCTTTTTGGAGTAAAGGTTTCATTGCAGTAATCAAACTTGAATACAAATCTGGAAATAAATTTTCTTGAGATGCTAACAAAGTTTTAATTCTTTGTCTTGATTTTGGCATTTCAAAACAAGCAGGACAATTTTCATCAATAACTGGTAATCTATTATCCCAAGCAAATTTTTTACATGATCTTTCACGAACATAAATCATTGGTCTTATAATTCTAATATCTCCTTCGTCATTGAGATAATTTGCTTTTTGTGTTCTCATTAACCCATTATGAAATATTGACATAATAAAACTTTCTGCAAGATCATCAAGATGTTGTCCCAATACTAAAACATTGTATCCTTCACGTCTACATGTATTGTACATTATTCCTCTTTTCATTCTTGAGCACCATGAACAAATGGATGTTGCTTCACATTCTTTAGCAGATTGAATGATATTATCTTCTTCATAAAAATAAGGGACTCCCAATTCTTGGAGATATTTCTTCAATGGTTTAGGATCAAATTCTTCGGTTTGTGGATCTACTGTCATTGCACCAATTTCAAATTTGATGTGTAATTTTTTTTGAAGTGCATGTAAAGCGTGTAATAATGTTAATGAATCTTTTCCACCACTTAATCCTAATAAAATTCTATCACCATCTTGAATCATTTTATATTCAAAAATAGCTTTTTTAATTAATAATAAAAGTTCTTTTTCTGGTACTTTTGGCCACAATTCTGCTGCTTTTTTCTTTGTTGATTGTTCAGATGGTTCTGATTCAATATCAACAAAATCACCCAATAACATTAACTCATTTTCTTCTTCTTCTTCTTCTGGTTTTTCTGTAATTTCTTCAATTTTTGGTTCTTCCATTTTTTCAGTTTCTTTTTTGATCAATTTTTCTTTTTTTGATTTTGATACATAAACTTTTGGCATAAAAGGACCATGTGGAGGAATTTGAACTTTATCTCCTCTTAATTCACTCAATGCTTCATTTGGATATAAAAACCATCTTAATTTTTCAGCACATTCATTTTTGAATAATAATTGTTGAGTTGCAACACCAAATGATGGCTTTTTAAATTCTTCAACTGCTTCATTCACAATTTCATATGCTTCTTTCATATATTTTCTTAATTCTTTATTTGAAACAACTTGACCAACAGGTGTTCTATATTCCATTGAACCATTTTGATAACTAATATCACCTAACCATCTTCTTGATAAAAATTTTTTGTTGTTATGATGAATCCATTCACCTGTCTCAGGATGAAATGTATAATGTGGAAGCAATTTCCAACCATAATTTGCAATAAAATGAATTGCTTCAATTACAAAATCAAATGAAATTTCATCCATAAAATATGCAAAATTTAATCGAACAAATCCAGGACGAAGATATTCATGAACATCATCCACCAATAATTCAGATTCAATACTTTTAGCTAATTCATAATCAATATCTAATAAAGAAAGAGCATAAGGACCAGCACAAGCACATCCAGATCTTGATTGAATTCCAAATAAATCATTCAATAAGACACCAACAAAATTGTGGTGAAGAAGAAGACCTTTATATTTAATCATAAATGAACAAATGGAGAGTCTTTTTGCATCAGTATTACCTAAAATTAAAATGTTTTCATTTGTTTTTAATGATTTAAATGCTTTTTGAATTAATTCACATTCTAATTTTTCAATAGTTGAAGCTCCAATTGCATTTTTCAATTGAAACACAAGACCAGCACGAATACTTCCAATAATAGATGGAGTACCACCTTCTTCTCTCTCATAAGCTTTTTTTAAATAACGATGATCTTTTTCAGTAACAAAAAAAACAGTTCCTCCACCTGGGTATTCTGGAACATTATTAACAAACATATGTTTTTTTGCAACTAAAAGTCCTGGAGAGCCTGGACCACCAACAAATTTATGAGGTGATAAAATTATTGCATCTTTGTAAACTAAACCTCTGTTATCTCCTTCTACAACTGGATTCATATCAATTGGGATATAAGGAGCAGCAGCTGCGTAATCAATGACAGAATATCCATCATGTTGATGCATAATAGAACAAATAGAATCTACATCAACCATAATACCTGTTACATTTGAAGCAGCTGCAAAAGCACCAATTTTAAGTCTACTGTCTTTGTATTTTTGCAATTCTTTTTTTAATTGATCAATATCAGGTAAACCTTCTTTGTTCAAATTAATGTTGACAATAGTTGCTTCTGATTCTCTCCATGGAAGTATGTTGCTGTGATGATTAAATGGACCAACAAAAACAACAGGTTTTCTTTCATCATCTTTTTTGATGGCTAACATATGAACAAGTTTATTTAAACCTGCAGTTGCTCCTGAACCTGCAAATATGACAACATCTTTTTTTCCACAATTCAAAGAATTAGAGATGATTTGACGAGATTCATAACGAAATAGAGTTGTTTGTAAACCAGTAATAGAATTTGTTGTGTGAGTATTTGCATAAAGTGGCATTACTTCTTTTCTAAAACAATTTTAAAAAAAAAACAAGTCACTACGTAATGTAATCTTCAATGAATTTCAAGGATCTTCCGGAAGCAATATAATCACAGTATGTGATTTTTCTGTATCCATAAGGTCCAGGAAAAATTTCATTATCACCAATGACATTATTTCTGACGTAATCAAGCAAATCTTTTGAATTTTCAACAGCATCTACTTTTGTATCTTTTTTTGCGATGTTTTCCCATTGAATACTTATTTTTCTGTTTCTGGTTGCTGTATTTTCTTTCTTTATTTTTTCCACTTTTTTGTTTCCTTCTGACATTAGTGTTCAATTTTTTTTTGTTGGAAATGGAAAGTTGTTCAACCAATGAAATCTCTTTCAATTTTTAAATTCTAAAAAAATGTCAGAATTCTTTTCAATGTAATGAAATTTTCTTCTTTTTTGTCAAACTGATTTGACAAATAGGAGGACAATTGACTAATCCAGAACAAAAATCCCATTCGCAGAAGTATTTAGAAAGAGAAGGAAATTTTATTCAAAATCATTTGATATTTCAAAAGATTTGTAAATTCTTTCAATTGTTACCATTTCACCATGGTCCAACATTTCTCTGTTCGAATCAGGAGTTGGTGATGAAATTACAATTGGAAATTCAATTTTAGGTCCTTGATCTGTATGACCAAGTTTTGCTTGAATTTTAAGCTTATAAGAAACAGAAAAATCACTTTTTTGATTTTCAGTTGCAACTAAATCTGAAGGAATATAAAGGAAAAATGTGGTTTCCATTTTTGATTTTTGTTGAACTTTAAAACTGATTAATTGTCTTTCTTTGATATTCAATCTTCTTTCACAATCCATCAATTTCAATCCATTTTCTGATTTCCCTGTAAAATGCAAATCTAATTTTTGAATCAAAGAAACTTCAAAAATTGACAGAGGATATGAAGAATCATAATTATTCCAAAGTAATGAAACTTTGGAATTTTTGCCAAGACAAAAATTTGAATATGTCTTTACTTGTAGTCTAAATTTTGCGTATAACTTATCCAAACAAAAATAATCTTTGATTTCCGAATCATGAAAAATTGGAGCTGGATAAATGATGAATGGCACTCTAATTTTTGACTGAAGTAAACCAAACATGTTCTTGATTTTAGTCTTTTCCTTTTCAAATTGTAAACCACAAAATCCACGTACTATAGTGTCATGATCTGTTGTAAAATCAAAATGAAAATTTCCATAGCATGCTGTGATTGGAATATTGTATTTAAACCTAGCAGGTGATTTACGACAATCAATGATTCTATTGCTATATTTTATGGATGAACTGCAAAAAGAAAATGATTTTGTTGATTCAATCAATCTATCATGAACCAATCGAAATTCAGGCACATATTCTGAAGAATTGTTGAATTCAATTTTACCAATTATGGTTTCTCCAGAAAAATATCCTAATGTATGATTCAAATAAACTTTTACAATATTTTGATCAGTTGCATGAAGATAAACAAGATACATTGGTTCTTCATCGATTTCTTCTTTTTCTTCTTTTTCAATAACAAATTCAAATGATTGGGGTTTTAGGAACTTTGATGGTGAATCTTCATCATCTTCATCAACATTTACATCTTGTTTACTTTTAAAGAACTGAAATCCTTTTTTCTTTTTCTTTTTTTCTTTCTTTTCAGGTTCTTCTTCTTCTTTGTCAATTATTGGAAATTTAACTGCATTCTCTGGAGACTCTGGTGTAATTTTGTTTAAAAATTTATGGATAGTATCAATATCGTCTTCATTATCTTCAGAAGTACTCTTTATATTCCAAAAATCACTTTTCTTTGTAAAATCCTTTGATTTTGGAAATGTATCAATTTCTGTTGCAAATTCTTGAAATTCTGATGATCTAGCCAAATTTTCATTTTGTAAAATTTTTTGAAAATAAGTGTTCAATTTTTCAACTAATTCTATCACATTATGAGGATTTTGTGGATCATATTTTACTTGCGGAAAGGACAACTTTGGAACATATTTTATCACAACCTAAGAACTTGTTAGAAATGAAAGAAATTTACTGATTCATGAAACTTCTTGATATAGTAAACGGTTGTTGTTTTTCTATTATTGTTATTGCTTTTTCTGTAAAATGCAACATATAATTTCTGATGGTGTGAATTGTTTTTATTTTCTTACAACGTATTTTTCACCATCAGAAGTGAATTCAAGTGAATACTCTTTCACTTTTATTTCCGTAAACATGAGGAAAAATTGACCAATAAAACTGATGAATGGTCAAAATAGAATTGGAAACTTCTAAAATTTTTAAACAACTATTGAACAAGAATTTTTTTTTTCTGTTAATTCCTCCATTTTTTCCACCAATCAGTTTTTTTGTTATGTCAAAAATTTCTCTTGGTCTTGAAGGCTCAGCAAATAAATTGGCCATTGGAGTGGTTAAAGATGATGGTACCATTCTATCAAATTTAAGAGATACCTATATCACTCCACCAGGAGAAGGTTTCAAACCAAATGAAACTGTAAAAAAAATCATTTGTTAAAACAATTTAAAGGCACAACACCACAGAGATTTAATTTTGGACATGGTACAAAATGCATTGGATGCAGCAAAAATAAAACCAAAAGATTTGGATTGTATATCATACACCAAAGGGTAAAACACCACTTTGAATTTTTTATTTTTTTAAAAGTCCTGGAATGGGAGGTCCTTTGAATATTGTCGCACTAGTAGCAAGGTAATATTTTTTAATATAATAAAACCTTCAGAATTTTATCTCAACTCTGGGAAAAACCTTTAATTGGAGTGAACCATTGTGTTGCTCATATTGAAATGGGCAGAGTTGTTACCAAAGCAGAAGATCCAGTGGTTTTATATGTATCAGGTGGTAATACACAAGTAATAGCATATTCATTGAATACGTAACAAGAAACTGTATTTTTTTGACTTGTGAATTAGGTATCGAATTTTTGGAGAAACAATCGACATTGCTGTGGGTAATTGTTTAGATAGATTTGCAAGATTGATCAATTTATCTAATGACCCATCACCAGGTTATAACATTGAACAAATGGCAAAAAAAGGAAAAAAATTTATTGAATTACCTTATGTTGTAAAAGGAATGGATGTTTCATTTTCTGGTTTACTATCATTTCTTGAACAAAAAGCATTGGTTCAATTAAAAAAAGGAGAATTTACAAAGGAAGATTTATGCTTTTCACTTCAAGAAACCATTTTTGCCATGCTTGTTGAAATTACAGAAAGAGCAATGGCTCATTGTGGACAAAAACAAGTTTTGATAGTTGGTGGTGTTGGATGTAATTTGAGATTACAAGAAATGATGAAACAAATGGTTGATGAAAGAGGTGGTAGTTTATGTGCAATGGATGACCGTTATTGTATTGACAATGGATGTATGATTGCTTACACTGGACTATTACAATATAGTAAAGGTTATTCAACCAATCTAAAAGACAGTACAATCACTCAAAGATTCAGAACAGATCAAGTTCATGTGAATTGGAGGGAATAAAATAATTTTTTAAAAAAATGTTTTATTAAAGTTTAAACGTAGTTAATATTTAATTTTTTAGCTGCTCTTTCCAAGAATTTCAAAGCTTGACCAGTTGTGCAAACCGCATTTGAAAGTTCATCAAAAATGATTAATTTTTCACCAGTAATTTCAGCAACTGCTAATAAAACTGAAATTTGTAAATCGTTTAATGGAATGTCATATTTATCTTGAACAGGATTATAAAATCTTGGAAAAGTAATTGGCCAATCCATTTTGTCTTGTGGATTTTTTGGCGCCATTCTCGGTTTTTCCAAATCAAAAGCTTCATCAGGAATTGGTTGAACATATTCATCTCTGAGAGTTAATGGTTGATCAATATCCCAATTTTTTCGAATTGTTCTCATCATTGATGTATGTGATAAAACGTCATTAATGATTGTATTTGGTTTTGTATAAGCACTTACAATGATAGTGGGAACACGCACTCCAAATCTGTAAAAATCAAATCCAAATTGTCCAGGACCGAATTGATCTGGAGGTGTTGCTTTTGGTGGTGGAACATGATCATAAGTTCCTCCATGTTCATCAAAAGTAATCATGAAACAGGTATTTTTGTAATTGCTTCCTTTCTTTGCATTTGATCCTCTGATGGCCATATAAATGTCACTGATCAATTTTTCACCTGCCAACATTAAAGAAGGAGATACTTTTCCAAATTTGAATTTATAAGGTGGATGCATGTCGTTATGATCCAAAAACAATCTTGGTTCAATGAATGAATAATGTGGTAAACTTCCACTTTCAACATCATGATAAAATTCTTTCATTGATTTGAAGTGATCTTCGTATTTTTTCAAATTTTGATAATGAATGATTAATGTTGCTGATAAAATATTATCAGTATCATAGTATACTTTCCAATCTAAACCTGCTTCTTCTAACTGTTCAAAAACTGTTTTGGCTTTAAAATCATTAATCCACCAGTTAAAAGGGGCATTGACTTGAATAAAAATATTAAATTTCAAAAAAAGTTACCAACTTCTCCTCCTGATGTTGCTGAGTGAAAGAATGCTCTATTTGTGAAGGTTTGACTTGGAACAGCTGAAAACCAATGATCACAAACACCAAATTCTTTGGCAAGTGTTGAAAGAACTGGTAAAGCTTCTGGTGGATAACATTCCATAATTTGTGAAAACTCTTCATATGTTGGAATTCTTTGATGTTTTTCACGATTTGAATTAGAAAAATTATCAATATAATTTTCTAAAAATCCGTCCATTGTTGGTTCTTGCTTTTTATTGTCCGGTATATTATGTGGTTCTTTCATGTCATGTACTGATCTGAATCTGTTCTCTTTTGGATTTACTGAACCATAAATTTGTTGCATAACATGTGGTAATTCTTCACCTGGACACACAGTTGGTCCTTCCATATTATAACCTTTTGTTACAGGAACTTCTTTTGGTCCATTTTTTGTTTGTGCATATTCTGGAATTGGATTGCTTAAATTTTTTCCTTCAACACCTTCAAATGTTTTTCCTTCTGGAATTTCATCTTTCTTATATAAATACCCAAAAATATGGTCAAAAGAGCGATTTTCTTGCATCAAAACAACATAATGTTGAATTTTTTTTTCTTTGTTTAATCTTTCTTCCAGAGTTTTGTAACTCATGTTTAAAGACTTCACACTTACTGAAATGATACCACATGGTCCGTTATATTGACTATGGCGTAATTCAAGGTCATATTTCAATGGTTCTTCAGTTGTTACACAATTTAAAGGATAAACTGCTCTACCAATAATTTTGTCTTGACCTATTGACTGACGGTGCATACATAATATATCTAAATTGTTATTTATCGGTCTTTTTATTGTGGTGGTGAATGTTTCGTCAAAAGTAGGACTCATTGATTTTTGATTTTTCGTTTTGTGAAGAAAAATTTGTTCATTTTGAAGTTGAATGATGACATATGGATCACTTCCAAATAAATCCATTTTTCTGAGTTTCTCAGCACCATGAATTGTGATTTCAACTTCCATGTTTTGACAGTTTTCGTTCAAGGATTTTTGACCAATGAAATTGGTGAAACGTTGCGGATTTTTTATTCTGAAATAGTTTCCAAAGAAATTCATTAAAATGAAAAATATCACTTTTTTCTTCAATGTCCAACAACCAATAAAAAGAAACTTCAAACAACGAATCAAGTTCAACAGTGAACAATGGTTCAACAAATTGTTCCACTTCCAAGTCTCGTGGTTATATCACCAATAGCTTTATTAACAGGTCTTTTTGATAAAGTCAATACAGAAATTGAAATTCAAACACAATTAATTCAAACAAACAACATACTAACCAAAGAAAAAACTGATAATTTCATAAATGATGTACAAAAAATGACCACAAATTTATTACCTCTTGAAACAAAAGAATCACTTCATATTAAATTTGCCATAGATTACTACGCTTTCTCAATGTACAATTACGTAATAGATAATTGTAATGAATGCTTACAACTCAACAAATCAAATTATTTTGCTTATTACTTGTTATCCTTAACCTATGGTAAAATGTGGAATTTTAAAAAAGCAGTTGAATTTTCAAAAAAAGCAATTGAAAATTATCATCTTATGATATCTATTGAAAAGAATCCTTTGTTTGAACAAAAAATAAAAAAACTATTTGAAATGCCAGCAGAAGAAAAAAAAGAATATATAAAAAAATACCTTTCAAGTTTTTTTGAAGTATCAAATCCACAACTTGAAGATGATGAAATCTCAAACATGAAAAAATTAATATCGTTTAATGATTTGTCTATTTTTCATATTTCGAATTTATTACATTCAGGATATTATCAAGATGCTGTGTATTTCATAAACCAAAATTTACAAAAGTCAAATCATGACAAACATTTAATTTATTTGCTTGGTGTTTCTTATTATTTTTTACATCAAATTTCAAATGCAATTATGGCTTTTGAAACATCTTTGAAAAATGATTTTTACAAAGAAAAAAATTTATTAATGTTGATTATGTGTTATAAAAGGTTACAGAATAACCAAAAAGTCAAAGAGTTCACAGAGGAATTGAAAAATGTAAATTCCAAAATTGTTGTTCCTTTATGTCATATTTCTCTTTTACCTGATGAATTGATTCATTATATTTTTTCATTTTTGGATACAAAGACATTATTCACATTTGGAGAAACAAGCACAATTTATTCAAAAGAAATATTTGAATCAACTTTGTTAAACAATCGCACTATTGTGATTAAACATGATATTTTAAATCCTTATAAATCATTGAGTGATTATAAATTGAATTATGTTGATTATAGACAAAATTTAATCAAAATTCTAACTTCTTCTGGAATTAAACAATGCAGGATTAAATTTGATTACCTCTACATAAATTGTTTTTTGAAATTTGTTTTATTGAAATTGGATAATAAAAAGACATTGAATTTGATACCAAAAGCGAATATTACAACACCTGAAGGTTCAGAAATGGAAGATTTCATGAAATATGTAAAAAGTGACGAAATGACAAATGAAGATTTTATTGAATATTTGAAAGATGAAGAATTATTGAAATCATTCTTCCAAGAAACTCCAAATAATTTGATTCATTAAAAATTTTAGAAAATATTTTGGAATGAATTCATTTATAAAATTGAAGAATTTTTTTTATTTCTTGTTGGAAGGTCGAAACATTTTTGATTGGATTAGAAATGCAACGAATTTTTTTCACAGTTTGTTGTCTCCTCTTTATCTCTGCTTTTGCAGAATATGAAAAATTTGGAGGAAGTAAAGTGTTACAATTCAATGTTACAAATGAAGAACAACTCAAAGATCTTTTGAAATTCGAAGAAGAAAACAAAGTGGATTTTTGGTACGAAGAAATAAAAAATAATCTTTTTCAGGACTGACAATGTTGGATTAGCAGCGGTTGATGTAAGAATTCCATTACAATACAAAGAAGAATTCTACAGCAAATTTTTACAAAAACACAATATAAAATTTAACGTTCTCATTGAAGACGTTCAAGTAAGAAAAGAAAACAAAATATTAAAAATTTTAAGGTTTTACTCGAAAGAGAAATCTCTGAAATGAAGAATAGAATTCCATATGATCCATCAAACAAACAATCAGAAGATGAATTTTTCAAAAAATTTCATACACTTGAAGAAATCAACAAATGGATTAAAAATAGAGCTCAAACATCAAATGGACTTGCTAAAGTAGTTTCACTTGGTCAATCTTATGAAAAAAGAGATATGGTAGGTTTAGTCATTACAGGAAAGAAAACACCAACAAAAAAACCTGATATTATGTATTCAGGAGCTATTCATTCAAGAGAATGGGCTTCTGTATCAACAGTTATGTGGATTGCAAATGAATTAATTTCAAGATACAATGAACCAAAAATCAAAGCAATTGTTGATGGAATTAAATGGCACATCTTTCCAGTAATTAATCCTGATGGATACGTTTATACTCATAAAATAAATAGATTATGGAGAAAAACAAGAAAACCAAACGCAAACTCAAGTTGTTATGGATCTGATCCAAATAGAAATTTTGAATACAAATGGAATACAGGTGGAACTTCAAGTAAACATCAATTTTTTTTTAAAATTCTTTAGATTCACCATGTTCTGACTTGTTTCATGGAGAAAAACCATTTAGTGAAGTTGAAACTGCAAATATCGCAAAATATGGAATGAAATTAAAAAATTTAAAAGTTTATATTGATTATCATGCTTATTCACAACTTTATATGAGACCTTATGGTTGGACAAGAAATGCACCAGCAGATGAAGCTAAATTAAAAAATATGGGAGACAAAGTTGCTGCTGAAATTTCTAAAACTCACGGAAAACGTTATACAAGTGGAAGAATTTCAATTATTATTTATGTTGCAAGTGGTTCATCAGCTGATCATTTTTATCATCATAAAAAAGCTTATGCTTATGGAATTGAAGTAAGACCTGACAGAAGTGCAAGAAATGGATTTATTTTACCACCTGACCAAATTATTCCATGTGGTCAAGAAAACATGGCTGGAGTTATTCTTCAAGGAGAAATGATTTTAGCAGAAGAAGAAAATAACAAATCTGAATCAAAATAAATCTTTCCTTTATCTTAGTTGTTTGAAATAAATACCAAAAATCTTCTGATTAATTTAAGATTTATGCTGAATTCATTTTTATTTTATCAACGTTTTTTCCATAAAAATCATTACAAAAACCGTTTTTAATTTTTCGGTGGGTGTGATTGGATACTTGATCAAAGAAACAGATTCATGAAAACTGACATAAAATCAACAAATACCAAAAGTGAAAATTCTACAACTGAAGAAGAGTTTTTCGACTTCGTCGTTTCTGGAAACGTTGAAAAAATAAAAGAATACCATCAAAATGGAGGAAATATTCATTGTGCTGATGAAATGGGTTTAACAGCTTTACAAACGGCATGTTTATATGGAAAATCAAAATTAGTTGAAGTGTTACTCTTTGAAATGGACTTTTTTAAAAATTCAAAAGACAAATTCAAAATTAATATCACATCAGATGCTTTTGGCAACGCATGCATCAGTGGGTTTGTTGACATTGTTAAAATTTTTGTTGAAAAATTAAATGTTAATCCAAATTCACTTGAAGGTTTTTTAAGAACAGATCCACCTTTAGTTTTAGCTGCTGAAAATGGTAGACTTGACGTTGTTGAATATTTATTACAAATAGGAGCAAAAGTTGATATCAGAAATGAAAAAAAGTTTTCTTATGGTAAAAACTCTGAAGCAGGACCAACTTCTTTGATGATTGCATGCAAAACAAATAATTTAGAAATGGTTAAATTGTTGTTGAAAAATGGTGCAAATCCAATTGTATTTTTTAATCCAAATGAATCACTTTTGCAATTTGTTGTCAGAGATAAAAAGAAAGAACTTGAAAAAATTTTAAAGCAACATGGAGCAAAAGAAGAAGATACAGCCAAGATAAATGTCAATTTAAAAAATTACGAATCCCTGGACAAATTACTTTCAAATGGACCAACGGAACATTCTTATGGTACAATTACCAAAATTTGAATAAATATTTCTTTGACCAATCCTATTGTGTCATTTATAAAAATCTGATTTGTCAAAAATGGACAGCAAACAATATTTGTTTTTGCTTTTTTTTCTGACGATATTTTATGGTTCATTTAGTTTGACCAATCCTCAGGTTTATACTTTTGGAAGAAAAGATGTAAACATAGTTCTTCTTTGATGTTTTTTATTAGGACGGTCCTCTTTGTCTGGGTGAAATATCAACTGATAAATACTCTCCAACAGAAGTAACCTCAAGTAACCAAGAGAATACTGTTGATATTGAAGCTGGTTCAAAAGCCACTTTTCTTCTCAAATCATCAGGAAGGGTTTTTGCTTGTGGAAAAAATGATGTAAAAAAAAATTAATTAAAGTTTTAAAGAGGTATCAATTAGGAGATGGCTCTGAAATCAAAAAGTACACACCAGTACTTTCCTCATCTCTTGGATTGGTGAACAAAGTTTCAAATGGAGATTCCTTCACAATGGTGATTAACACAGTTGGCGGAGTCTATGGACTTGGAAAGAATAATGTATTTTTTTCTTTATTAATTTTTTTCAGAAAGGACAACTTGGTAATGGTTTAACATCATATGAAGTGTCTTCTCTTGTTGGATTCACTTCACCAACCAACTTTGCTTTTGAAAAAATTTCAGCAGGCAAAGAACACACCCTTATATTGAAAAATGGATCAGTTTATTCTTATGGAAGCCAAGAAGTTTTTTTTTTTTGATTTTTTTTTTAATTTTACATTAGGATGGAAGATGTGGTGATAATGACAGCTCTGGTTCAAGAAAAACACCATATTTGATTCCAAATCAATATATTATAGACATATCTGCTGGTGAGAAACACTCTTTGATTGTGAATGACCAAGGAACAGTTTTTAGTTTCGGAAAAAATGAAGTTTTTTTTTTTGTTAACATCTTAATTTTAGTATGGACAATTGGGATTAGGAGATACAATCAAAAGAATAGTACCAACAATAATCTCTACAATCGATAAAATCAAAAGAGTTTTTGCTGGTGGAAGATTTTCTCTTGTTTTAAGAACTACTGGTAGAGTGTATTCTTTTGGAGATCATGATTCAAATGAACTTGGAATTGGACATAACAATAATAAACAGAAACATTTATATCCTGTTATAGTATCCACTGAATATAACTATAGAATTATTGATGCTTGTGTTGGAGAACGTTTTTCATTGATAATGAATGGTACTGAAAAATAGAGTTTAATTCTTTTAGACAAAGGAAAAGTTTATTCTTTTGGAAAAAATAATGTTGGTCAACTTGGTATCGGATTTTCAAACAGAAATGCTGATACAAGGTTGGCAAGACCACTCACTGATACAAATCAAGGGATTTTCAAAGTTGCATGTGGTTATGAACACAGTGTTGTTTTAAAATATACAGCAAGTTGTTATGGAAAGTCTCATGACAATGAAGCTGTTTGTTCTGGAAATGGGCTTTGCACTGCAACAGATACATGTTCTTGTGCCAGTGGGTATAGTGGAACAGAATGTGCATCATATAGTTGCTTTGGAGTTTTAAGCACTGTGTCTTCTGTTTGCTCAGGCTTTGGAACTTGTTCTTCACCAAATTTGTGCAGTTGTATGGATGGACGTGATGGAACAAATTGTGAAGTTGATTTGAATCAAAATAGTTACAATCACACAAAAGTTTATTCTTTTGGAAAAAATGATTTTGGTCAATTGGCTATTGGAACTACTGAAGATACAAGTATTCCAACCAAAGTTACTTTGAACAATTATGGAATTACAAACATATATTCTGGTGAAAGTCATGTATTTATGAAAAATCATTTGTCAAAAATGTATTCTGCAGGAAATAATCAAGTTTACCCACTTTTTTATTTTACTCTTCATAGTATGGCGAGTTATTGTTAGAACAAGATTTTACTTATCAAACAACACTCAAGAAAGTTCAAAGACCATTCTATGAAATCATTACATCAGCAACTGGAGGAGAAAATTATTCAATGGTTTTGACAAATAATGGAGTGTATTCTGTTGGAAATGGAGATGTATGTTTTTATCATTAAACAATTTTTAGTTGGGAAGGTTAGGTATTTCAAGTACAGAGAACGTTTTGATTCCAATTTTAGTTACTGGAACCAATGGCGTGACTCAAATAAGTTCATCTCAACATTCATTGATTTTATTTAATGATGGAACAGTAAAATCATTTGGAAAGAATGCGAATGGAAGATTGGGTGATGGATCCACTACAAACAGAAATTCACCTGTGCCCCTGGATGGAAGTGCTCTCAACATTTCTCAAATTTCAGCTGGAGGTGCTCATTCTGTCATACTTGATGTTGATGGGTACGTGTACAGTTTTGGATATAACATTGTACTTTTTTTTGGTTGTTAACTATTTTAGGATGGCCAATTAGGTGATGGAACTAATACTGACAAAAGGACTAGAGTTCAGATTACTGGTATCAATAAAATTAAGTCGATTGCTGCAGGAGGTCGTTTCAGTTTGTTGTTGGATGTGGATGGTCAAGTTCTCTCAATGGGAAGTAATGGAGTAAGAATCAAATGTTTACAACTTTAACTTATAAGTATGGACAAATAGGGATGGAAAATGATTTCAACAATAGAATTGTTCCTACAATGGTGTTTAATGGAAATAATGTCACTCAAATAGCTGTAGGAAATGCTCACTCAATTATTGTTAAAAGGTAACATAGTTATTATCTAATAATGTCATGTAGTACTGGTATTGCGTATGGGTTTGGATTAAACGGGAATGGGCAACTTGGAATACCTGGAAATACTAAAAATCAAAAACATCCTAGTATTCTAGTCAGATCACATGGACCTGTAATCTCTGTTTCTGCAAAAACGTATTCTACTTGGATGATTGTTGATGAGTCAATTAGTTGTTTTGGAAAAACATCTGCAGATCCGACAGTATGCAATGGAAATGGTGTTTGTGCCTCCAAAGATATATGTACATGTGACAACAGATATTCTGGGCTACAATGTGAATTTTGGTCTTGCCATGGCTTGAACACCTCAAATCCACTAGTTTGCTCAGGTATTAAACAAGGAACGTGTGAATCACCCGATCTTTGTTTATGTACGAAGTTATTTGACGGAAAAGAATGTGATCAAAATATTACTAAACTTTACACTGCATATTCATTTGGAATTAACACATACGGACAAATTGGAGATGGCTCAGTGGATGATAGGACCACACCTTTTAAAATTGGTGAAAATATCACAGGGATAACATCCCTTGGTGTTGGTGATTCAAGTGTTTATGCTTTCACAGAAGCACGTAGAGGATTCAGTTGTGGAAGAAATGAATACTCTGAATTATTAGATGAAAACTATCAACAAAGCAAAAGACTGAAAGAAATTGATCCTCAAAATTTTGATATATCCCAAATATCAGCTGGAGATGAATACGTTTTAATGATAAAAACTTCTGGTGTTGGTTATGGAATTGGAAAAAATGAAGTAGGACAATTGGGTGTTGGATCTATCGGACATAAAACTACATTAATACCATTTGACATGATCAATAATAACAACATTACCAAAGTTGCAGCATATAATGTTCATTCTATTATCCTGAGAGATGGTGCTGTGTATTCATTTGGAGAAGGAAAACGCCGAAGGTTAGGTTTAGGAAGTTCAGAGGATGACAAATCATCACCAACACTAATAACAACAAGCATAGGAACCACAATTGATATTTGTGTAGGAAGTGAACATTCTCTCTTGTTAAATAATGAAGGAAAAGTGTTTTCTTTTGGTCACAATAAAGTAGAACTGATTCAATTACTAAATTTTTCTAAAGTATGGACAAACAGGGCAAGGAACAACAAGTGGCGATACAGAAATACCAACTGCAGTGAAAGGATTTTATAATCAAGATATTATTAAAATATCTTGTGGGGGAGATCATTCTGTGATGTTGAATAAATATGGAGAAGTATTTTCATTTGGAAGAGCTTCGGTAAATGAAATTAAATTCTAAATTACTCATAGAAAGGTGAAATGGGAGATGGGTATAATCCCATTGCTCAATTATTTCCTGTGAAATCTTATAGTCCTTTCAATATTATTGACATTGCAGCAGGACATCATTTCACATTAATTCTAAAAGAAAATGGAAAGCTCTATTCATTTGGAGAAAATTCAAACGGACAGTTAGGTATTGGTCATAAATTGTCACCACAAAATACACCTCAACAAATTGCTATTGGTAATATCGTGGAAATCAATGCAGGCAAAGATATGTCGTTAATTTTACAATCTAATCATAATTGCTCAGGTAGATCATATGATGATCCTGTTGTTTGTTCTGGACGTGGAATTTGTGATTCTCTAAATCATTGTTCCTGTCCGAAAGAATATCATGGAGATGAATGTCAGTTCACAACATGCCATGGTAAAAATTCATCAGATCCTACTGTTTGCTCATCTCATGGAAAATGTGATTTACTTGATGAATGCACATGTAACACTGGATATTCAGGTCTACAGTGCGAATTAAACTACAACACAGAAATCCATACACTTGTACATGCATCAGGAGAAAAAAATGAAGGTCAGTTAGGTGACGGTTCCAATTCAACATCCCCTACAACAACATTTCAATTGGTGTCAACTGAAAACCACTTTGTCTCAAAAATTTTTGCTGGATTCGAAAATTCTTTCTTAGTCAAAAATTTCTCAAGAAAGGTTTTCGGTTTTGGAAAAAATTCAAAAGGAGAGTTGAATGACGGAACAACTTTAAGAAGAACACTTCCAGTGATTATGAATGACCAAAGAAATGAAATCGAATTTGTTTCCTCATCCGGTGAAGAATTTATGTTAATTTTATACAAAAATAAAAATGTGTTTGGTGTTGGAGAAAATGGAATGGGACAACTTGGTGTCGGTCATAAAGCGGATATTCATACATTGCAACCAATGATTGGAACAAACTATGACGTAAAAAAAATATGTACAGGCTACCAACACTCAATGGTTCTAAAAGATAACACCAAAGTTTATACTTTTGGGAGAAATGATGTAAATTTATTCATTTTTGACAATCTTATAAGGAAAAACAACTTGGTCAAGGAAATGTACAAGAACAAATCCAACCTGTGGAAATTTCCAATTCTCATACAAATATTATTGAAATTGCTTGTGGACAAAAGCATAATTTAATTTTAAAAAATGATGGTCATGCTTATGGATTTGGAAGCAACCAGTATGGTCAATTAGGTAAAAATTATTTTTTAATGTATATTTATGTATTAGGTATTGGTTCATCTAACAATGAAAAAGATATAGCAACTCTTGTTGATCAAGATGCTGGAGGTGGGTTTTTAGTAAAGCACATTTTTGCTGGTGAATACTTTTCGATGCTTATAACCAGAACAGGTTCTTTGATGTCTTTTGGGAACAATAACGCATATCAACTGGGTATTGGAAATACTAATTCCAACACTAATGTGCCTACTCTAGTTTCATTTTCCGAAAAAATTTACAAAGTTGTTTGTGGTGGGTTTCACAGTGCAATTATTACCACCACTGGAAAGCTTTATACATTTGGAAATAATCATGTAATATTTTTTTAACCATTAATACTTGTAGCTGGGACAATTAGCGACTGGAGATACAACTCATCGATATGTACCTACATTGAATTCATTATCCCCTGTCATGGATATCGCAGTTGGTCACAGACATACTCTTGCTCTCCAATCTCGTTTCAGTTGTGCTGGAAAGGCATATGATAATACAACAATATGCTCTGGAAAAGGTATTTGTGTTGGTACTGATACATGCGTTTGTGATCCTGATCGTTTTGGAAATGATTGTCAATTCTATACTTGCTTTGAAATAGCACAAACTGATCCAAGTGTTTGTTCAGGGAGAGGAACTTGTATAACTACTGACAACTGCGTTTGCAAAACAGGTTCATCTGGTATTAATTGTCAAGATTACACTTGTTTTTCTGTGAATTCAACTTTGGCAAACGTCTGTTCTTCACAAGGAACTTGCATTGAAATTGACACATGTTCATGTAATTTGACATATTTAGGAAGCAATTGTGAAACTAAAATTGGTAAATATTGATTTCCACTCATTTTTTAGATCCTCGCATTATTTATCCAATTTCAAGTCAAATTTTGACAACTTCTACTCAAATATTCAAATTGAATTCAACCACTACAATCGAAAGTATCATAAAAGATAATTTGGAATGTCGGATTGGAAATAAAACAACAAAAATTGTAGTGATCAATGAATACATGTTGCAATGTGAAGTGACTGTTAATAACCCAGAGGATATTTTAACAATATGGTACTCAGGAAATCAATCATTCATTTTGACTACAAATTCGATTAAATTGATGCGTTTTGGTAAAATTTTACTTTTCATTGATTTTTGAATAGAAAATGTCACAATTGGTTACAATTCAACTTCTCAAGTTGGTCTTACAAAGAATGATAATAATATTCATGTGGAATTTATTAATACTATTCCTTCATATTATCAATCGCGTATTTATTGCTCGATTAATGATTCACTGGTTAAGACAACTCAAATTGATCAAAATGTCTTTACCTGTTTAATGAATGTAGAAAAGGATGATATTTATGCAATTGGTTTGAAATTCATTTCGCCAAATCAATTTTTCCTTTCAAACATTCCAGGTTATTTTCAAGAAAAATATACAATCAATATTAGTTCTACTTTGAATAAATTAGATGTGGTGTCGCTTCAATTGAATACTCAGGGATTAATTGATAAAAAAATGATGAAAGAAAATTGTGAAGATTTGACAGTTACTTATAAAGATCAACCAATTGCCAGACAAGTTGAAAACTGCAACAATTTACAGACATCAATTTCTTTTGTGATTGAAGAGAATTCCGAATTTACCCAAGAATACTCAATTTACTATAACAATGAATTTCAAGTTGTTACCAATATCACAATTTCTGGTGATCCAAAAATTGTCAGTAGCTCTTTCATAAAAGTAAATAATACTATTTGGTCTTTATCAGCCAATGAATTGAAATTTAGAGCAGTTCCTTTCGTCACTATTGACAAAGTTACACCAGAACTAGGTTTAATCACTACGAAAAATGTTACTTTGACTTCAAATATTGCAATTAATAATCTTGGATATTTGGATTATCAACTCATTGACGGTGAAAGTGAATATCCTGCTGTAATGAATTCCAACAATTTTTATTCATACATTTCCTCAAATGTCTCCCAAAAGTTAAATATATCAATATATGCAGTGCACAAGACTACAAAGGAGAAATTGTTAGTTTCATCCTCTTCTTCTTTTTATTTCTGGAGTATTCACAGCTTTCTGAAATTCTAATTTTTTTGTAGGTTCACTTAATTTGGTAGAATTATACCCATTTGTTGATAAGTTTAACATTTCATCACCAAAGAAAACAAAAACTATATCTGTTCGTTCAAATGAAGATATTCTATCCGATTACAAGCTTTTTTGCAAATTCACTTTCAAATCAAACGTGACTTATGCTAAAGGCACCAAGTTCAATCAAAATTTAATCAAATGTGATTTATCAGTTGATCTTTCTTTGAACACTGAAGTGATTAACGTTGGATTAACATTAAATCAATCCAATAATATGATTGATCTTCATGTGAAATCTGCTGCCTATGTCTTCATCAAAGAACCAATTTCATTGAATGGATTGAACAAAACTTTGTTGCCAACTGATTATGAAAAATATTTCACCTTGGACTTTGATGATGTTAGACATTCTGAACTTGTTAGTTTCAGTAATTATTCATATATCATGAATCCAGAATTACATTCATCAATTATGGTGAATTGCTCATTTAATTCAACTGCAAGATGTGTAGTTCCTGAATTCCAGTTCAAATATGTGCCAGTTAAAATTTCATCATCTTTGAAAATTCATTCTCAATTTCATTCAGAACCATTTTCAATTAATGTGGATGCACTTTTTCACAAAGGTAAATGATTTTTTCTTCTTAATTATTCAGAACCCGTTTCAATTTCTCAAGAATATCCATACTTGATTGATTTAGATAGTTACATCAAAAATTCAATTTCAATCACATTCAACACAACAAAGTCTTTGAATCCTGCATATCCATTTCATTGTAAGTATCAATCTTTTACTACCAAAGCTGAACTTATCAATTTCTCACAATTCAAATGTGACTTCTTTTCAAATGTGCACTTGTTAGATTATGATGTTTCTCTTTATCTTAATGATTCAAATTCAATTGGTTTGGATGGAAGGATTTCAAATATTCCTAATATTCGTTTCTCAAGTAAGTTTTTGTTTCACCTAATTCGAAGAAATATTGTATCAACCAAATTTTGTTGAAATCAATGGAAAAGAACTAATCAAACTTATTCAAAATACTACTGAGCTTACAATACCAGTTAAATACCAAGGAAACACATTTGAAGTCATTACAGTTGAAAATGGAATCAAATATGGATGCTCTGTGATCAATTCAAGTTTATATTGTCAAAAAGAAGTAATTAATGCTTTCAGTTCATCAGATATTTACTTTTTGAGATTTAATATTCTCCAAAATAATTTGGAATTGACAAAAATAGCTTATCCATTATTGGTTTTCAGTAAGATTCATTTTATTCTTCTTATATTACAGAAAACAATACAATACAATCAATACTTCCTTTGGCAACGTTAATCAATTCAGAAGCAAATTTAACAGTTGTTGTTGACAAAAATACCTTTTTACGAAATATATCCGTAAGTTCAGATATTTATTGTAAAGATTCAAATTCACATAAATGGAAAGCAATAGTAAATTCAAGGAAAGAAGTCAATTGCAAGATTCCCTATAGCGATCACAACACAACAACAACAAATATTGAAGTTGTTTTATCAGTACCGAGTTACACTCCAAATGATATATCATTGACAATGAACACAATTCCGTTGTACTATTTGACACAAAATTCAATCTCATTTAGTTCATTTATTGAACCACAATTTGAATATACATCAACTATTTTATCAGTCAGTGTCACCATTGATACATTCATTCCGGAAAGTTTGAAGAAGAAAATAGTTTGTAGGTTATCTGATTCAAATTTTGATCACATCACATACTTTTCATATTCAAACGGTAATATTCATAGCATCATTTGTAATTTCACAACTGATATTCCTGGAGCAAAAAACATGTCCATTTATTACAAAGATGATTTTCATGAATTTTCAATTTCAAATAACAGCTTAGAATTGATATTTGTGACTCCTCAAGCTATTACTTCAATATCACCATCCGGTATCAAAATCAACAAAACTAAAGATCTCACAATTACAACACTTTTTGATACATCTTTAGATTATGGTTTCGGTAGATTGTTTTATTGTGAGTATGGTTTAACTGGTGGCAATACAACACTCAAACCGGTTTCTTCATTTGAAGGAGGGAAATTCATTTGTACTGTCAACATTTTATCTGCAGGATCAGCTTTTTTGAAACTACATTTGAAAACAAAGGGTACCCTTAAATTCATTTCTCTCAAGACTGAAATTTTCCGAGTTGTTGATGGCAATATTCTTGAACCTTCATTTGGAACACCTGAAGGAGGAAAGACTCTAAGAATCAATGATTATGAACTCCCTGTTTCTTTTAATGCTATTTTTAAAAAAGAATCGTTATCAACTTATCAATTTAATTGCTCGAAAAATGGAACAGTTTTGATTTGTACGACACCAAAAATTTTAAACAATGACATGCTTCCATTTTCATCTGAATTCTTACAGTTGACAAATAACAATAGCATTTCAAGTTCTTACATCTTATATGGTACATTTTTTAATTCATCAGTAAATTTTTTAGAACAGAGAAATATTCAAGAATTTAACCCTAAGGTCATTCCTGCAACAGTTGGATCAGTTGAAATTGATCTGATATTATCAAATCAAACAAAATTATACGAAGGAAATTTGTTTTTGGTTTTAGCTGAATTTACAAAATTTGAAGCAAGATATAATCTTGGAAACTTTTCAACTCCATCTCAGACACTTTCCCAAATTGTTGATTCAATATCAAGTGGAGTTTATAAATTACAAATTTCATATTTTCATCCAGAGAGTTTTGAACTTGGATCAATGTTCAGAATTTCCGAACAAGTAAATATTACTTTCACTGGAGTTTCATCAATTCAACTTGTTACTTCAAAAGATATCTTTTATTTGAATAATAATGAAAATATCACCGTTGAAATAACCACAATTGATTCGTTGAAATTGAATGAAATGCAAAAGAATTTCATTCGTTGTAAACTTGATAATCAAATTCTACCTACGACAAGGTTGGGAAGCAATCAATTTATATGTTCATTGACTTCAAATTCTGCTAAAGATAGTAGAATTTCGATGGTCTACCAAAATTCAGATGCACATAACAATCAAGTATTACTCTCAAGCAACTCAATTCAAATTTTGTTCATTGAAAAAGTGATTATTCATTCAATCACTCCATTTTCAACTCTTGAAAGTGAAATAAGGGTTTTATTGAATACTACATCAAATTTGAATTATGATGCCACTTATCAATGTAATTTTGGTGTAAACAAATTTTCTGCTTTGAAAATAACAACTAACATTTTTGAATGCAACGTTACTAAAGGATTTATCAATCAATATGCAACAAATGTCACTTTAGATATTGTTTCTATTGGTAAAAAATTGAAAATTCCTCTTTCTGAGAATTCTGTTGAATTTTATTTTATGAGTAAGATATTTTCTTCATTAATTTAATCCAGATCAAATTGAAATCATATCAATCAGTCCTCATGTGTTAGAGTTTGCATCTGCTCCATTTCTGTTGTCAAAAACAATTACAATGAATTTGAAAACTGATTTACTTGTCAAGAGAACTGTTTTCTGTAAATTCACAACTAATGATGGCACTATATCATTTTCAGAAGTTCATTTTGTCTCAACTTTCAATTCAAAACAGATCTATTGTCTCTTTACAAAAAATTTAAGTGTGAACACTGTTCAACATTTTGATGTTCAATTATTCATGCAGCCATCAAATTCTTATGAATTTATATTAAGTTCAAATAATGATACAGCTTTGATACTGCCAAATTTAATTCATTGGAAAACAAGTAGATTAGTTCATTTGAAAGATTCTTTCATAATGCTTGATTTTATGATACCTAATCGAAAATTCATTTACGAAATTCATTCAATGGCAATCATCAATGGATCACTTTCAACAATGTTATCATGCACATTCGATTATTTCTCTAGTCCAAATTGTACAATCCCAATTGATTATTTGAACAATTTGAAAACTGTTCCATTAAATTTGAATTTTACTTATCATATATCTCATAAGAATTCAAATATTACTCAATATGTTTCAATTGATGATGTAGTTTATTATCAAGATATCATTTTTCAACATTTGAAACCTTTTGTTGTATCACCATTTGAAAGAAAATATAATCCTGTTAGAGTAATTTCTAATGTTAATTATGCATTGAACAATGAACATTTTTCAATATTTTCAAATGTTTCGTCAAATGGAATTAGCAAACTGATTTTAACAACATATCATATTTCAAATGATGAATTGGAATCCAATTTGACAACAAAAGGTCATTTAGCATTTTCATTCAATACCTTTGGAAATGAAGATAATGTATATGATGTACAAATAACTTTCAAATCTGCCTTTGGAGATGCTATTCTCACACCAAAAGCACACAAAATTTATTCAATTGTATCTCCAATTTATCAACCAACATTTGGACCTGATTCTGGAGAATTTGATATCAAAATTCCATTCAAACAACCAAATATTAACTATGATGGATATAATTATACAATTCAAACTTTGGTTGATGGAACTCATGTTCAAGTAGGAAATTGTAATTTGAACTTGACAAATTTGGACTGTCACATTTTATCAACTCAACATTTATCCAAATCAAGATTATTTTTTAAACTCAAATTTGAAGTTTTCATTAACAATGTCAGAGCATTGGGTTTAACTCCGTATTTCACATTCTATAAAGGAATTACAATTTCTGAATTTAGTCCAACCACAGTATTTAAAATTCACGGAGATGGGTATTTTCATTTGACAACATCAACATTTGTTGAAAAATTTGGTTCATTTACTATCAGGTACTCAATGAATGAAACAATTCTTGAAGAAAGTTGTGTGACCAAATCTCCAACAAAGTTATTGTGCAAAGTTCCTTCATTTAACAAAACTTCTGATGTATCAATGAAAATTTCTCAAGGAGGATATATTTATCAAAGTATTGGAATGAAATTGTCTACTTATGATCCTTCAAATATTACATTTGATGGATTTTCACCTTCAACAATTAGTTATTCATCACAAACAATAATTTTTGTTTCAGGGACAAATTTCTTCAATGCTCCAAATATTACAATTAAAGTTCATGATGTTTATGTTACCAAATTTATCAAGGGAATATATGTGAGCAATACACTCATCAAAGCAGAAATGAATCCTCTGTATGATTTAGATATTGCTTTCCCTCGTGAATTATCAATATCTTTATCATTAGATGGCGGTCTACATTACTTTACACATTCCAAGCATTTAACAGTTACCAGATCAAAGAAAATTGAATTCATTCCAAAATTTGTTCCGACTGTTGGTAAAACTCTTGGAATTGTAGTCAAGAATTTCCCAAGTGATTTATTTTTCAATTCAACGAAATTTGATGTGAAATACTATTTGACTCAAAATGAATCAAACAAGGTTGAAATATTCTGTTCATACAATTTTGATTTGCAGTGTAATTTGACTTCTACTTTGATACAAGGATACTACAAATTAAAAGTCAGTTTGATGGATGAAAATGATAAAACAACTGAAATATTTATCAACACAAATGATATTTATGCCTATGATCTTCAAGTTTCAAAAATTGAACCACAGAGATTATTGTTGAATAAAGACACACAAGTCAAGGTTGTTGGAAGTTGGACAAATTCAATTTTCAGAAACGTTTTATTTAGAATAACTTATCAAAAAGGTGGAAGTCTATTTGCTACTCCTTCAACTGCTGTTGTCAAGATGAATGCCACTGTATCAGATCACACAATTTCAACAATATTACCCAAATTTGAAGACTTCACAGTTTCGGATGTCAAAATTGAATTCTCTTTCAATGATTTCAATTATCATTCTATGGATTTTATAGGGAAACTATCCTTGTATGAGATCAATTCAATTGTAAATCTTGATGGAAGAGATAATAATTTTTTAACATTTTCAAATTCAAGAGGAAAATTTATTGGGAAATACTTCGTGAATACAGGAGTTGATTTGAAAATCGTGCTTGATTTGACTACAAAATTTGATCTTACCCCATTTGCAAATATCACATACATTTCAGACACGGAAATTTCATTCATTTTTCCAAATATCTCAAGAATCAATATTCCTCATACCTTGGGTTATCCTTTAAAAACAAAACTTGGATTATCGTTAAATGGAGGAAATGATTATATTTATGGAGAAATCAATTATCTTGATGCATTTCCACAACCTGTTTTCACTGCAATTAATCCTTCATACGCTCCAATTGGAGACAAAAATGTAACAATTTATGGAATTGATTTAGATTTGGTTTACAATTGTTCTATTTTTGATGGTTCAAATGTTTTACTTTATCAAGATAGACCAACAAATTACGAACTTGATTCAAATTTCATTACTTGTCTTATTCCAGCAAAATTTCAAACACAGAAATTAACAATCAAATTGACAAATGAAGAAGGTGATATAAATGCAAATTCTAGAGAAATTGAATTCTACATTCCACCTGTATTGACAGAAACGATTCCAAATTCTGGAATCTCACAAGGTGGATTCAAAGTATCAGTATTCGGAACTGGATTTCCAGAACCACCAGAAACTGTTGAAATTTCTTGTAGATTTGGAAATATTGTTTGTAGAAATCCATGTAAGTGGATATCCTCAACAAAATTAGTTTGTACTTCTGAACCTCATCCAGCTGCTTCCACTTTGTTTTCTATTTCATACAACAAAGTTGATTGGCATGACGTTACACAATTATTCACATTCACACCTTGTGAAGCCGGAAAAACTGCATCAAGTTATACAGAAGCTTGTTTCTTGTGCCCTCCTGGAACATTCAAACCTGCTGCTGGACTTTTTGATTGCATTAAATGTGAAGAAGATACATACAATTCCTTTTCAGGATCTTTGAAATGTGATAAATGTGAAGGAAATACTACAACAAATGGTTTAACTGGTGCAATTACACACAATCAATGCATTTGTCAACCAGGTTATTATAAAAATCCGGAAACAGAAACCAGATCAAATTCTCATCAAAAATGTATTGAATGTCCTTCTGGAGCTATTTGTCCAGAATATAACACCACTGTTCCATTTGCAAAACCTGGATTTTGGAGATCAAAAACTGATTATACAACTTATTATTCATGTTTACCTGAAGATTCTTGTGGTGGATTTGGAGCTGAAAATTGCACAGAAGGATATGCAGGAGCTCGTTGTGGTTTCTGTGATAAAAATTTCTACAGATTCAGAAGAAGTTGCAACAAATGTGAAGAAGGAGCTTGGTTAAGATTAGTTGCTATTGGAGTTGCAATGGCATTTGTTACTGGAATATTTTTCATCTTGTCATCTACAAAAGTTCATCATATGGCTTCTATTGCCATTGCATTTTCATTTTGGCAAGTTTTATCAATGTTTGCAAGATTTGATATCCAATGGCCTTCTTTAATCGGAGGAACATTAACTGGAGCATCAACATTCAACTTTAATACTGATTTCCTCAGTCCAAATTGTATTTTTCGGGATATGGATTATATTCAATTGTGGATTCTTCAAATGATGATGCCAATTGCATTTTTTGCATGCTTTACATTATTGTACATGTTATTGGTCACAAGATCTATCTTTGCATCAGCTTTTGGTTCAATATTAAAATTGGTTAAGTTAAGAATCAAATATATTGCTCCACCAGCAGATGATGAATATTCTGATGAAGAAGTAGACGAAAATGGACAAACAAAAAAGAAAAAGAAAAATATCATCATGAAAGTTGTGAAATTGATAAAATCCATAATACTTGGAATCATCAGAACAATTGTAAATTTCACAATTTGGTGGTTCACAGAAAAATCAGATGGTAGAGAGTTAGTCAAAATATTCAACAGAATAATTAATGCTGTATTCGCATTTTTAAGTTTTTGTTTCATTTTCATCATGACAACTGCATCAGAATTGTTTGTGTGTAAATTACAGCCAAATGGATTATACACATTGAACAGTTCCCCAGATATCTTTTGTTACCAAGGAGCTTGGTATTTTATGTTACCACTTTCAATATCATGGTACATACTCTTTGGTGGTGGAAGTTTATTTTACTTTGTTTTGATTTTCTTTAAATTCAAAGAATGGTCAAGAAGTACTAATTTCAATGAAAGAAACAAATTTATGTTATCAAGGTTCCGAAAAAAATTGTACTTTTGGGAGGCTGTTATCACCTTAAGAAAGACAGTTTTATCTGTTTTATACATTTTCTTGGATCCAATGTTAGTTATTGTTTCAGGTATCTTTTTACTTTACATTGGTTTTCTGTTACATACAAATTTCATTCCTTTCAAAAGAAAATTCCAGTAAGTCTTTACTTATTTAAAAATTTCAAGCAACATTATGGATTATTTTGTTATTTTAGTCACAATGACTTGTTTAGTTTTTGGTTTACTATTCTTTGTTGATTCATTTCCAGCAGGGACTAAAGATTTTGCAGAATATTTAGCTTTTTCTGTTATTATTGGAAGTACTTTAATTGTAGTTTCCATGATCTTATGGGATGCCAGAACAAGAAAGAAACATGATCAAAAGAAAGCAAGAACTTTATTAAAATTCAGAAATAAAGATAAAGAACGTGATGATGAGAGATTGAAAATTCTTCATGATTTACATTCAATTGCTGATACAATTGAAAAGAATGAACATGCAAATATGTTTGGTACGTTTAATGTTCCATGGAATGTTGAGTACCAATATAAACCATTGAATTTCAAAACTGATTCGGAATCTCCTGAAGACAGCTATACTCATATGAATCAAATTTTTAATGATTTATTGTCTATTGAAAGATTGAGAAAGAATTTATTCTCTTTTGAAAAGAAAGCTATTTATACAAGAAGAAAAATTATCAAGAGACTTAGAAAGAATACTGATGTTGACGATTCATCTCTCAACAAAGAAGATGTTGAAAAGATCAAGAAAAATTTCAAACAAAAAATGATGTCAAAATCAAAAATATTTGGAAGGTCATCAAATATCATATCTACTGGAAGGACCGATTCAAATTTATCCGAGAGTGATTTGAACAGAGAAAACTCTTCAGTTCGTTTAGTGTCTTCCAAAAATTTAAGTGTTTTGAATCAAAAAAAAACTGAAAAATAAAGATTTTCTGATCAACTCATTTTCTAACTTTGATGGACATTTGATTGAATTTAAACAAGTTTCCCAAAATAATTATTCCAATGCTCAAATGGGAAATTCGTAGCTACAAAATGGAAAATCATTAACCAATAGGATTATAGTATTTTCAACGTTAAACATGAGGTTGATTGAATTTGTAGTACTCTTGACTTTGATTCAGTTTTCTGTATCCAAGACTTGCAGATTTATTGACAACTACTACTATGCTTACTCAATGGAGAATAGAACTTTGTCAATGGAATTCGCTTCTTTAGGGTAAAAATTTTTAATATTTAACATAAAATTATATTCAAGAGCATCTGGATGGGTTTCTTTTGCATTTTCAAGTACCAATTCAATAGTAAATGCGACAAATCAATTTGTAATAATTTCTGACGGTTATTTCAACGAACAAACAAAAATATATGCAGTTTCTGGACATGGTTCTCCAATCCACGTTAAAAATGCTACTACACTTCCTGGAAGAAGGAGTTTTTCACTGAACTATGATTTAAGAGGCGGAGCAAAATTTGATGTAGAAATTGAAAGGAAAATGGTTGATGAAGAAAGTATGAAATATATATTATTTGCTTCAGATAGTATTGGGCCAAATCCTGTAGCCAATGAATCAGGTTATATTAATTTACCAAAACATGATTCTGTTTATGTTGCACCTTTTTTAGAAGGATTCTCTTCGTGCTTAACGACTGATGAAGTTTACATTGGATTAGTGACAGTAGAGAATCTTTACGTATCCGCGTATTTTGTCAGTTTTTTTATTCCAATCATTTTGATAATTATTTGTATGTGGTTTAGAAACGAACAACCATTAAAATCAAGAGGAATGACACCATTTGTTGTTTTATTTATGTCACAAATTTTAGTATTCAGTCAATTCCCAAGTCATTTTTTCACAAGACAAGAAAGAGAAGAATATGATTGTTTTATTGATGATTTTTATAGAACTCCATGTTTAATTGTTATTGCAACTGTTGTATTTTTGGACCACCTTCGAATTGTTTTAGTTTTGAATTTGAATAGAAACAAAAATTTTATCAGAAAAACTTCATCAAAATTTTTCATTACTTTATTGAAAATTTTGAAATATGCAACTTCTAATTTAGCGAATGTTTTCATTATCATTGGGACATATTTTATTGTTGGTTCTGTTGATTTTGTTTTTTTAGCTGCTTTTGGTTTTTACTGCCATGTATCAAGATTTGTTCAATTTTTTTGGATGCTTTATGTCGGTTTGTGTGGATTAGGAGTTTTTAGTTTGTTAATTTTTGATCTGGCTTTGTCCTATAAGAGTTTAAGAGCATTCAAATTCAGAGAAGTTTTCTTAAAAGACGATCCATTTTTATTTCGGATTCAGTTGCTCATTGGATTGTTTTGTATTATCATTTTAGGAATTTTTGGAGTTCTTGCAACCATAGCACCATTAATACTTTCAAGCATTTTTGATCTTTACTCGCTTTATATCATGATGGTTGCCTTTTTTAGTTTTATAGAACATTTTTTTTTGTTTTATTTAGTCGGAACTATTTTGATAATTACCATTGGAAAAACAATTTATGATAAGTTATTTGTGAAACAAAGAGCAATTGCAGAGCTTACAATTGAAGAAGAATCCGAATTTACAGCTTGTTTGAAGAATCCTGAACTGATGAAACATTTTAAGAAATTTGCTGATTCTGAATGGTCATCAGAAAACTATCTGATTTATTTTGATATATTGGAATATAAAAACAAAAGAAAATCAAAAAGAGATTCGCTGGCGTTGAAAATATTTGATGTTTATTTAAATGGAACAGCTTCAACTTTAGAAGTAAACGTAAATCAAAAAGAGTGTGAGAATGTGAAAAGAAATATTGATGAAGCTGCATTTGAAGATGATTTATTTGAAAAAATTATGAACGAAGTTGAATCAAATATGAAAGATACATTTGGAAGATTTAGATTCACAAAAGAATATCAGAAATTTACTGTACAAATTGATATCATTTCTGATCAAATGAACAACGAAAAAGAATAAAGAATTCAGTCGAACAAACGGACATTAAAATTTCCAATTTTGGAAGTCGCCTCTAAAAAAGGTAATCTGGTTGAAAGATGAAGGCTTTGAAAGAAATCATTTATTTGTTATTTCTATTGGTTTTTGTTGCAGTTTTTCAGGAAAAAGTGAAAAAAAATTCCGAGCCAATCAAAAAAAAAAACCTGCAAAGTTGTTTGTTGAAATATGACCCAAACAAATGTTTTCCTTTTGCTAGTATCAATACTTTCTGTTGTAAATTGTACCAGAGTATGTAGATACGTGAATGATTTCTATTATTCATATGAATTTGTTGATAATCAAACGGTCAGTATCGAATTAGGAGCGTAAGTTCAAACTAACCATTAATTTTTCAAAAGACCTGGGTAAAAACAAAAAAAAAATTACATATTAAAACAGTTCTTTGGGTTATTCGTCCATTGCTTTTTCAAAGACTCCTTCAATTCAAAATGCCACTACAATGTTTCTCATCTACACAATAGGTTTGGATGTCAACTATACACATGCTTATGCCTTCCAAAACCATCCTTTCTATGCCATAGAAGAGAAAAAAGCTCAAAAAATAGACATTTCAAGGAGGTTTTCTTTGACGTTTGATGTGGAATTTGGAGGTTTATATACAATGGCTATACCTCGACAGATGATACCAAATGAAGATTTCAAATATGTTATATTCACTTCTTCACATTATGTTACATCATATGAAGCTTCAGTTCCACGAGTTAATGAAACTGGCTTTTACAATTTCAAAAAACACAACCTAGTCTATGGAACAAGAATAGAAAACGGATTAGAATTATGTGAAACATTGACTGAACAGTTCTTTGGTGTTATTACTTTGGAAGAAATGTTTCCAGAAGTTTTTTACGTCAGCATTTGCGTTCCTCTGTTGCTCTTTATTGTTTGCATGATTTTCAGAACTGAACAGCCACTAAAATCAAGAGGAATAGTTCCTTTTGTAGTATTATTTATGATGCAATTTTATTACTTCTCTTCTTTTGTCAATCATTTCTTGACAAGAGAATCAAGAGAGAGATTTGGATGCATCTTTCAACAATTTTACAAAATTCCTTGTGTGATGGTTTTGTCAACAATTATACTTTTAGATTTCAGCAGAGTAGTATTGGTTTTGAATTTAAACAGAAACAAGAATATCATTCGTAATATTTCATCACACACAATCATCAGAATCCTTAGAATTTTCAAAATTTTGACATCCGATGTATCTGTCATCTGTATTACTATTGGTATTTTTGTAGTTGTTACAATCATCAACTTTATTGCTTATGCGGTTTATAACTTCAGATGTGGGCTTTCAAATACTGTACAACTGCTGTGGTTGCCATATGTCTTCTTGTGTGTCATCGGAATATTCGTTGTATTGGTGGTTGATGCAGTTTTATCAATCCAAAGTTTTATTCGTTGCAAATGTTATGATATCTTTTTCAAAGATGATCCTTTTTATTTTAGAGTTCAGCAAACAATTGGAGTTGGTAGTATCATGATTTCAGCTTCAATGGGCTTCATAGCTATCATTGCCCCAGCTCTTAGATTATCTGAAAGGAAGAGCTATTTATTCATATCATACTTCATGATGTTGATTTTTTTCACTGCAATCAGTTACGTTTTCTTATTTTACTTGGTAATTTCAATTCTTGGGATTACAATTGTGAAAAAGTTGATCTCAATATGCCCACAAAAAAGAAAAAGAATTCAGGATCAACTTGAATCAGAATCTGCTTTTACAGCCTGTTTAAAAAAAGATGAAATGCTTGAATTATTCAAAAAATTTGCAGACTCTGAATGGTCATCTGAGAATTACTTAATCCATTCAGATATTCTTCGATACAAGAGTTTACCAATTGAACAAAGAAAAGAGTTTGCTTTGAATATTTGGGATGTCTATTTAAATGGTACATCTTCAAGATTAGAAGTGAATGTGAATCAAAGAGAATGTGAAAATGTTAAAAGGAACATTGATAATGATCTCCTAGAAATTGAATTGTTTGATGTGATTTTGAAAGAAGTTGAAGGAAATATGAAAGATACATTCGGTAGATTTAGATTCACAAAAGAATATCAAAGATTTTCATTTCACAAAGAACTTATAAAAGAACAAATTAATGAACATGAACAGTAATTAAATGTAATAAACATTTTCTTTTCTTATTGGTGGAAATCTCACACCAAAAAATGTCCAACAAATCCATCATTGAAGAAAAGATTGGTATTTTAGAATCTCAAATTGAAACACTTAAATCTCAAAAACAGAGTTTGAAAAGAAAAATCTTGGAAGCTGAACATCTTCTCCAAAAAAAAACAAAAAAAACCAAAACAGAGGAATGGGTGAAAAAGACAGTGGACATTAAAACACTTGGTATTTGGCATTGTCTATTAGAAAACATAAAAAAAGAAAAAATAGATAAGAAAAGAATATTTCAACTATCAAATCTGAAACTTGAAGCATGCTACCCTGCAAATTCATTTCAATTTCCGTTATTAAAAAGAGTTCAACTTTGCAAGCAATTCAGTGTGAATTGTCCAACTATTGAATTGAATGTAACCAAACAAGGTATCGAAAAGAGATTGAAAGAGAATCAGATAAACAATGAATTTACTCCAGAAGAAACTATTGTTTATTTGGTTGAGAATGATTACTTGACCAAAGAAGGTGAAGAACGGATAGCAAATGATTTATTAGTTCCAATGTTTGAACATCAAATGATGGAAAGAATTCCTGAAGGATTTTACCATATCATGTACGATGGATCAGATTGTAAATTCAAGCATCCGGAATGTATCTTTATTGAGGAAGAAGGAGTTTTAATTGAAAAGAAATATTATGATAATTTGAGAATAGAGATACCTGAATTACCTGAAATAGACCAAATATGAATAAATTATCCAATCGTTCAACTATCAGCAACATGTTTTTTTTATGAAAGGGATAATTTGTTGTAAACCCAATTACCATTTCCATAGTATCTATCATGGAAAGCATATACCTTTTATTGTGATGTTTGCTCTGACAAAAAAAATAAAAAAAAGTTTACTCTTTTCTTGAACTCTGAAATAAAAGTTGTTTTCAAAAATAAAACTTCAACTAAATAGTTGATTACGTTTCATTTCTTCATTAACAATTCAATACTCTTGGTTCATTTTTGTTTTGTTTTTCTTAAGCATTTTTTGGATCATACTCTTTCTTCTTTGATCTCATCACAGACTTTACATCATTTATATTGGTTTTCTTTCGTTTCAGGTGGTGAATCAATTTTTGCTTCTTCTGTTTTCTTCATTCTTTGTTTTGATTTGTCAACAAGTTCAATTAGATATGAAGTTAAAACTTTATTCCTCAATTTTTTTTTTTCAATTTTTATGTGTTTCTATACCTGAACTTTCAACATAAAAACTTCATTCATCCTTTTTTCAAAAGAAAAATCAAACGAAACAAAGTTAAACTTCAATGTGACAAGAGACCCTTTATGGACTCCAAATTTTAACAAATTTGGAATCCAATTAACCTCACGCTCCACCTTGAAATAAATCTTCATTCTTGAATCTATTGATTGTATTGTTTCCTGCTTTCTCACCAAGTGATTTTGCTTTTGATTCTTTTGGTCTTGTATCATCACTATTGACATCATTTCTGTTATCTTTAAAACGTTGAAGTATTTTTTCTCTTTCTTCTTTTTCTAAACGTTTTTTTTCTTCTTTTTTTTTCTTTTCTGATGCCACTTTGAGTCTTGCTGATTTTAATTCTTTTTCATTTGATTTTTCATCAACATTACCATATTCACGGTACATAAATGCTTCAATGAGTTCAATGAGTTTCTTCAATGATGTGGAATCAACAGTTTTCATGACAAGTAATTCATCTCCTTCTTGTTCAAATCCGCCAGACTTTAAAAGGGAAACTGAACCAAATGGTTTGATTACAAGCTCTTTTAATTTTTCATTTGTGATTTTGAGAGTTCTAAACTTTTCTTCTTTTGGTTTTGAATAAATATTCTTGAAGATGTTTCTACATGTTTTGAGAGCGTTGAAAATGACAAAATCATTGTCATTTTCTGATGCTATCTTTTTTAATGCTTTTACTTTTTGGCAATTGCAGCCAGGTTTGTTACACTCAACAGGAGTTTCGTTGATGTTTGACATGAGCTCAAAATGAAATGATTGGCTGGTATTTTTGGAACAAAAAGAAACTCAATTCTCAAAATTCAAATCTTCTCAGTTCCTGATTTTCAATGTTTCAACACTTTCTTTGAATTCATTGGTCAAACAATTTCTAAAAGTAGTATATTCTTATTCATTTATTCATTTGATTCATCATCTATTTTTAATTTCTTATTTGGTGAACTTTCATCACTTGGAGTTTGTTTTCTTTTGATAGTTGGTGATGATGAATGTTTCGTTTGACTTTCCTCCTGTTTTTGTTCATCAATTTTAAAAGTAATAGAAGTATTGGATAAAGTCTCTTCTTTCACAGTTTCAGGTATAAATTCTAATTCATCTTCATCTTCATTATTTTTCAAATTAATTTGTAAATATTCAGGAAATTCATCTTTTTCGTCATCTTGATCATTTTCAATTTCATCTTGTTTAACCTCTTCATTGAAATATAAATCTTCAATTTCTTCTTGATTTTCCACTTTTGTAGTTGTAGTTTCTATTTTTGGTTTTTTTGTTTTTCTTAATGATAGAATACCACGAATTGGTTCACATTCTGATGATTCTTCCAGTTCAATTTCATATTTTTCAAGTAAGTAGTTTATCAATTTCTTTGAATTTTCTTTTCTAATAATTTCAAAAATGTCTAAAATTGATGAATTAATCAAATTAAATTTTTTTTTGTTTTTTGAGAATAAATGAAAGATTTCTGAGAATAAATCATGTTGAATGATATGATTATGATAAAATATATCACCTAAACAAATACATGATTTGAAAAATCTAATAGCAGCCAAATTTAAATATTTTTCATTCAAGAAAACTAACTTCAAAATCTTCTTTATAATACCATTTTTTAAAACAAAGTTCTTTGATCTATATCCATGATTTTTAACAAAAAAAGAGAATAAATCACAAATTAAATGATAACAATTAATACTTGGTTCTAAATTCTTTTCAAAAGGGGATGATAAATTTTGAATATATTCATCATAGAATAAATTCAAAATGACATCTTTTGACATTCCTAAATTATCAGGTTCAAGTATAATTTGTAAAATATCTGAAATTTGTTCTTGTACACCTGTATCATTTTGATTGATTATTCCTAAAATAGTATATTTAAAAAATGAACATTTTTCATCTTCTTTTAACATGAATTCTCTCAATAAAGTAGAATCATAATTTACACAAATGTGAATCATATTTGCACTACTTTTTCTAATTTCCAAATCTGGATCAATAAAACCTTCTTCTAAAACTTCAAAAAAACCAAATTTTATCAAATATCTTGAGTTGATTAGTTTTATGATAATCTTACTGATAAACTTCATTTCTAGTGTAAATTTGAATCGACTTTAACATATTAACTAATTCTTGTAAAAATTTGAATGCATCTTTCCTTTTTCTATTTTTTGAGCCTCTCAAAATATCAAACAATTCTTTTAAGTATATATCATCCTCTGTAATGGCAACACAAATCGTTTGATAATTTTGATTAATTAAAAGACCTAATGTATGATTGGTTGGATCATCAACTAAACTCCTTGGAAAAATTCCATCTTTTAAGTATTGTATTTGAAAGGTTTGATGTATTTTTTGTGTAATAAAATCATCTGAAAACTTTACAACTTCATTATAATTAGCAACTTGATTCAAAAATTTTCTATGATCAACTCGACTTTCAGAAGGGACTTCAGGATCATCTTGACAAAAATGTAAAAAAAAATTATTAAAATTACATTGTAATACACCCATAAATTTCATAACATGTTCTTCTGAAAATAGTATACTGAAGATCTCCAAAGAATCTACAAAAACTTTTTTGAATTTTTTAAAAACTTTTCTAAAAGAAACTTACGAATAATTTTGAAAATATTAAAAAGTGTTTCAAGTGAATGTTGTTCCATTTCACTTTCACACTCTTCAAAAATGTCAAAAAGTTTAAGAATGAAATCCTTTCATTTGTGTTAAAAAAAAAAAAAAAAAATTACATCCTTCAAAACAGCTGACGTTATTTTTGATTTAAAAGTTGTCAGTGATAATGTATTTAATATATCAGATAGATTCTTCTTCTCTGGAGAAGGTAATTCTATGTTAGTTTTATAGGCGCTTATAATTTCATCAGATTCGTCTTCAGAACTGAGATCTCTCTCTTCTAAAAAAAAATCAATTTTTTTTTACTTTACTTGCTATGATTTCTTTACTATCAGGTTCTCTTCCTTGTACTAATCTCATTTCATCCCATACTTCTTGACAACCTTCGGAGGTTTGAAAAGAAAGAGCCATATCGATACCAGTTTCTTTATCAGGCCAAACCTATTTATGATTAAAAAATAAACTCAAAAAATCGAACAATCAAAGACTCTAAAAGAAGATGAATTTTTTTTTTTCAAAAACAAACCGTTCTGTAGTTGATAAATATCTTCTTGTGATATAACATGATTTAATAATATATCTTCTTCTTTTTCTTTTTTCATGAATAATTTTCCAACTGGTTCAGTCTTTAAAAAAATTTAATTTAATTTTTTTTTTTTTTGTCATTACTTCGCATGTTACATATCCAGTACCTTGATCATCCCATCTTCCTTCTTCATCTAGGTGATATAATTTCACTCTTCTGTTCACAGTTTTAGAAATCATGAGAACTTTGACCGCCAAAAAAGTTCAACTGAAAAAGTTTGAATCAACTACCAATCAAAACACATGAAAAAAAACTAAATCGACGGTTTTTTTTTAAATGACAAAAAAGAAAGAAAAAAGTTTTTTAAGGTCTAAAATTTAAAAATTTATTCAGAAACGCTAACGTCAATGAGTACATTTGGTTCGATTGTGATTGAAGTCTAAATAAAGAATTTAAAAAATATTTTCGTTTTTACAAGTTCAGTCATATCTTTTGAAGTAGTTTGTAAAGAAATAAGTCTTTTGTGGATTCTCATTTCATATTTATCCCATGTAGCTGTACCTTCACCACAAGGTGTTTTTCTTGTTGTAATTCTTAAAATTCTAGTTGGATATCTGACTGGTCCTCTAACTTTTAAACCTTTCTTTTTAACTTCTCTAACTAAGTCAGCACAAACTTTTTTGTTTAATTTTAAAATAAAATTCAAACCTTTTTCGAGGTTTTTAACATTACGGCTAGTTAATGAAATATTGATTTTATGGAGTTGACTTTTTTCTGTTACTTCGAGTCCTTGTTTTTTTAAAATATCAGTTTCGCTCATTCTTCTAGCTGTAGTCTCTATAAAAATTTAGTTTTGAAAACGAACAAATTGATTGGACAAAAAAATTTAAATATCTGCGGAGAATAAATAACCAATCACTTTGTTGAAAAATCTCCAACAACAATTATGGATCCATTTCAACCGTTATTTAGAGCTGTTTTTTCAGTATTACAAGTACCAAGAATAAATTTACCTGTAATTATACCATCTACATCAATATCAAAATGGTCTGTTTTTATAATCGTTATGGTTTCTTATTTCTTTTTCATGAGGTTAAGATTTCTTTAAAGTTTTAATTTTTTTAAAAGCGGAATTGTATATGATATGGTTTGAATTATAAAAAAAAATTAAATAATTTTAAAAAGATTAATGAACCTCCTGTAAGTTGTTGAAAAAAAAAAAAGTTAAATTTTTAAAGGCAATTGGTAGTGTTATGGACCAAGCAACAGGAAAACAAAAACCACAAGCAATTATGGAATATCGTTTGAATGGCCAATATATGGTAAAAAAAAATTGTTAAAAAAAAAAATTAGATTGAAGGTTTCACAGCTGGATTTTTATTTGTTGCAGGAGCAACAGGTTTTATATTATTAAATCTAATTACTGAAAAAAACTTTGAATTATGGCAAAGAAGAGTTCTTATGGGCGTTGGAATTGGTTGTGTTGTACTTTCATACAACGTTTTAATAATGTTTTTAAAAATGAAAGTCCCAGGTTATTTAAACAGATAAAAAATTTTAATCTATAAATTTTTGTTACTAATGAAAAAAAAAATTAAAAAATGTTAAATTTTAAACTTACAATTTTTTATGCCAAGCAACTGCTCTAATAGTATTTTCTAATCTGCGATGAAGTTGTCTTCTTTTTGATCTTCTTGCTCTTCTTTGCATTCTTTGTTTTTTAGTAAGAAAAATGTGATTTTCAGCGTCATCTGCAAATTTATCAACTTCTTCAACATATTCCAATAATTTTAACGAATTTTCTGGAAAGACTTCATAGAATTCATCATTGCCAAAATCTTGATACTTTGGATTTTCAAGGTCAAATTTTTCTAATTGTCTAATTTGAGCAGTTGTTGGTTCTGGATCCGGTAAAGCATATTGTTGTTCAAGAAAAGTTTCATAATTTGAATGAACTGCAACAAATGAAGGATTACCTCCTTTTCTTCCTTGTTTTCTACCTGGATCTAAATTTTCTTGCATTGTATCAAGTTGTTCAGTTAAAACTTTTCTTTCTTCTGTGTCGTATTTTGAGTAAAAATTTTTTGGGTTTGTTTCACGTAAAATGTCTTTTAACAAATCACTACCATTTGGTTCTTCGTATATTTTTTTCATATACAAGTTATCTCTGTGAAATTGTTGAATTTGTTTTTCTTTATAAACTGTGTCAAAAATTTCTGCTTCTGTTCTTCTTAACTGATCCAAGTCAAATTTTTTTTGTTGTAATTTTTTTGTGGAATAGTTTATTTGTTGTTGTATTTTTTTACATAGAAACAAACTTCTATTCATCTTGACTCTAATTTTTGTTTTTACTCAAAAAAAATTGACCAATGATTTTGTTGCTGGAAAGAATAATAATAAAATAATTAACCATATAAAAAAAAACAAGTATATTTGAGAGTGTTCACATAGAAAAAAATTTTAATTGATTTGTCTTACAGATTACAATTAATTTTTTTGCATTTTAAGTCTCAATTTTAAACAGATTTGAATTGTTTTGAATCACTAATGAATCAATTCATCAACACCACAGAAAAATAAAAAAAATCCTGTGCGATTTGATTGGTTATTTGTTGAATCATGTCTGCAACAGAGGTTGAAAGAATTTTGAACTATTTACTTTTATTTTTTTATTCAATCACATGTATCATAATCATCTTAACACAAGTGTTCAATTCACAACATCGCTCATATCTCAACTATACATTTGGTTTTTTTTTATTTACTTCGTCACTATCAAGGTTTTTCGAAATATTGTCAAAAATATTGCAAAAAGTTATTTGGAATGATCCAAAATACACCCCTTTGATACAGTTATTTCCAGATGTGAATTACTTGCTGCTAATTTCGGCTGTTTTGATGTTGTCTCTTTATTGGTATGAAATATATAAAGAGATTAGATTCAAATATGAATTAGAAAGGAATTTAGATTTTTGTTTTTATCTGAAACTTTTATCATTTTTCTTAATTATACAAATTATTTTTTCAAGCTCAATTATCATCACAAATGTTATTTTATTCCATTATAAACAACACTTAAATGTTTCATATTTATATCACTATATTATCACATGCGGTATTTTTCCAACTTTTTTATTTTTATTTTCATTTTCCTTTATTATTATTTTTTTCACATTAATTTTTGAAATTGTATCCATGAAAGAAACGGCATTATTATATGAAAAATTAAAAAGGGTTATCTTTTTTTTATCATTAATTTTAAAATAGATTGGATTTTGTTGCTTGTTCAGTTTTTTTTGGTTATTTATTGGTTCAGTCTTCAAAATTTTTTTAATTGTTCCTGTAATTCAAAGATTTGAATATGTTTTTGTTTTTCAATTTTGTTATTACATGATATTTGAATTTGGTATTATTTATTTCATTTGTTTTGTTTTGATGATAAAAATTGATATCACAGATGTTATTGAAACAAATGAACCTAAAACATCAGAAATATTCATTGAATAAAAAAAAAGAGGAATTTATTCAAAATAGTTTATTGATCAACAAAATTAGTATTGAAATCAAGTAGCCTTTCTTGATGAAATGATTAAAGAAGGAAAATATAAAATATTTGAAAATCAAACGAACAGGTTGAATGTTAAATTTGATATTTATTGATGAATCAAAATAAAATGTATTTTTTATTCAATTGTTTTTTCTTCATTTTCTAATTCTTGTTTATTGTTGACCATGAAAAAAATTGATCAAGAAATTTCAATTAAATGTTCAATGGAATTCAAGTTGAAACAAATTTACTTTGTATAACTAAAAATCCACAAGGAACAAAATTATTTGAATTTGAAGTTTAAGTCATTTAATATTCCAATTTTTTTGTCTAAAATTGTGAAGTACATTCTCTGTTTCAAGAAATAAACATCAATATCATTTTTCAATTCGTTCGAAATAATTTTGAACATTGAAGGATGGGTTTTCATGGCAATCATAACTATTTCTTTGTCATTCCTAAATTTTTCATCTGCATATTCTAAAGACCAACCTTTATAAGCAACAGCTTCTTTGACTATTTTCTTATTTGCTTTAATATGAATAGGAGCATGTTGTAAAGCAAACCCTGTCATTTTAACAATTTTAAGAACAAAAACTTCATCATTAAACATTATTCTGTTCATGAATCTTATTGATGTCGGAGAAAACTCAAGAGCAGCCTTCAAAATTTCTTCATCTTTAAACATACTTTGTGGCAAATACTTCAACGCATTTCTTGATTTTTTAACAGCCTCAATGGCAATATCTCGATGTTGAAATATAAAATTCTCATTTACAAAAGAAATTGAATCTCCATTTTGTTTCACTGCAGTGAGAACTACATCATGATTTTTTTTCATTTTTGGTGAAGCATACTTAAGTGCATAACCATCATTAGATACAGCTGCCATAACTATTTCTTTATCATTTCTCATCTCTTGAGTCGCGTAATATAGGTCAGAACCTCTTTCAAGTAATCTTTCAATTGTTTTTTCTTTGTCAGTGTAGAAATCTTCATATTCGTCATTTTCTTCTTTATAATCTTTCATAGTATAATATTCTTTAATTTGTTTATTTTTTTTTTTGCTCATGCTTTTTTGTTGTTGTAAAATTGAGTGTGGTTGATTGGTTCTTCAAAAATGAACCAATCATCCAAGTTATTACTGAAGAAGAGGAAGTTAGTTTTGAAGAAGAAAAATTTTTCGATATCATTATCAACTTTAATATCACTTCCATTGAATTATTTTCTGATCAAAAATGGACCACTGAAGATTTATAGAACCTACTCAACTATTCAGTTAAATGGAAGAAGTAGCGAAAATTGGCCGATTTCAGTGGGTGAAATTGTAAAAAAAGGTGAAATAGAAGAAAAGAATAATTTGTTTAAACCTATAATTGAGTACAAATACTCAATAGGTGAAAGACATTTCACTGGAAAAACATTATTTTTTTCTTTGCCAGAGTACACCAAAAATAACGAAAAATTGAAAGAAATTCTGAAAAAATATGAACATAAAAACCAAATTTTTGTCAGATTCAATCCTAAAAATCCATCAGAATCGATATTAGAACCAGGAAATCATTTTGAAAATGAAAACCTTTCATTGTTGATTAAGCATCAAATATTTTGGATTATAACAATAATATCAATCAATTTGCTCATTTTTATCTTCATAACCAACAAAATAGAACTTTCAAAAAAACAAAAAAAAAAAGAAAACAAAGAATTACTTGAGTACAAAAAATATGAAAGAAAAAGAATGTTTGAAAATATATTTTTAAGAAAATATGATCCTGCGATACCACCTCCTCCAACATCAAATCCACCGGAAAAACCAAAAAATTAACAACAAAAAAACGTTTAATTTTTTTTACCACCAAGATGAACTGCATTGTTTCAATTTTTTTTCAGCTTCTTCATGTTCTTCTTTATCTAATTGACTTGAAACTTTTTCTTTAATGGCAAGAGCATACCTATTTAAGAACTTTGTTAAAACAACTTTTCACACCATTTTTTAGCTTCTTCATATTCTCCTTTTGCATAATAACAATCTCCACAATAAGTTTTATTTCTAATTCTAAGATTTGCATATTGATTTCCATTTTCTGGTGAATTTAAAATTTCTTCAACTTTTTTACAAAAATCAATTGCTTCATCATAAGTGGAAGAAGGTGGTTTTTCAAAGAATGTTGCAGCTAAAGTTCTTTGAATTGTACCTAAATTAGCAACACCGAAACACCTTTAAAAAGTCAGTTTTGGCTTATTCCCACCATTTAGCAATACAAAAACATGTTGTTGCATCTTTAGGTGATAATGAAAGAGCTTTGTCTAAATTTTCTCTGATAATATAACCTGATTTAATTCTTTCATTTGTTCCTTCAAAATCACTTGAAATTGCTGTTGTGATTGCGTACCATTTGCTTTTGAAAAATTTAGTTTTTTTCTACATTATTTTACTATCCAGCATAATGGTCTTTATCTAATTCAATACATTTTTTAGCATGTGTTTGTCCTTCTTTTAAATGTTCATATTTCTTTTTTTTATCTGGTTCGACTTCTGATAACATGAAATGTGCTCTGGAAAGTCTCCAACGAACTTCAATGTGGTCAGCATCAGTTTCCATTGCTTTTTTGACAATATCAAATATTTCCATTCTGTCTCCTTGTGAATCAACCAAATGATCAATTTTCTTTGTAATTTCTTCTAATGACATGTTACGGAAGGTATTAAATCTTTTTGATTAGTTTTTGATATTTTTAGCCAGTAGAATTTGAAAGAATCAAATATCTATTAATATTGAAATATTTTTTAATTTTTTTGAGAGTATTTAAAAACCTGTTTTGATTCATTTTCATTGGTAGTTTTATTCCAATGAATTTTTCCACACAGAACGTCAAATCAGTAAGAAGAAATATTCAAATTTATATCAAAGGCGATTCGTATTTTACTGGATGACCCAAACTCTTCAACAAAACTTCGACAAGAGGCTGATTCATTTTTAATCAAATTTCAATCACTTCCTGACGCCTGGGAAATTGCCGCAAAACTCTTAATTGAAAAGGAATCAGTAAATATAAAATATAAAATTAATATTTTCAGACCATAACCGAAAAATTTTTTGCCTCTCAAACGTTGTACCACAAAATCAACAACGACTGGGTTAGTTTGAAAGATGAACAAAAAGAGCAACTTAGAATTTTAATATTGGAATCTTTAATTAAATACTCAACTGTCAATCAACTTTTAAAAAGGTTGAGCGTCACTTTTTCAATGTTCGTTTTATTTTCGGTTTTTTTTTTATTTTTTTTTAATTTTTTTTCAGATTTCAGAAATTGAGAAATTGAAAGATATTTTCGAATTCTTTTCATTGAAAAATACTCAAATGAACATAAAATCACATTTAAAACCAGAAAAATATGAGTTGGATGTTAGAAATTCAGTATTAGAATGGATTACAGTTTTACCTGAACAAATTGATTCATGCAATCTCATACAAGCAAAAAAGTAAAAAAAAACAATTTAATCAACTAAAAACAAGGGCACAAATTCATAAAATTTTAAACCAGCAACAAATTCAAATTCTTCAATATCTTTTGAATTATTTAAGTTCAACTGAAAACAATTTGTTAAAGAACAAAGCACTAAAAGGTTTAAGATCTTGGACTGAACTTGGAATTCCACTTGAGTAATTCATTTCATTTTTTATAATTATTTTTTTTTTCAGATTGGTTTATAGTGAACAAGGAATTATTTTGACACTTTTTGAATGTTTGAAGGATCGTTCATTATTCATTGAAACATCTTTATTATTGGATGATATTCTAACATTACACCCAAATACAAAATACAATGATGTTTTATTATCTTATATGAAGAGATTGATTGAGTTTGCAAGTTTATATCAACATTGTCTTGAAAGTAAACAGTAGGAAAATTTTTAACATTTTCTGTAGAAAGAGATGATGAAATTGCTTATTTTTTTGTCAGTTTAATCTCTTCGTTTGGTGAAACACAATATAAATTGATGTCTGATAATGATACAATTGGATTGAAATATATCGAGTTTTTGTTATATCTTACACAACATCCAAGCAAAAAGATATCAAAATTGACATTTGATTTTTGGTTTGTTTTTCAACAATCACTTGAAACACAACAACAAAAAGAGAAATATAAAAAGATCATTATTCAATTCATTCAAATAGTTTTAAAGCAGATTCAATATGAAAATGATGATTTAGATGAAGAAGATGATGATTTAGATGATTATAGATATTATGCTTGTGATACTTTATTAGCATCTTTCAATATTCTATTTGATAATTATTTCAAATTACTTGAATCTATTTTAACGCAATGTTTGAATAACTGGAATGTCAACAAGGATTATAAGCAATTAGAAGCAATTTTCGTTGCTCTTTATGCAGTTTCTGATTCAGCAAAAGACAGAAATCATTTGAAATCGTTGAACATAATTTTTCAAATATTACCAAAAATCCCAAATGAAATTCATTTGAGTAAATCAATAATCAAGTTCATTGGATCATATTCTGATTATATTGTCACATTAGATCCAAATTTTAATTCATGGTGCATTCAATTTTGTTTAAGTTTAATTTGCAACAAAAGTATCAATCAATCAGTTTCAAAAATCGCTGGAAAGGTATTTGTGCAACTCTGTGAATCATCAGCAACCATACATAATGAAGATTTAGTTAAAAATCTAGTCAATGGATGTAAAGAGAATATTTCATCATTATCAGTATTTTTTTCTATTTTTTTCTTATCTTTTCAACAGAATGATTTGATTTTATTAATTTATGAAGGATTATCATATCAAATTAATTCAATTCAAAAAAATCAAAAATTACAATTTGAAATGTTAAATTTAATTCTATTCCCAATTTCAAAAAATGTTGAAATGATGTTCAATCAAAAGAATTCAGAAAATTCAATCATTTTTTTGATTGAATGTTTTAAAATGTCTCTAACCGGTTTTGATGGTGGAATTGAACAAATTCCATTATCAAGTATTTTAACACAGATTTGGCCTCTTTTTGAAAAGATTTTTGTGAATTACTCACAAAATGAGAATTTAATTCACGTAAGTATTTCAATTAGAATCTTTAACTCTTTTTTTTCAGATACTGTGTGAGCTCATTTCAATGATTATTGTTTCCATTGGAAATACAAAAGCAAATGAAATTTTTCTCAACCAAATTTTTGAATTCTTGATTTATTTCTATGAGAATTTTTCATATCACTTCTTATTAAACACATTGAAATTATTCATTGAACCAGAAGAGAAAAACTGTTTAATGAATGATAAATTTATTTTGAAATATCAAAGAATTCTTTTGAAATCTTATGTTTACATTTCAAAAAATGATGGAAAATTAGGAGATTTATTGAATTCATTCTTTAAATTTTTAGAAAGAATTGGTGAATTTCATCCTTATTTACTCATCAATAAAGAAAGTGAAAAAATATTTGAGTTATGTTTTTTGTTTATTGATTATCAAGAAAATCAAAATTTAACAAATTCAATTTACTTATTTTTAAAAATATTTTTAAGAAATTCAAAGAATTTATCAAAAGAAAAATTGGACGAAACTGTATTACAGTTTTCTGGTAAATTGATTGAATCAATATTAGTTGGAATTGTTGAAAGGGATTCTATTAACAGCAGGGAATTAATTAATATTATTGATATTTATAATACAAAATATCCAATGCTTTTAAGGACTCATCTTTGGAATTTTTTTTTGAATCCAAATCATCAAAGGATTAAAAAATTGACAAAAACTAGAATTGAAATTTTTGTGAAAACTATTTTGAAGAATAGAGGAATTTCAAAATTAAGAAAAGAGTTTAATCAATTAAAACTAGAAATCATTTCAAATTCATTGTAATAAAGTTTCATTTTTCAAAAATCTGCTCAGGAATACCCCAGTCGTATATTGTATTTATCTTCTCTGTTTTTTTGATCAATCATAGTTAATTTGAAAATTAAAGTTTATTTTGTCAACTTGTCTTATAATTTTTGTGTTGGAAATAATCTTTTAACATTTTTCTTATTTTGAAATACAACAGCATCAGATTCAAGTGTATCAACAATAGGTCTCATTGTTTTCAATAATAATTCTTGAGCCTTCATTGTTGGTTCTTTATCATACATATCAAATCTTGTATCAAAAGCATCAATCCATTCCTCAGGAATATGAACATGCTTTTCAGTTATATAATTAAAAACTTCATCTGCAAATTTAACTAAATCAATATTCTTTTCATAATTTGGTTGTAATCCTTTTCCAAAATTTTCAGCACAAAGAATCAAATGTAATTCAGGTTTTTTGTTTGTTAATGTGATCACTTTCGCATTTGTATCCATTTTCACCCAAAACTCAAAGTCTTTTTGATTCTCTAATTGTAGTGAATTTATTGGTAATCTTAATGTTGCAAGTTGACCTGAAGATACATAACCAGAATTGTAAATTTCAAAAATTATGGCATCATTTTCATATGGAAAAAGAGCAAATCTACCATTCCAAATTGGTTCTGTTGAGTTGGAAACTTTCTAAAGTTATTGTTAATTTTTTCTTTTTTTTTTTTACTTTTGTTTGGTGGTATTCTTTGACACCATATTTTTCTTTTGGATCTGAAAAATTATTTTTTGTTGATTCCAAATAGCAAACACAGTACTTATGAAAATGTCAATAAAACATAAAAATCCTCACTGGATTCAATTTTTGAAGTAAATCACTTCTTGGGAGCTCCATTGCTCCAACAACTGATAAAGACAGTCTTTTTCTTTCTTGATCTTCTTGTTCTTCATAATCTTCATTTGCTTGTTTTGCATACCTTGGCATGACTCAGTTTTTTCAAGAAAGACGTTTGGAAAACTGACCAATTGAAAACTTTTTTAAAATTTTCCAAAAAGTGAAGAAATCAATCATGACCACAAACCCAATTATCCAAAACCTCAAACATGTCAAAAATAACGGAATATTTTAAAAGAAATCACAAAGTTATCAAAATTTTATTTATTGTTTTGTTTATTCAGAATTTGATGACATGTTTGTTAATTATGGTGAGATTTTAAACAAACTAACTTCTTGAAAAGGTTATACCTATATTTTTCGCTCTTTTGATTGATTTTAAAATTTCAATTTTTTTCTTGTCTTCAAGTATTGCTTTGGGATTTGTTTTGATAATTTGGAGTTTTTTTGGTTTCATTTTTGGAAAATTGGTTCTATTTAGTTCATTACCTGTTTTTTTAATGGTTATTTTTCATGGGTTTGTTCTTTCAGTTTTAAGTTACAAATATCCTTATTTTTTATTTATTTCAATTTGTGAAGTAAGCAAAAAATTATTTTCCAATTTCAAAGTTTCACTTGAGTTTTCATTGTTTCACTATTCCATTTTTAATTTTCTTTTTGAAAAAAAAAGTTGTCCAAAATAGTGATCCATAAAATAGAATAAATACTTTTTATTGAATTTCTCAGACCATTTCTTTTTCTTTGTCTATTTGAATTTTGATCTTTTCACCATGTTCATTTTTATCAACGAAAAAATCCAAAATGACAAAAATGAAAACAATAATAATTCCAATAATTTGTGGAATATTCAAATGATGAGAGAACCAAACAATTGATAATAGTATAGTTATCATTTTTCGAGTTGTTGTCACCACTGAAGTAAATAAGTTACCAAAATGAACAATTGAGTAATATATGAGTTCTTGTCCTATTGTCATTAACGTTAGGAATATGAATGTATCGAAAATGATGTGGGGATACTTCACAAAAAATAAAAACCCAGATATGAATTGAGAAGTAATCAATGCACCGATAAAAGCGTATCCTATTGAGAATAAATTCATATACAGGAGAAAATGATGGACATTCGGATTTTCCACTTTTCCTTGGAATCCAGCAACCAATCCATCACAAATCAATGAACCAATCAACATCAAAAATCCTACAACTTTCGTTTCTTTTTTTTCTTTTTTTTTTACATCTAAAGAATAAATCATGAATATTATTGTTCCTGCACATATAAAAACTATTGTCAGAAACTTTTTGATGGAGTATTTTTTTTTTCCAATCAAAATATTCGCCAACAAAATCGGTATTGGTTTGCATGATTTTATAACTACAGTTGGAAGATAACCTATAAAAAGAACAGATGAAGATGACAAAGCATTCGCTAAGAATCTAAAAAAAGAAGCAATTCCAAGTAATTTCAATGATTCATTTTCAATATCAAGTTTCTCTTCCAATTTAATTTTTACATGATTTTCTAAGTTTTTTGTGAACTAATTTAAATGTTTACTGATTAAAGAATACAAAGATACTGTAGTTGAAACTAAAAATACAACAAACAAAGGAGATGTGAAAATTTCTTTTTCCAATTCTTGTGTATTTGAAATGTATTTCACCGTCAAACTGTTTTTTTTAGTTTCATTTTTTTTCAATACATTTTTTCACCGTACATAGCAACTAATATAAATACTACATAAATTCCAAAAATATTGGCAACAACCGACAAAAACTTCATCAAAAAAAAAAAGAATCCAATTGGTCAAACAATTGTCTTTTATTCAAGTAAAAGTTTAATCAATCTTCAAATTTGACAAATTCTTCTTCAAGAAATTCAATTCTGTTTTCAATTTTAGACATTTTTTGTTTGATTTTCTTTATCTCAGCATCGTTCTGTTGAATTTGTGATTTTAACCTTATTGATACATCAGTTTTTGGTTTTTTAAAAGAACTCAATTGCACTAATTTATTCAATAAATTCGAAATCAAATCAGCATTTTTATATTTCGATAAAGTATAAAATCTAATTGTTGGGTTGTAACTTCTCCATAAACTTCCATAGGCAACACCAATGATGTTTGTTTCTGTTGAATCTTCAGATAACACATAATAACCTTCAGATATTTCAATATTAGTTACTTTAAAACTGAAATTTTCGTCAATAAAACATTGAGTCAAACCAAAGTATTGTATGACTCCTATTTTTGATTCTTCTCGAAGTAAACATTTTTTATCAGAATTCAAATCGAATACTTTCCTGTTAACTTGAGAAATTTCATCATCAATAGCAGAAATTTCATTTTGTATCTCTTTTTCATCATCAATTACCTTTTTATTGGTGTGATCTAATAATTCAAAAGATTTGGAATGAACTTTCAATTGACCACGTAATTCTGCTATTTCTTTGCTTTCTTGATCCAATTGTGATTTCGTTTTTGGAAAACCTATTTTTGACAAATCAAATCCTTTTGAATTCGCAGCAGAATTCAAAATCTGTTGCCGAGTTTCCGACAATCTGTTTTTCTCTTTGATATCATCATTTTCAAGACAATAATTATCAATCCCATAGATTGGGAACTTTGTTTTAAATCCAAAAATAGCTTTAATCTTATCTCTTAAAAATTCAATTTGTTGATCTGCTGGTCGTTTATGTTCTCTTTTTCTTTTTTCTTCTTCTAATTTTGACTTATTTAATTCAGTCACAACGACCGATAAACAGGTCTCAAATACTTTAGAGAACATTTTGAGATAATATTTAAAATTCATTTCTTGATTTTCATTGAAAAAAGAAGTTGATTTGATGCATAAAATTATGGATGATAATTTGACTCCTTTTTGTTTTAATTCTTGCAATGCACTGAATAGTTTCTTCATATTTTCTTCTTCAAATTCTGGATTAGAATCTCCTATTCCTGGACAATCCAAAAATCCAATTTTTGTCATTACAGTTTTTGTGTTTTTTTCAAAAAATACATCTCTTTCTTTTTCATTGGCAAATACAAATTCTGTTTGAGGAGCGGTAACTTTTTTAGTTTCATATAATAATTCTTCATAAGTTACATCTTTTGTGCATGCTGTATTACCATCACCAACTGGATAAAGATTTTCTTGAAGAAGGGTATTGGCAGTTGAACTTTTTCCATTTTGTGATAGACCAAGCATGAGAATTACTTTTGTACTTTCATCTGGAGATGCTGTAGGATCCGAAAATAATTCAGATTTGTATTCATTCGTTTCTTCTTTGTTTTTTGTTTCAGTTTTTATTTTTTTGTTTGGTTCTGTAGTTTCAAGAGAATATTTTCTTTTTGTGCTACTCATATTAACAGGTTATGTTGGAGGTAGTGAAGTTTTGAGTGAAAAAAATACAATCGTTCTGATTGGATAAAAAATCTGAAAAAGGTTTTTCATAAATATTCCGGAAATTGTGAAGAATAACTGGTATTCTTATTTTGAAATGACCAATTTGGCTCATGATACCTTTTTCTTTGTTGTTGAGTGTTCAAAATTGCTCCACTTTGTAAACCAGCAACTAAAAGGTTATTGGCCACTAGTGGTTTTTTGCTGGTATTGCTTGTTATAAATTTTTTCACAAAAAGATGAATTTCCAAGGTGAAACTAAAATTTTGAAATGACTCAAATCGGAGATGAAATGTTTTAACAGTTGATTGGTTTAAAAAGACTCATTTTTAATTGGTGGAATAAACGAGAATGAACAAAACAATTCTCCTCTTAGTTATCCTCGCACTTTTTGTTTTCTCAGCCCAAGCTTTTGAAAAAGAAGACAGCTTCTATAACCAAGATTATGACAATGAAGAAACACTTGACGAAGAACCTTTGAACAAAAGACAAGAAGAAGAAGAAAACGATGAAGAAAATATAAATTCAGTTGACGACCTTGAAGCAAGAATAGAATCTGAAAATTGTTATGGTATAGCTTCTACAGACGCAAAAGTTTGTTCAGGAAACGGAAAATGTATCGGAAAAGATTGGTGCTCATGTAACAATGGATTTTCTGGTTTAAAATGTGAAGAAGCTGTAAAATGTTATGGAAAATTATCTACTGATAAAACTGTATGTGGTGGAAAAGGAATTTGTCAAAGTACAGATACATGTGTTTGTAATGAAGGTTATTCAGGTTTTCACTGTGAAACAGCTTCAAAACAAACTCAAACACAAACAAAAGATACAAAGAATTCTGCGTCTTCATATAGTTACTCCATCTTGGTTTTAATCGGAACATTCTTATGCTTCGTTTTTTAAAAAATAAAATTTTTTAATCTAACACAAAAATGAATGGGATCAAAAAATAGCTATATATAGTGACTAAAACAATTCCTATGATTCACATAAAGAATCCTAATATTGCCATGTCCAAAACTGTTACCCTGTTAGAACAATAATTTTAGTTAGAAATGGAATATGTTTTGCTTGCGATGATAATCATATTTGGACCTGTACTGACAGGCAATAAAAAAGCAAAAGAGCAAGCGACTGTTGCCGGAATCATAAATAAACAGGATCTATCTTGACCGCGTTACTAATTGTGGATAGAATAGGAAAGAATATCTGGGAAGTTGCTGTGCTTGTTATAACCGAAGTTATCAAAACAACAGTTGAGCAAACTATTGAAAATTATCAAAATTGAAGGTAAAAACTCTAAAGATACAAGTTGTTTTGAGATGATTTCGAAAGACCTGAAATTTCAAAAGCATCTGCAAGAGCGAATCCTCCTCCTAAAAATAAAATCACATCCCATGGAAATCTCTTCATTTCACTCCAATCCATAATTGATTCTGCTTTTTCATCTTCTTCTCCATTGTCTTTTAATGGATAGTTTCTAATTGGAAAAATGAATAAAGTGAATGATACCAAAATTGCGGAAGTTCCATCTGTCGGAAATTTTGATTTGAAAAATGAAGACCATTCAGGTATGTTACCAATTCCTGGTCTTGTTGTCCACAATATTATCAAAATTGTGAATAGAATTGAAATACAATATTCTTCATATTTCATTGAGCCAAGTTTTTGTAAGTCTTCTTACAAAGGATCTAAATTGATTAATCTGTCAATATTTGCTCTTCTTGAATTGAAATTTGATCTATGTTGTACTGTTTAATGTTGGAATATGTTCTTTGAACATAAAATAGATAAATAACCAAAAATAAAATAGTTTGAAAATATGACACATTCCGAATCCATAAATTAGCCTATGAAAGAATGAGTACAATTTTTGGAATAATACCATTGAAAAAATGTTGGAACCGGTAAATTAGGATAAAATCTTCGATATTGTTGAAAAAAAACTAAATTTGGAGGTGAACCAACCTTTGAATACTTTTAAAAACAAAAACAAATTTTACGATTGTAGATATTCGAAAAAAAATCCCCCACCATTTTTTTCTCACCTCCAATCCCACAAATCGAGCTTTTAAACTAGGTTTCATTTCTCCAAATTTCGTAAATCCAGTTTTTCACGATTTGAATCACTTTTTCAAGAAAAAACAGATTTTAAATCCTGAAAATAAAAAAATGCAATAAAATTAAAACCCTGTTTTAATTCTATTTTTTCAATAAAAAAGTCAAAATTAAAATTAGAAATGAAACCTACTTTTTATTCTTCTGGTGCTGAAATGAAAACTCGCCGGAAGTGAAAGGTGGTTTAAAAATCCCAAGAATTGGTGAATGGAGGCTCTGGGTGAATTTGAGGTGAAATGTGATAAAAATGGAGGAGAAATTGAAAAAGAATACTCGGATTTAATAAAAAAAGTGAAAAAAAAATGAGTCGAAGATAAAAAAGTTGAAGCAATACAGTTGAATAGTATTGAATATTTTAGGAAAGTCAATTGTTCTGATTTGGTGAATTATTTGGAAGAAAGACTGAAGGTTTTATTTTTGTTGAGTATTTACAAAAGTTTGTTCAATAACAACAACATCCTTGACTGTACGTTTAGTGCGACATGCTTCAAGGTTCTTTTCAGAACTAGATATCCTGAGTGGAAAGAGTTTTCTTCTTGATTAGTCCTAACTTTTCTTTTTCTTCAAGTTCCATGTAATTATTGAATCTTTCTAGATCTTCACCTTCTAAAATAGATTTCAAGGAATTTGTATAGCAACAAGCTTTTGTGTTATTTTTATGAAAAAAAAAGCTATTTCATAAGTTAAAATTTGTTTCTGAATTTCTTTTTCTTTTGCTTGTTTCAAATGGTTTTTTTTTAAACCTAATTTTTTAAGAAACGCCTTTCTAAAACTATCAAACTCGGTTTCTTTTTTGTCAAGTATAAAAGCAATACAAATTATTGAGCATTCACCAAACATCTTTTTTTCTTCAAGGCGCAAGACTTGATTTATGTCGCTGATATGGCCCACTAATAATTTACCATCTTTCTTACAAGTTCCGCACTCCAATTTATCATTTTTTCGATATGAATTCACACCATCCAAATTCTTCATGATCAACATCGTTCAGTATTTCTGCAATCAATTCTTTTGCGTAATCCTCGTCACAAATATTTTCTACCAACCTCAAAAGATGTTTTAATTCTTCTTCGTTTAAATATTCCCAATTTTTGTTCCTGAGATTTGTTCTTCGAAGACATTGTGGCTTTTGATTGGTTGATTAGAGCAGTTTGATTTGTTAGTTTGATGGGTTGCAGAAAAAAAAATGACAATGATAAAAGTGGGAAGTTTGGCGAAAACTTATTAACATGTGGACACAAAGACTGAACTATTCATTGACTTATCGAATAAAATTTGAATTGACACGTATTTGTTTTGGTTAAATTTGATCACAAAATTTTTTATTTGATTTTTTAACTGGGACAGTTTAATCAATTTTCAATTAAATAAATTGACCAGTAAAGATATAGTTGAAAAACGATTAAAACTTTTTCTAGCAATGCAAAACAACACCAACAACATTTTCGATGAAATTCAAAACTTAGTGAATAGCTTCCGCTCAGCAACCAGCACTTCAGATGCAGTAATAGATGTTCAGTGTCTCTTTCTTTGTCTCGAACAAAATAATATTTCCCTGGAAACCGTCGCAAAAAAATACTGTATCACCAATGAAGATGGAATTTATGCTTTACAATAAATAAGCCACACTACCGCCGCCATTCCTTGATGAATGAAAAGAAATACCTGGTATTTTTTTGAGTATATGAACGTGCTGCAAAGCCGTGCCATACAACACATGGTCAAAGAAACTTGCTATGTCTGTTGATCCATTCATAAATTTCTGAATGATTCCAGGCATAGCTGATACGAGTGCTTTCGTGTCTTGCATTACAAATTCTTTGATGGCGTTGTTCGCTTGAGTTAAACATATTGTAGATAAAGTGCTGGCAGTTTGTAGAATCACCGCGGTATAAAAACAATTTTTCTGGACCGATGTCTTCCAGGCATCTTTGGTGCATAACATTTAGGTCAAGTCGGCCAAGTTGAATATTTTTCAAACTTGATTGAAAATGGGTGGGATTGATGTAAATACTCCTGCAGCTTTTCATAATATTTTTATCCACCATTCCAATATTCAACACCTGATTTTTCTCAAACAGAACGTATTGATTTGTTGCCAGTCTAGCAATTCCAAACAAGTGAAACATTTGGTCGTAATTCAATTCATCTTTTTTTCTCTGCCAATTATCGAAAGAGATGACGTTCAATAATTTGTCAAAAGCTTGCTGGATTGGTTTCTTGCAAATCCAAAAATCTGTTATCACCAGTGCGCCATAAGTTTGTAGGAATTCTCTGTAGCTTGGTGGATAATTTAGCCTAATTGGTGATTTAATGAGGTCTTTAATTCTTTGGAATAAATCGAAATTTCCTCCATAAATATTGATAACGTCGTCTTCGAGGTAATAATCAAACTGGTCCATCTATATATTACCCAATTTTTTCCAAAAAAAAATTGGATTGAACTTTACTGGTGTATTTGAGGCCCACATACTTAAAAAAGATGCGACAAACATGAAACCAGCAATAATCAATCCAAGATTTTTTCCTGCTTTCAGCATAACATTTAACGCAATTCTCTTGTGGAGATTCCATCTTTCCATTGCTAACGACATGATAAAGCCACGAAGTATAATCACTGAAACATTTGAAGAATATGTTCTTGCCACATCAACTCCTGCTTGTATTCCTAAAATTTATTTTTAGTTTTTTTAAAAAATTTCTTTACCAACAAGTGGAAACAAAAAAATTGGAATTAGAGCCGTAATAGCAAGTGATAATGGTTGAAATGCCCATAATAAACCCATTATTATTGTAATACTCAAAACTATTGAACTGAGGAAATTCATTGTCAAATTTTATAAAAAAACTAATTGGGAACAAAATGAGTATAAAATTAATTTTCTGCCTGTCTTTTGAAAAAAAATGAATTTTATGGTGGAAAGAAGTGGTGCAAAAATTTCGGTCAAAGTATCTGCCCACTTTCTGTTCATTTTTTGAAAAAAAATAATTGGCTTAAATCAAAGAAGTAGAGTTTATAAAGCAAATACTTTCATTTTATTTCTTTTCATTCTATTGTTAGTAACGGAGTTTTAACTATAAATATCGGACAACACCCGAATACTCTTTCTCTTTCATCTGAATTCAATCTTTTTCATGTATTTCATCAGAATATTTGATTCTTCAGTGATTGCATCTTTAACGAATTTGTGCCGAAACAAATTCCTTATGCAGAAAAGTCAACCGTTGATCGGTCTATTTTGAATCTCCGACAAAAAGTTTGAGGACGAACAAACAATTTGAAGAACTCAAAGATACCGATTTTTTATTCTCCAAAATATGATAACCCAAAAATGGTCAAATGAATGTGATGAAGAAATACATGGACAACAGTTTCAGATCTGAAATGTACGAGTTTTTAGTTCAAATGGATGACGAAGAAAATGGACCACAAGCAGCCATTATTTCACCTTATTCAAGTAAATCAATATTGAACAGCTACTAAAATATTTCTCATTCAAAGAATCAAAGAATATCATTGTTACGTCGCCCTGTTGGAATTGAATGTGCAGGTGAATTATCAAAGAATTTACCAAATTCAAACATTGTTTTGATAACAAATGAAAATGGACTTTTAGGTAGAAGAACGAAGAATATTCAACAAGCTGCATATGGGATATTATCATCTTACAAAAATTGCAACATATTGCTTAATAGATACATCACAAAAGTGGTTTGAAATCGGGTTTATCATAAATACAAGAATATCAATCAATCAATTGATGAAAAAATCATTGAAACAGAAGCAGTCGTTGTTTGTGTTGGCTTCAAATCGAATACAACTTTATTCAAGACTTTCATTCCGGGTTCAATCTATTCCCGAGGTTATGTCCATATTACTGAATATTTTCAAGTTAAATTCAATCAAAACAATTTAACAAGAAAACAATTAAATGAAGAATTAAACCAAATATCTAAAGAAAATATAGATGAATGAATAAAAAAGTTAAACACTTTGAAGGAAGAAAATGAAAATACTAAAGAAGAAATTGATGAGTTCATTGAAGATGACGTGAATATAAATTCACTATATTCAAAGGGTTTTTCTTCAAATAGATCATCAGGGAGATCAGGTGAATCAAATTCAGACAAAAACTCACCAAAAACATCGCTCAGTAGAAGAGAATCCATGCTTCATCTTAACTTTTATTCCAACATTTTTGCAATTGGCGATATTATTATTCGTCTGAAGAGAAATTAACTTTCTATGCTCATATTCATGGTTAAACAGTTGCAAACAATACTGTGAATTTGGAAAGTCCTCATTCTGTTAATGATTTTATGCGACGAAGTAAACTGAACCAAAATTAGTGAAATTAGTTGAAGCATTGTAATGAAATTTTTTATTTGATTTTTAAATTGAACTCATAACTTCAATTGTGACGAATTTGTTACTGTCGTAATAAAATATGGGAATCTCTTCCAAGGCATTCAATTCACGAGAGTTTTTCTCTTGCTGTCTTGTGGATTGAATGGTATCTCCAATAAAACCGGTTGTGAAGATCCATCATCATTATTATCAAGAGTTTCACGTGAATATACTTCTCCTGAATCTGTAATTGATTGCAACATATCAATTTCTTTTCTTGAAAGATTCTCAGAGATTACTTCCTGAAGATCACCTAAAGATTCAGCAGTTTTTCGATCTACAGGGATAGGCTGGAACAAGCAAGCACCCAACCCTTGTTTAGATGAATTTGGGACTGTTGTAATAAAATATGGGAATCTCTTCCAAATTTCCATTTGACAATCAAACAAAAGGATTCTTAGCATTCCGATTGGTCAATTCTATTTTTGGAAATTCCGCAACTAACTTTCCTTGCAGTTGACCACATAAAAACTCTAAGATTTGTAACATCAATTTCTCAAATGATCCATTTTCGACCAATCAACATCATTGGTACATCCTTTTAAAGCACTCCATCAATTTCAGAAAACATCAAAAAAAATGGTTTCTATTCAATTTATATTTGTTTTATTCATCGTTTCAATGGTTTGTTCAAAGGAGTGGTATGTCTCCAAACTTGGTTCTGACAAAAATCCTAGATCAAAAAACGAACCATTTTACACGATTCAACATGCTCTCAGTAAATCTTCAAATGGGGACTCTATCCCCATTGAAGCAGGTGCATATAAAGAAGACTTGAAATTAACAAAATCAATCAAACTCTTCGGGATATCTGTGAGAGGAGTAAAACCTCATTTATATGGACACCTTGTAATTGGAAAGGTGAAAGAATTTTCATTATCAAATATACATATAGATTGTTCAAAAGGTGATGGTATCAAAGTACAAGAAGTAGAGAATGTCTCATTGAAAAACATGTTTTATAGAAATTGACTTTATAAAAAATTTATATTTAATGAATACAATTACAAAAGGATTGGTTGAAGGAGATAATGAGTTAAAAATGTCCAATGTGGCAGTGAACGCAACTAAATATTGCTACAGCGAAAATGAATGTGGTTTTTCAATCTTCAAAACTAAAGAATTTCATTTATCAAATTGTTCAGTCTAGCTGTTTATTTTGATAGTCAAGTGACAACAAAAAATGTTGATTTGATCAAAAATTCTGGAAAGTATGGAGGTGGAGTTCATTTGCTAGGTGGAAATTTAAATATGTTGGAGACAAAATTCATTCGAACACTGCTTTGTATTATGGACCTGGATATTGTTATTTAAATTCTTTCTATGCTTTAGATATCTCAGTAAAAGGCAATAAACCATCAAATTCAACATGCAGAGGACTCAGTGAAAGCAAATCATCAATATTTTGTTCTTTGAATTTTCGTGGATTTTAATTGGAGAAATGAAGTTGTTAAATAAACTGAAGAAACCAACACTTGAAGAATTTAGAGAGAAATTTTTTAAAAAAGAGATTCCTTGTCTTATAACGGATTCAATATCAACTTGGAAAGCTTTAAAAAGTTGGAAAAATGCTGAGTACCTGATTGAAAACACAACAAATAAAAAAATACCGATTGAAACAAGTTCATACACCAATTTTGAAACAAAACTAATTTCTTTTCAAAATTATATCCAAGATAAATCTTCTGGTTACCTTGCTCAAGTAGGAGGATAAAAAAATTTTTCTTATTTTTTTTTAGTATCCTTTGTTTGAAGATTTTGAAAATTTAAAAAATGATTTTGAAATACCAAAATACTGCAAAGCTGGTTTAGGCGATATATACATGATAAATGCTTGGATTGGACCAAAAAATACAATTTCAAATTTACATTATGATCCAAATCCAAATTTGTTTTGTCAAATTAAAGGAAAAAAAAAAATTAGGATTTATGATAAAAAAGATTCAAAATTTATGTATCCTCATAAACATTTTAGGTTGAAAAATACAAGTCAAGTTAATTTAGATGAAGAAGTGGATGCTGAAAAATTCCCAGGATTTGATTCTTTGGAATATTGGGAATTTGAAATCAATGAAGGTGAAATGTTATTTATTCCTTGTAAATTTTGGCATCATGTTAAGTCATTGGAGGAGAGTATTTCCATAAATTTTTGGTTTCGCTGATTTTTTGAAGTCATCAGTAAAAATGAGCAAAAATAGAATTTAATTTATAAAATTCCAGAAATTATAATATTTTGAAAGAAATGGGAATTCATTTCTGTCCAACTAAATTGACCAATAACAACAATGGACATTTAAATGTTTACGAATATTTTTTCATGACATTTTGGAAAAACAGAAGAAACTAAACAAAAAGAAAAACACTTCTAAAGAACGTAAAGAATAAATGTAAAGGAATAATTTGCTTCACAATCTCCAGTACATGAACATAAAAACTGAAATTCTTTAGGCATTGGAACTTGTGTGTGATGAAAAAACTGTTATGAAGAATAAATTATATTTTCGTTATAAATTTTTGTTGTGCAACGTTTTTTCAAAACATTTTTAAAACGCAAAAACTGTATTAAATATAATGGTATTATTTGGAGACGTAAAATTTTCGTCTACATGTAGGAAGTTTTGCCAATATTTACTGGTAGAATGTTCGGTAACAAATATTCTTTCAAGCAAGTGATATCTTAATTTGAAGCATTATTTTTGGGTTTGAAGCAATTGAATACTTCATTTCAGTTGAAACTTTTATAATAGTTCATTTTGTAAAGAACTATTATTAAATCTTGCTTTATAGAATCAATCAAAATTGTTAAGACAATATTCAAAAGTTAGATAAATGAAAACAAGGAAAACTTACTTTACCACATTGAAATGAAGCAAAAGAAGAATTAATTTAACTTTACATATTATTAATTAATTTTAACTATAAATTTGTTAATTCAAAACCAACACCAGGAAGATGGATCAAAAACTATAAAAATAAAATGTTTTTCTATTACAATTCCATTATACAATCACATTTAAATGATCAATATTTTATCAAAACCTATGTTAAAAATGTAATAAAAGTAAATGAAAATATTGGATTTTACTTTAAAAATATTATTAAAAATTAAAGAATCTAAAAATGTTAATTAAAGAATTTGATATTAATTTTGAAAATGGTTATAAAATCCCAAATGAAAGAAAACCAAACCAACAAAACAATATGAAAATTCAAATGATAATTTAAATTAAAAATCACAAAAGAAAGAAATTTTACTAAATTACATTTGTTGAATATGTTTAAAAAAATATATTGTATCTTATTTTATTCATAATTATCTTTATAAATATTCAAATGGTGGTTTAAATTAATAGAATGATCTATGTTTAATATTTAAAAATTATGAAAAATCAATCAAAGTTAAAAAAGTTAACTTAAAAAAATTAGAAAAAAATTAACAATAAACTATCACTTAAAAAACAAATAGAATTTATTAACAATTTGAATGATTATTTTGAGTTTCAATCTAAAAAACAATAATATATTAAAAGAATTACTTATGTTATTAAAATCTTTAAATTAAACAGCTATATTAGCTATTACAAATCCTTTCAACACTAATAAAATATTAAAACTAGTTGGAAAAATTAATAGTGAATCAAATATTACCATGATTAATGAAGTAGTTGTAAATGAACTAAAATAAATTTTTCAACTTACTAATATAAAATTAGTTTAACTGATGAAAAAACCACAAAGTTTTTAGTAATAAAAATCAACTTATTTTTATGAAAATTTAACAAAATTATAAATTACAAGTTAAAATTTTAAAAGGTGTTTAAGAATTTAAAATTTTACTTAGAAATGAATTATGTTAAACAGAGGTTTTAATATGAATCTTGAAAAGTACTTTGAAACAAAGCAAAATGAAAAAAAAGAAATCAATCAATTGGAACAACATGAATTAGATAAAAAAATTTATGAAAATCTAAAAATTCAAAAACTTTGAAAAGAAAATAAAAGCTTTCAATTAATATTTTTAATAAATTTAATTCATATTCAATATTTATTAAAACTAGGAACTACAAAAGAAAAACTCAGTAAACACTACATTAAAAATTATAAACCATTTAAATTCAATGTAAAACAAATTGAAAAATTTTATTACAAATATATTAAAGTAAGAGTATTGAAAGATATTTTTCAAGAAGATGATACAAATGAAATCAAATTCAATTTAAGTTTTGTTGTTACAACAAATTCAAAAAGAAAAACAATTATTACAATTGATTATTCACATTTATTAAAAATTCTACTTAATTTAAAAACAAAATTTCTTTTAATCACTTTAACACTATCATTTATAAATGATGGTCAATCCATTACATTTGGAAAAATAAATTGTAAAGATGCTTTTTACTTGACAGCACTATTAAAAGAAAGTAAAAAATTCTTTAACTTTTTAATAGGAAATAAAGATTTCAGATGGAAGGTTTGTGCATATGGAATTAATGGAATGTCAATGTATTAAAGCATGTTTACAAAGTCAATTTTCCAAATATAATTGTTAAAAATACCTTAAAGATTGTAACATTTACAACTTCCTTACTTTGAATTATGGCATTTAAAAGAGTATTAACAAGTTTATAATTAAATAAGGGTGGAAAATTCATCAATACCACTATTGATTCATTAAAACAAATTTGGAATATAAATGAAATAATTCCATTACTCTATGCTTATAACTCTAAAATTGAACGTAGTAATAAAGACTTCAGATCAAAAATTCATCTCTTCAAATATCAATTGGAAATCAAAGACTATTATTGAAAGGAAATACAATTCTACAAAAGGAAAATTGACTGTTGTAGCAAAAAATACATATGAGAAGTATTTTATTTCAAATTTTTTACTGTCAAGTGAAAAATAAATCTTTGAATGTTTGAAATAATAGTTTAAAAAACTATCTTTGTTTATTTCACCATTAAAAAAACGAAAATAAAACATAACTGTATTCCATTTTAAATTTCCTTCAAAATTGATGATTTAATTTCCAAATACTCTTCCAAAAATTCAATCTCTTTTACAACTTGTTGCTTTTCAACAAAATCTTCAAGATATTTCAATATCAATGCATCTCTAAGATTTAATTTCTTCAAATTTTCTTCAATAATTGTCAATCTATCAAATTTATTTTTTGAAATTTCTTTGATGGCTCTTTTGGAAAATAATTTTTAATTTTTTTTGAAAAAAATGATTTCTTACTGAAGTTCACCGAATATTTGTCCAAAGGTATAATTTTGTTTTGTTCCAATAATAAAACCATCTTCAAATCCTTTTTGTCTTTCGTTTTCCACGTTGACTTGTTCCATTCCTTCATTGAAACCGATGGATTCATATTTTCTTTGGATAGATTCATTTTCTAAATCTCTCATTTTTTGTTCATACTCTTCATTGTTCAAATCATCATCCCATACATCCATTTTGTTTGGTAAAGTTTGTTGTTGTTGTTTATTGGTTGAAGAAATTTCCGCCAATCATTGAGTATTAAGCAAATGGAAATAGAAGACGAAGACAATACTTACGTTTGGGAAAAAAAATACGTTGGAGCTTGGGAAAAAATTGAAGAAGAAATTGTAGAATCAAGAGAAAAAGGTATTTCAAAAAAATAAAATAAAAAAAAAAAATTCACACAGAAATTCATGAACAAAGAAAAAAAAGAGAAAAATTATTAGATAGAGTAAACAATATTGTAGAAAGAGGAGTTATAAGGTTTTTATTTTTAGTGCTTGATTGGTTTGAAAAAACAAAAAATTTAAAAATTAGGTCTCATGGTTTGACGATACGTGATCATGACTTTCAATCAAAGCGAGTTGTTTTAATTGAATCATCAACAAAATCTTTTGTTAAAGAATATTTTGATCAAAATCCAATTTGCCAAATGGGTCTAATCATCTCAAGAAATGGGATCGCTGAAAAAATTTCAGATTTAACTGGAAATCCAAAAAAAATATTAAAAGCTGTTGATGAATTACCAAAGTTTGGTGGTGATGCTTCAATGCAAAACAGTTTAGAAATTGCTTATGAATCATTTCAATCAGTTCCTGTTTATGGAACAAAAGAAATTTTGATTCTTTATTCAGCATTGAGTTCAATTGATCCTTCTGATATTTTTGAAACTATTAAAAAATTAAAAAAAGCAAAAATTAGATGTTCTATTGTTGGATTAGGTTCTGAAATTTATGTTGGAAAATATCTGTCTAAAGAAACAGATGGAACTTATTCAATTCCTTTGACAGAAGAAAATTATAGAGAATTGATATTACAACATGCGATACCACCTCCAAGTAAAAAAGGATCAAAAATTGTATTTTCAAATTTTTTATTTCTAAAAGCAATAGAATCCATCGTTAATTTCAATGGGCTTTCCACAAAAGAGACCTGATACATTAAATGCAATGTGTATATGTCATAAAGATATTACGCCTGGAGGTTATTTGTGCCCAAGATGTAAATGAAAATAATACATAATTTAACTAGAAAATAGGTTCAAGTAAACATTGTCAATTGCCAGTTGATTGTGAGATTTGCAAACTTTCTTTGGTATCAAGTCCACATTTAGCACGTTCATATCATCATTTATTTCCTGTTAAATCGTATAAAGAAATTGAACCAGAAACCAATATGAATTGCGCTTCTTGTCAAAAATATTTGATAAAAGGTAATAGTTTGTTTTTGCAATGTCCAGATTGTTCAGGAGTCTTTTGTTTTGATTGTGATCAATTTATACATGATTCACTTCATAATTGTCCAACTTGTGAATAAATTTTCCTCCTGTAAAATGTTCTAAAAATAAAACTAAGTATCTAATTTCCAACCAATAAACAAGCACTAGCTAACCTCAGGTGGATCTGTATTCTTTGAATGTCATACGAACAACTTTCAAAATCAAAGTTCTATCCAGTGGAAACGAGAAAGTACCTTCAAAATTGGTATGACGAACATTCAGAAAATGGTTTTTGCTACCCAACACAAGAAGATAAAATAGATCTTGGTAATTTCGAAATTGAATTCTAACATTCAGCAAAAACAACCAGACTTTCGATGGGACAGGTTAACACCTGGTTCACTAACACAAGAAGAAAGTTCAGAAAAAATATTGAAAAAAAAAATCGAGATGCATCTTCGAATTCGCATCTTGTAGTAAAACTCGATGCAAATGACCATGGTTTTCCAAATCCACATCATATGCAGTTGTATAAAACACAAAAAATGGACTTGAAGTTTTTGGACAACGAACAACCAAATGAAATTCTTTGCAACAGATTTCTGGTGGAAAATCTTGGTTGTGATTGAAGTTTTGTATTAATACATTTTTCTAATTTGACTCAAATTTTCTTTTTGCTCGTTCGACTGCGGTTTTCTTTGGATTAAATTTGTTGCTTTTTTGTCGATACCAAAAAAACATTTCAGCCACTAATTTTTTATTTTTGAAGTGATAGTTTCTTTTGAAATTTCAGACCATACAATGACCAAAATCGATAGGACAAGTATTTTTTTTAACTAAAAAATTTATTTTGGACAGATGAAACAAATAATGTTTTGAGATTATGTTTTAGTTTATGGATTTCATCAAGATCTTCAACAAATTTAGACATCTCGGCAATTTTTTTTTGTTTTCCGCCTTTTATTCATAAGATTAGCAGAAAGAAGTTCGATATTTCAGGTTGTTGATCAATTGTTAATGAATTTGTGTCTCTTTTTCACCATTGTTTTTTTGGTTTCCAAAATCTATATGATTGGTCAAATTATTTTGCTTCTTTAGTACGTGTCACGCACAAAATGGACAAAATATTTTTATTTTATTTTTTTTTCATTCAAATGGTTTTTACTTCAGAAGTAATTTTAAACTTCAATTTGAATGAAAAAAACTCAACTGCTCTGGATTTTCGAAGAGTAAATTCAAGGAAAAAAAAAAAAATTAAAAAAGTTAGAATTGTTCAACTCTCATAACATCAAAATATTCATGTAATTTAAATCAAAGTTGTATATTAGGAATGAATTATATCGCAGATTGTCAAGGAAATTCATCAATTTGTGATTTTCCAAAATTTAAAAAAGAATACACCTGTAATTATTGCTGGCAATTGCCTGACCATCTTCAAATATGCCATTCTGAATTTGAAAATTCATGTGAAAGTGGCGTTGATGTTTTAAAGTACAAATGCGAAACAGAAAAACATACACTTTGTTTTGGAAATAGAACATTTGAAAAATATCAAACATGTCGATTTACAACTGGAAAAAAATGGCCAATTGCTTTGTTTTTAAGTATATTTTTTGGTGCTTTTGGTTTAGACAGGTTTTATTTGGGATATATTGGATTTGGATTTTTGAAACTTTTCACACTTGGAGGTAAAAGAAGAAAACTAAATTTTTTGTTTTAGGTCTGGGCAGTTGGGTATTGGTTGATGCAGGTCAGAAAAAAAAAAGTTTTTTTAACATAAAAAAGTTTTAATTTCCATTGGTTATTTACAGCCTGGTGATGGTTCTGTTTATTATTAATATAATCAATTTAAATAAACTTCGGTGAATCTTTTAATGATAATATTTCAATTTTATCACCAATTTTAATTCTTCCTTCACTTTCGTGTAAAAGATTAACTCCGAAAAGTTGTTCTTCACTTCCTTTCATAATTACTGTCCTATACTCTTTTAAAGTACTTCTTGGCTCTTTAGAAACATCTCCTGTATCAGGGTCAACATTTGGAAGAGTGCATCTTGTACAAGGCTTTACGTTATGATACTTGATGTCGCCAATTTTGAATGTTTTCCATTTGTCTTCTTCGTATGCGTCTGAACCTGAAACAACAATATTAGGTCTAAAAATTCTCATGTCCAATTTTCTTGTTGAAATTCTAGATTGCAAATCAGCAAGTGAAGATTCGTTTGTAAGTAAAAATGGATAACCATCTTGAAATAAAGTTCCTTCGTTTTTGAATGAAACATCTTTTTTTGAGTATGGTCTATAGTGATCAGATGCTGTAACCACTAATCTAACTTTTTTTTCCAAAAAGTTTTGAAACCATTTTGCAGCTTCGTCACCACAATCAACAGCTGAAACAACATCATTCCAAATTTGAACATCAATTCTATTTCTTGATTCTTCTAGCTCTTTTATATCCAAGAATTCCAATTTTTGATCAACTCCTGGAGCAGAAATTGTTAAAGCACCTTCTTTGGTGATTATTGTTTCAACTAAACACATTTTTGGAATTTCTCTTTGAGTAGCGTGGTTTTTTGTTTTTTCATAAATTAACATAAATCTTAAAAGGTTGAGTTGATTTTGAAGGTTACTTTCTGTCATATAATAAACCAGTTTTATCGATATACCATTCATCCACTTCCATAGGTTTACAACTTTTCACTGGATGAACATATAATTTTGATACTTTTATTTCATGTTTTTTTTGTTCATTATTCTTTTTGAAGAACAAATACAAAACCAAAATGACAACCACTCCAACTAAAATTGTGTACATTTTGATTGGACAAGGAAAAAAATTATTTTACTTTGATTTAAACATTTTAAAACATCTAAAAAGCAAAAATTTAAATGTCAATTTTGTAACGGATTTTTGTATTTATCCAATCAAATTATTATCCTTCCAAAATCTCTTTGATTGGTCATTTCTATTTTTTTAAAAGAAAAATGAGTGACAAACCTAAACCTGACCAAGCGAGTAGTTTCAGCAAACTATTCTACAAAAAAAAGAAAGATCCAGGTGGAGGTGGTAATGATGCATTATCTCCTCATGGACACGAAAGTTTATCAGATGAAGAAAAAAAGTTAAATAGAAGGTCTTTATTTACAGATTTTACCATTGGAAATTTATTTAACGGTCAAAATAAATCTCTTCAAAGAATGGATTCAGCACATTCAAGTAAAGGTTCAGCAAGTCCAAGAAATAGCGGTAAAAATGTCTTATCTAGTCCAAGAAGAGTTGAATCGGTAAAATATCCATGGTTTATTTTTAATTGTTTTAAAAGATGGATATAAAAAGATCTCCTTCTGAAAAATCTTTAACAAGTGACGGAAGTAATTTTTTCGCGCAATTTTTAATTCTTTTGATTTAGCCGAAGATGATTCCGCAGATACACTTTCAGATAGAAGATTAAACGATCACAGAAAATCAGGTTCTTCAAAAATTCCAGAATCTTCTCCATTCACGGTAGAATCACCAAGTGGAGAAATTTCAAAAGTTCTTGAAAAAAAAAGATCAGCAACCATCAGAACTTCTGAAAATGATGGAAATCCAGAAGTGTCCTCATATAACAACCTTGTAATTTAGTTTTTCTTTTTAATTTTATTCACGTATAGCTTAACGTAAAAAATTACAAAGAAACACTTGAAGAATCATATAAAAAAGATGATTTAATTTTAGATACTTTACAACAAAAAGATACAACTACTGACATCATGAATATTGTCAAAGAAAAAAATTTAAGTCAACCTGAATACTATATTGAAGAAGAAAAACCATCAGATGAAAAAGTGAATCAATTATCCATATTTTTAGTAATTTTTTTTGAATTCATTTTTAAAACTCTCTCAAATAGAAAGAAACACCAAATGCACCAAAACATTTAGTAGAAGCTTTAGAAATTAGTGAAAGAGAATTAATTTATATTAGAATACCTTCTCAAGAAGAACCTGAAGAAATGGATCAATCACCAAGAAAGTTCAAAAATGACATTGTTTATGAAGTTGATGAAGAAAGAAAATTTGATTCTTTTGATGAAGAAAGGGGTTCTGATGCAAGTTTAGATGATTTTAAAAAAGAAACAAAAAAAATTCAAATTAAAAAAAATATACCTGAAATACTTTCAAAAGATCCAATGGTTTCAAAAACAATGCTTGAAGGACATGTCAGAGTAAGTTTATTTTTTAATTTTTTATTCTTTTTTTTCAGTCTGAACCTTTTATTAAATTATTTGAATCAAGTTCATCACTTTTTGAAGCAAAGAATATTTTGAAAATGAATCGTCATAAAGATCCACTGAATAGTAGTTTTAGAGCTGATTGTTTTAATGTGTAAGAGTTTTTATTTTTTTTAACTCTTTTTTTTTTATCAGTAATAAGTCTTTGACTCACATTTTATTTTCACCTATAACTTTTTGTTTTGAAAAAATATATTCAGTTTTTCCACAATTTCAGGAAGATTTATATTGCTCAGTTACTCTTTATTCACTTCCTTTTGATAGACATAAAAAAAGTGAACTTGCAAATTTACAAGATGAAGATATAAAACAAATTAGTGAAACTTTTAAATTTCAACTTGATGTTACAAATCCAACAGCACTTTCAAAGATACTAAATAAAATTGGAAAAGATAAAAAAAGAGAAAAAATTGATTACAAGTCAAAATCTGAACAAGGTCTTTTCACAAATGTGAGTAATTTCGAAAGAGCATATTTCTTCTTCAAATTTTCAAGAGGTTTTAAAAGAGAAGAAACAGAAACTATTAATGATTTTTATGTCACTCCAGAAAAGGTTTGTTTTTGTTTTTTTAATTTTATTATGTGAACAGTTCAAACAAAGTCAAATTGAAAATTCATTGAAAAAAATAAAACCATTAGAAAAAGTTTTTGAAGATAAATTAACACCTTTTGCTTGGGGTTGTTGTAATTTGTTTGATGCAGTTAAAGCTAAAATGGTTGATCTGACAGAGATTTATCAATTGAATATTTTTCCACCTGCATCTCATTTAATTAAATGTAAAATAACAAAAGAAATAGAACCACAAGCATGGAATCAATTAAAAACACGTCCAATTAAACTTGATTCAATTATTTTATTAAGCTCATTGACAAAGTTGAATTTTGGTCAATCCAGAAAATACATTGAATCTAATCCTTGTTTTACAATCACACCAAAAAGTGGAATTGCAAAAGAATTATTGAGCTTTGATCGTACAGGAGATGAAGTTTTAAGTACTGCAAATTATATGTACATTTATCCAAGACAAATTAGTTTACCACATAAATATCATTACAAAAATATTTATATTGAAATTTCTTTACATGAAAATGATGAAGGATCACCTCCATTAAAAGCATTTTTTGATCCTGTTACAGGTGAAATTAAAAATTCAATTCAAACTGAATTGGAGTACAAGAGTAAAAGAACAAACAAACTTAACTTTTAAAAAGATTATAACTCACAATTTACTGATGAAATTAAAATGCTTTTACCTTCAAATATTACAAAAAGTCATCACATTTTATTTAAATTTCATCATGCTTTTCATAAACTCAACAGCAAAATTTACTACTCTTTCATTGGTTATCAATTTGTTGATGTAAGAAAATTTTAAAAAAAAATTAATTTTTAAAAAGATTGAAAGTTTAGTTCAAAGAAGAAAAGATGAATTACGTTTACCTGTTTATATTGTTGAAAGAGATGTTTTAAAACCTGGTTACAGAGGTGGTAATTATGATAAATATGATGGTGGTAAAAAAGTATTTCACTTTGGATTTTCAATTCAATCAACTGTTCATGTGGAACACAGTGATTTCAAACCTTTTTTTGATGTAGTTGATTCTGGTATTAATGATGTTGATAATGGAACATTAATTCAAGCACTGCGTTCAATTGCAAATATCAAAAAAGGACAAAATATGGATGCTTCATTTTTACTTTTAATCTTGGAAAATTTATTTAAAGTATTGGATAGTGATAGAGATTCAAAGTTAAAGAAACAAGCATTTTTACCATTAATGCATCTTTTTGATTTATTTTTTATTAATGATAAAACACATGCTCATTTATTCGCTTATTATATCAAATATGTTATGAATTTCCCAAATGTTCATGAAGAGATTTTAGGATGTATTGTTACATTTATTGAAAATAACAAAGTTGAAAATACATTATTATCATTACCTTATTTCAATTCAATTTTAATGAAATCTATGATATTAAAAATTAAAGAAGATCCAAAATATGAATTTTCAAAATCATTTAGAAAATTATTACATGTTTATGTTTCAAGTATTGCAAGTTTAATGATGGAAATTTATGCAATTTCATCATCTGATAATCCAGAATTGAATGCAAAAAAGAAAATATTATTGATTGATGCTAATGGTGAAATTGGATCTCTTTTAAGATTCTTTTTATCATTTGTTGATAGATCTTCTGTTTTACAGTTAATTTCAACTTATTCTTCAAGATTAATGATTCTTAAAACAAAAAAGAATGTTCAAATTAATTTAACATTACAAATTTTATTTTATCAAGAAATTTTCAAATACTCAAATTATATGCTTTTATTTTTACCAAAAGAAGAAGGAAAGAATTATTTTCTTTTTAATGGTTTCATTGAAATATTTAAACAATGTATGAATTGTGAAGAAAGAGATGTTAGATTTTCTGCAATTATTACATTTAGAGAATTAATTTTAAAAACAACTAATGATCCAAGATATGAAAAATATCAAAAGAGAATTTCAAAAATGTTTCTTCATTTGATTGAAGAATTTTTACCAGTTTTTCCAGACTGGAAAATACATTGTGAAAAAAAAGTTGAAGAAAAAACGTTACGTATTAGATCAAGTGAACAAAAAATTGCAGATACAGAACCACTTCTTTCAAATTTATCAACTGGAGATCCAAAAGAAAAATTAATGATAGAAATGATTAAAGCAGCAAAAAGAACAATTGAAGTTCAAGAAAGAGATTTAAAAATTGAAATTTTAATTTCAAAAAATGAAAAGAAACATTTATTCACTTCACTCATTCAAATTTTAGAAAGTTTAGAAAAATCAGATTTTGAAAGTTGGTTTCAATCAAAAACATTTTCATCTCAATTTATGAGTGGATATTTTTTAAATTTATTACAAACTATTGTTGAATCATTTGCATATCTTGGAACAAAAAAATTACTTGATGTTTTTGAAGGTATTTTAGTAATTTCAAAAGCCAAATCTGAAAAAGAAGCAAAAACTAAAGAACCATCACCAGAAGATGAATCAGGATTATTAGTTTTTAATATTCAACCTGGTACAAGATTATCAGCAAGAAAATCATTTGTTTCAATGTCTTTATTATCACAAGATGATAAACCAATTAATACATCACATGATGTTATACCAGAAGATCAAGTTAGATTAAGATCACCATTTTTGAAACAATTATGTCATCGATCTTCATTATTTGTTTTTGAAGTTTTAAATTTATTTATTGAAATCAATAAGGATTCAGTTTTCAAATCTGATAATATTATTTCTAATAGTATTGAAGATACCATTTTAAAAATCTTCATTTCTTATTTATCAACGAATCAAAGTGAATCTGTACTTGTTATGATATTATGTTATTTAAAATATTTTATGAGTCAACAAATTCATGGTATTTTAAAAATTGGTGAAAAATTTTCAAAACAATTAATGAATTTATGTCAAAGTCAACTTGAAGATGTTCGTCGTCATGCAAGTGCAACTTATTATTTATTTGTTAGATTTGCATTTGAAGCAACAAAAGGAATTTCAAGACCAAAATTAATTGCAACAAGATCTTTATCAAAAATACTTGATGATGAACATTCAAATAAAATACAATTAGTTAAAACATTCAAAGAAATTCAAAATTATCCAATTCAAGATACTGATTTACCAAATGGAAAAAGAACAAGATTAAAAGTTGATGAACAACCACTGCTTTCACCAAGAGATAAGAAATCTTCATTTAGAATGAAACCACAAATTTCATCACCAAAAGAAGAACCAAATGAAAAAAAAGAAATTTTGAATAATGAAGTTGTTCCTTTTAAAGAAGAAATTGAAAGTTTAGGACAAAGATTAAAATCATTATTGAATGATACTGTTGCAGAAGTTAAGAACAAAAATTCAAATAATACCTATGGATATGAAGAATTACTTATCAGAATTTCAAATGGTTACAGTCATGTTCCACAACTTAGAATTGATTGGTTAATTAAATTAGCAGATCATCATACAAGTGAAAAGTTCAAATTACGTAAAAACTTTATTGAAGCAGCTGAATGTTATGTTTTAATGATTAGAATTGCATTTGATATGATTAAAGATGAAGAAGAGTTAGAAGGAATTCCAGTTGAATTGTTAATTGATGTTAATCCATATCCACCATATCCAATTTTAGCATCTGCTTCAAATGATGAATCTGAAGAATCAGTTGAAGAACAAACAAAATCAGAAGAATTTTCACAAGATAATTTAATTAGAATGATTGAAAAGGCAGCTGATTTATATAACAAAGGTGAATTCTATGAAAAATCAGCAATGATGAATAAGCTTTTATTATCATTCTATGAAAAGACATATAATTATCAAAGATTATCAGAAATTCATGAAAAGATTATGTCATCTTATAAACAAATTCATTTAAGTTTAATTGAAAAAAGAAGATTTTTCCCAAGTTATTATAGAATTGGATTTTATGGAAAAGGAATGAAACAACTGAATGGAAAACAATTCATTTATAAAATGAAAAAGAATTGTAAATTATATGAAGTTGTTAAATTAGTAAAAGAATGGACAAAAGAATTTGGAAATGTTCAATTAATTGAACATTCAGGTGCAGTTAAACCAACTGATATAAAAGAAGGAAATATTTATGCACAAATTACTTATGTTCAACCTTATATTGATCCTTTAGAACCAAAAACTATTCCAAGAAAAACAAAATATCAAAAGAATACTGATATTCATAAATTCTTCTTTGAAACATCATATAAACCTGATGATTGGAAAAAAGCAGATGCAAATGATATTGAAAAATCACAAAAGAAAAGAACAATTTTAGTTGCAGAACATCATTTTCCATCATTATCAACAAGATTACCAATTATTTCAGAATCTTCAAATTTAATTATTTCACCAATTGAATGTGCTTGTGAAATTATTGAAGAAAGAAATTCTTTATTGGATGAAATACTTTCAATTCATCCAATTGATTTATCACAATTACAATTGCAATTATCAGGTGCAGTTCAAGCAAAAGTTAATGGTGGACCTTGTGATTATGTTGAAAAGTTTTTAGGTCAACCTGAAAAATATCCAGTCAATGATCCTTTAGTTATTCGTTTAAATACTGCTTGTAAAATATTTTTACAAATGTGTAAATCTGCAGTTTGGAATGAAGATAAAATTTTACTTGCTGATAAAACAACTCCAAGTCCAACTGTTCAGAAATTACATGAAGAATTACAAAAAGGTTATCAAGAAACAAAAGATTTTATTGAAAGATATATTTTTTAAATTTTAAAATGTAAAATAAAAATTTTTAAAATTATTGTTTTTTCTTTTTATAAATCATGTCAAATAAATTTCTTTTTTCTGACACTAAATTAATAATTTCAATCTTATCATCTTTTTCAATTAACACACTATTTTTGCGTTTTTTTGAAACAAATGTTACCACTTCTTCTTCTTCTTCAGATTCATTTTCTGAAACATCTTCATTTTCTTCTTCATTTTCATCATCTTTCTCTTCTTCACTTGATTCAATTTTTTTAAATTTTTTTTTCGAATTTTTCAATTTTTTTTCTTTCTCGTTTTGTGAATTATCTGATAAGTCATATGAACTTTTTTGACTATCAAAAGAAGATAATGTTTCTTCATCAGATTTTAAATATTTATCAATCAAAGTTGAATTAACTTTTTGTTTCTTTGAAATTCCAATCTTCATTAAACTATTATTCAAAAATGGACTTTTAACTTTCTGAGGAACAGTCTCTACCACTTCATCTTTTCCATCAAATAGTTTGAATGAAATTGGATCCATTTTTCCTTTACAAATTGAAAGATAAACTTTTGGTGATAACACAGGTCCCAAAAAAGTTAAATTTTCCGAATTATTCGAAATCTCTTTTGGAAGTTCATTCAAAGTTATCAATTTTTGATTTTTAATATCAAAAACTCTTTGATGTCTAAATGTCAATTCAGCTTTAATAAAATTTTTTTTATAATTTTTAGGAATAGAAGAAGCATCAAATACTTTTTCCAATTGTTCAAAAATAGAATCAATTGATTTATAATCTCTAACAATTTTATAAGCATTAACAATACCAATTCCAGGTAAAGAATCTAAATAATCACAACCTGATAAAACACACATTCTAATTAGCATATCATGTGTAAAATTAACAAAACTGAGATCAGTATTCAATCCTAGATTTCTCAAAATAACTTCTTCACCATTTCCATATTTATCCATTTTATATAATGTTCTAGGGCACTCATAAGGAATCAAATCAGAATCTTCAGTGATAATTGCGTGAACTAAACAATAAATTAATTTTTTGTTATTTTTTACCATAGTTTGTTCGACAGAGGAATGCTAATTGAGCATCTGCTTCATATGGAGAAACTACATATTCAACTTTCAATTCATCCAATTTTTTCATTAATTCTTTTGCCATTTTTGGTGTAACATCAACTGCTTTTTTGAAACAATCTTGAGCTCCTTTTAAGTTTCCATTTCTCAATAACATAATTCCTTCATCTTGATTTCTTTGTCTTGATTCTCTTCTTTCAATTTCTTTTTCTTTTTTAGAAGGTAAATAACCACCATCTATTCATCAAATTGAAAATTAAAAAAAAAAAAATAATGAACCAAAAACGATAACAGGTATGATTTTATGGTATAATAACATTTTTACCATATTGACACAATATGTTAAATACCTTGTATTTTTTAGTTTTCAGTTTTGTTTTACTTGTCTGTTGGTATATTTTGGACTAATTCTTGACAACAACTTAAAACACCTCTATGGAGCCATACATAAGCATCTACACCAACTTTTTTATTTGAATACTCTTTTATATGTTTCTTTTCTATTATGCTTTTCAGTTTTGGCAGTAATCCATTAATACCCATGATTCGTCTTCAGAGGTTTGGTTTAGTTTGGACCAATGAAATGGAATTCGTGACAATTGGCGAAATAAAACATGAGTGTTTATTTAGATTTTTTTTTCTTTTTTCTTTTGGTGAGTGATTTTGATGAATTTGGAATTTCTTCTTTTTCATTTGTTGATTTTTCTTCGGTTTCTAAAATTGGAGATGAAATCTCATTTTCATTTGTTGATTCAATTATTGATTCAAATTTAGATAAATCTTCATTTTTGTCAATACCTGAATCTTGTATTTCTTGATTGTTTAATTCAATTTTCTCTTCATCTTTATCATCTTCGATTTCAAAGTGTTCAACAATCTCTTCTTCGATATTTTCATCTTCATTTTCTTCTTCAGAGTTTTGAGAAATGAAAATTGTTCCAAAACAAAACAAAATTAAAATTGTCTCAAAAAGGAATATCAAAAATAAACTAATGGTAATTACAGAAGTTCTATAATGATAAATATAATATCTCCAACCCCCTATTTCTCCAAAAAAATCAATATTTGAATTATATAAATGAATGTTTGTGTTCATTAAAGAAACACGAATAGTATCTGCTTGTTTGATCTGATAATGAAAAATTAAAAATTGAATATAAATACTTTTTGATTTAAATCATTTAAAATGAATTCATCTTTTGATATGATCATTTCAATAAAATGATTTTGCTTCTCGGAAATTAAATTTGAAATCAATAGGAAAATGTTCAAAGATTTCCAAATTAATTTGACAAAATAACTTTGATAACTTAATGTACACTAAATTGACTGTTTTAGAATTCTTTTTTTTTTTTTTTACACTTCTTTTGGAGATAAAAATTGATGTTGAATTTTTTAACAATTCAAACTTTGTCATAAACATTCCAATTTTCAAATTATGAGGTGATTCAGGGATTTCAAATGACATTACTATTTGTTTTAAATTGGTGTATTCATTATCTACAAACTTTTTTAATTTATTTTTTTTACTTTCAAGTTGAAACCAATTTGGTTGATTTGTGAGAGAAATATTCGTTGATGGAGATTGTTCACTTTCCAATATTTATATATATATAAAATAATACCTATGATCAAAATGTAGAGGATATCCAAAATGCAAAGAAGGATGAGCTTCCTTTGTGAATTTAAAAATTTGAAAAATAATAAAAAATGAAGTTGTTGAATATACCAACGTAAATATCAGTATCAATGATAAAACTAAAACTACTTTAAAAACTTTTTTTCTAACACGAAATCAAACACTTTGTGCAAGACATCAAAACCTATATCATTGGATAAAAAAAATTGAACCAATAACTTTGTCAAAATGAACAAATTGGTTTTGGACAAAGTGAAGAAACACATTCTAAGTGGAAAACTAGTTAAATTCCAAATGGAGAAACAAAATGAAACTTTCAAAAAGATCACTATTCGACCTGTTTTACTGAAGAAAGAAAATTATTTTCAATTTTCATTTTTCACCAAAACACAAGGTAAAAGTTAATTTATTAATGTATTTTAGATATCACTAAAAACTTTAAACCTGAAGAAAGTGAAGAAAAAATTGAAAAAATTTTGAGTGAAAATTTTGAAAGAATTGAATTGAAATTGTCTGATCAAACACAATTCATTTCAAAAAATGGAAAGGTTAAAATCAAACCAGGTGAAAATAAAACAAATTTGAATCATGATGCCGTGAAGAATCATTATTTAAAAGAGAATGAAAGAATCTTTGGATATTTTGGATTTACCAAAGAAAAAGGAAAAATAAGTGATAATAAATATGCTAAATTTCGTCAAATTAATGAATTCATTAAGAAAATTGATGAAACTGGAATTTTGAATCATCAAAAAAAAAATTTCAATTTTGTTGATTGTGGATGTGGAATTAGTTATTTGAGTTTGGCGTTTTATTATTATTTGAATAAAATTGGGTTTGAAAATGTTAAATCCATTGGGATTGATGTTAATGAAGATGTTATTGCAAAAGCTGAAAAGTTAGCTGATAAATTGAAGTTTAATTCAAAATTCTTAACATCAAAAATTCAGGATGTTCCTGAAGAATTTATTCAAAAAGAGTTTAGTAAAACTGAAGATGGTACAGGTTCTGATAATGTTGATATATTGTTTGCTTTACATGCTTGCAATACTGCAACAGATGAATCCATTGCTAAAGGTATCAGATTAAATTCCAAAGTTATCATATGTGCACCATGTTGTCATCATGAAATCAAACTAAATGATAAAAATGAATCCATTTTACAGTATGGCATCTTGAAAAATCGATTTGAAGATATTTTAACTGACACATTTCGTGCTTTAATTTTGAAGATATTTGGATATAAGACAGAAGTATTTGAATTTATTTCACCTGAACATACATCAAAAAATATAATGATAAGAGCTGTTAAAACTCAACAAATGGGAAACAAGAAATATTTGAAAGAGTACAAAGAACTCAAAGAAAGATGGAATATTTCACAAACGAAATTGGAAGAGATTTTGCAATTTGAGATCAAAGAATTATCTAGAGACGATTTATGAATAAAACTTTTTCAACCAACAAAAGAATCGAAACGTGTTCGTAATTCATTGGCTAAAAAAAATGTTGAGATTTACCAAACAAACTAAAACACTTCTCAGAAAATTAACAACAGAACCGAAAAAAATAAAGTTGGTACCTGAAGGTTTTGAAAAAAAATGGGCTATTGGTGAACATGATTCACACCACGAAGAATACACAGATTTTGATGGAAGAATTGGAAATCAACCAGTAAAAAAAAAAAAAAAAAAATTTAACTTAATGAAAAAGAGAACAGCACCAAAATCAAATAAAATAAGTCTTTTTTTACCATTTATGGCTGCAGTTTTCGCAACAGCTCTGTTTGGTTATTTAGTTGCTCCACCTTCAATGCAAAAGTGGTCAAGAGAAGAAGCACTTCGTAGACGTAAAGTAGCATATGAAACATATTTGAAAGAAACTAAAGGAAAATCAGATGAAGAAAAACTCCAATACATAAAAAAAAATACATTCAGATTTGAAGATCAACCAGAATTATCAAAAGAAGAACAAGATGAAATTTTGAAAGAAAAATTCGATGAATTTCAAAAAATAACTGATGAAACTGGAATTGTTTTCACAAATGTTAAAAATTAAAAAATTTCAATTTTTGAATATTTTTTATTGAGTTTGAAGGTTTTTTAATTTTTCAATTTGTTTTTTCATTTCTTCTGACATCACAACTAAATCAATGTCTTTTACATTTTCTTCTTTTTCTTTGTGTTTTGTCTCCATTTTGTCATATTTATTTGCTCTGATCATGAATAAAATGGATTCTAAAATTAAAGCTAATACTGCACCTAAAGCACCGAATAATATTCTTGGTAGTTGTTTGTAGGCCATATATTGACTTCCAAAATAAAAAACTAAAAAAAAAGTTGCTACTGTAACTACTAAATCTAAACCTGTTGCTGCTTGACCTTTAAATGTATCATATGGTTTTCTTTCTATCTTTGGTTTTGTTACTTTTTCCATAATTTGTCCATATTTTTGTTGTTCTTCTATTTTTTTATTTCTTTCATATTTTTTAAGGTATTCTGGTGATTTAACAATTGGTTTAGGTTTTTCAAAGTAATATTCAGTTCCTTGTATAGTTTCGTAAATTGTTATTTTTTTTTCTTTTGGAAAAAGAGAAATTGCTTTTTTTAAAATTTGAAAATCAACTGCTTCTGTTGTTTCCATCTCTTTAGTAAAATTAATGATATCATTTTCTTCTTTAGTTTCTTTTTTACAGTATTGTAGTGATTCTTTCATCACTTGTTTCATTTTTGGTGTCAACTTGAGGAGTGGCATTGAAGAGAAAATAATTGGTGGAGAATTCGGATGATTCTTTAAGATAAAATAACTATTTATTTATAAATACAAATTATTGAGTTTCATCACTTTTTAATGATGAAAGAGCATCATTGATTTTCTCAGAAACTTTGTCCGAAACTTCTTTCAAATTCTCTTTGCCCATATCTATTTGGTTTGCAATTTTTAATTTTTCTAATTCAACTTTATACCATGTATCAAGGTCTTCTTTTTCTTTTTGCATGACTAAAAGTTCTTTATTGCTGTTCATGATTTTAGTTGCTAATTCATCATAATTTGTATCTAATTTTTGCTTTTGGAGTAAATAATCGTCTTTTACAAAGTCTTGTACTGTTGGTTTTTCGAAATTCATGTTTCTTTTTTTGTTGAAAATGAATCAGGATTGGCAGTATTTATTGAGGACAGTTCGGGTATTCCACCAATCAATTTTTCTAACTTTTTAATTCCAATTGGTGAAACAACCGGAAAGCATTTCATTTGATGAATTCTGTTTATTATTTTTTGGTTTTCAATATTGATTTTGAAGTGAAATCCATAAAGTATTTATTTCAAATTTTTTGTTTAATTTTTCTTTCTTTACGAAAAGAATCCCATAAACGCTTTTCACTTTCTCCATGAGCAAATCCACATTCATAACTTTTATCTAAATGTCCATTTCTGTTATCTCCATTTAAGAAATGAATGCATAATTCTTTTTTCCATAAATCATTCACAGATAAAATGTGAGAAACTGATTCTTCAAAAGAAGCATCAGAAGGAGCATTTTTGAAAATATCACACTTTAATGTCTTTCTAATGGTTCCAAAATTTGAATTTTCAGGAATTTTGAGAACTTTTGAGTTTGATGAATCTATTTGTGTGAAATTTTCTGAGAATTTTGAGGCATTTGATAACCATTCATGTTTGACTGGAGCTGTAAGACCTATCAAAAATTAAATAAAAAGTCAAATCGAACGAGCACGATGATAAGCATCAATAATATTGATAATCATTGAAACATTATATCTTAATGATTTTAAAATTGCCACATAAGTGACTGAAAATACAGCAGCATGATTACAAGTTGATGAATTGGTGTAAAAAGGTAAAAGAAAATTCATTTCATTTGTCTTAAAGTTCCAAAAAGGAACAATTGAATCAGCATTTTTCTTGAAATTTTCAATTGAATCTAATTTTAAGTTTGAAATATTTTTTTACAGTTCAATTGAATATTGAGTTGTTCATTTGATAAATTAAGATCAGAACGACTTTTCAATTCCAAAGTTGAAACTGAAAGACTTGGATTGAACACTAATAAATCTTTTGGAACTTTTGAATCAATATAAGAAACAACTTGAGGTAGTTGATCGTTTTGAATTGGAGGGATGATCAATTTTCCATCAAATAATTTCGGATTTTGAATTTGAAGCAACTTGGAAGTAAAATCTAAAATATGAATTCCAATGATAGATTTTAATTGTTTTTCATCAAAGAGTGCTGATTTCTTATGAAAGAATTGTAAATACATTTCATTTGTCTTTTTTTGTTTTGAACCTGATTGATCAATGTAAGGAGCTAAAGCACAAAAAAGAGGTTCACCATCTGCTTCAGCAATTAACCCAGTATTCCAAAAAACAAGAATTGGAGTTTTTTGATCTTTTACATAATAAGGAGTCCATGTTGTTCCAGTTTCTTTTTTTTTGTCAAAGTTTGCAAGAAGCATGAGAGTTTTGGATTCATAAAGACATCTTCTGAAAGTATAACAAAGATAATCATAAAAAACGTGCTCATCTTTTCCAAAATATTCTTTAGGAATAATTTCAAGCAACATATTAATTTGACGATGACAAAACTTCTTTTGAAGCAATCCGCGACCTGTATTGAGACCCCAGAGTCGTTTTCCATTGAAAAAATTTGAAGATTCGGTGCTCCATGAAAGAAAGTTTGGTTTTTCGACAATTTTTTCTTCTATTTGAGCTGAATCTTTTAATGAGGTTTCGTTATAAGTTGAGCTACTCTTTTCTGTGCTCGCATGAATGATTCCTTGGATTTTAATTTTTTGTTCACCGTCTTTTCTATTCATAATTTTATTTTCGTTGGCTTGGCTCAATCTAATGTCCAATCGTATTAATAGTGTTGACCTATCAAATTTCTGAAAAAAGCGCGAATTATTTTATTGAAATGAATCAAAGGTTTCCACAACATCAACCATCTTTTCGTTTGAAACAACACATCTAGTTTGAAGATAATTATTCAAACCCCATTTTCCAAGTTCTCTTCCAATTCCAGATTTCTTCATCCCTAAAAATTTAATTATTTTCCAATGAAAGTTACCTCCCCATGGTGCTTCATAAAAGAATGGTTGTGAACAATTATACCAAACTACACCAGATTTTAATTTCTTTCCAATTCTATTCAACCTTTTAGCGTCAGATGACATTACAGAAGCTTTTAGAAAGTTTAATAATCAAATTCAAAATATTCACCTGCTAGTCCATATTTTGTATCATTCGCAAGTTCAATAGCTTCATTTTCGGTTTTAAATTTCATCACAGAAAGTATTGGCCCAAAAACTTCTTCCTTCCAAATTGTTGAATCTTTCTTTGACAAGAAAACAGTTGGTTCAATGAAATTTCCATCTAATGGTGTTAATTCAGATTCTTTTGGTCTTTTTCCACCAAATAATAATTCATCACCTTCTTTTTTTGCAATTTCAATGAAATTTAAAACTCTTTCAAATTGTGTTTTGCTGACAATTGCTCCAAGTACAACATCTCGATTTAAGCCATTTCCAATTTTTATAGTTCCCAATTTTTTAATTAATTTTTCAATAAATGAATCATAAAAAGATTCTTCAATCAATAATCTTGATGTTGCACTGCATACCTCACCTTTACCGCCAAAAATACCAAATGCTACCCAATCAACTGTTTTGTTGAGATCACAATCTTCAAAAACAATTATTGGTGATTTTCCACCAAGTTCTAAATTGAAATTTTTCAAATCATTTCCTGATTGCGATGCTATTTTTTGACCAGTAGTCACTTGAAATTTTAAAAAATTTAGAAATTACCAGAACCAGTAAATGAAACTTTATCAACATCTGGATGAGACACAAGTGGACTTCCTGTTGATATTCCATCTCCATTCACAACATTAATGACTCCTTTTGGAAGTTGAATTTTATCACAAATATTGGCCAATTCTAAAGCACTTAATGGTGTGTATTCTCATAGAAACGTTAAGAGATTTTGATTCAAGTTACCTGAAGGCTTCAATACCACTGTGCAACCAGCGGCAAGAGCAGGAGCAATTTTCCAAGCACTCATCACCAAAGGAAAATTGAAAGGAGTGATACAAGCTTTTAAGAGTTTAGTTTGTTTAGTTATTTCTTACCACATACTCCAACTGGTTCATGATATAATTTTGTTGAATACTCTTCGGATCCTGTTTCCAATATTTCTCCTTGTTGTTCATCGAGTTTAACTGCTAACTTTGAATAAAATTCAAAACAAGCCGCAGCATCTTCCACATCTGCTTCTGATTCTCTTATGGTTTTTCCATTATCCAATGTTTCAATAGTTGAGAGTTTTTCTTTTTCCTTTAAAAGTTCACTGGAAATTGAAAGCAAATATTTTGATCTTTCTGCACCAGATAAAGAATTCCATTCACCATTCAATGCTATCTTAGCTGATTTAACAGCCACTAAATTTTTTTAATTTTTTCTTTTTTTTTTACAATCAACATCTTCTTTGGTTCCTGTTTGAACACTGAAATTGAGTTTTCCTGTGGCTGGATTAATGGAATCTAATGTATTTCCATATTTTGAGTTAATCCATTCACCGTTGATATAGAGCTTGTTGTACAAAAACTTGACTGAGTCACTCATTCTTTTCATCAACAAAAAGTGTGAAGTAGAATTCGACCAATTACTTTCGATTATGGAAAAAAGAACAGAAATTGGAACTGTTGTAGTTTATTGTTCATCTTCTGAAACTGTTGATAAAAAATATTTTGAAGCAGCCAAAACTTTAGGAGAAACATTAGCAAAAGGTTTGAAAGAAAAAACTAAAATTTATCAACAGCTGACATTAATGTTGTTTATGGAGGTGGTCAATTAGGTTTAATGGGTAGATTAGCACAGTCAGCACATGAAAATGGATCAAAAGTTACAGCTGTTATTCCTCCATTTTTTAATACAAAATCAGTTCATGTGACAGAGTAAATTTTTTTCAATGAAATTAAAACATGATAGAGAAATTGTTGTCACAAGCATGCATGAAAGAAAACAAAAAATGGCAGATTTGAGTACAAAATTTAACAAATTATTTACATATTATCAGGTGATGGAATTGTCGCTCTTCCAGGTGGAATTGGAACTTTAGAAGAAGTTTTAGAGGCTATGACATGGAGACAATTAAGTTTAAATCACCATAAAAGTGGAAAACAAAAACCTATTGTATTGGTCAATGTTGACGGATTTTATGATAAATTAATCGCGATGCTGGATCAATTAATCGAACAATCATTTTTAAAAGGCAAACAATTTACTGTTGTAGATGATCCAAAAGATATTGTCAAAGTATTATATCAACATTATGATGAAGAATTATCAAAAGAAGAGATTGAATTCAAAGAAAAATTTTTAACAAAGAAATAAACAGGTTTTGACAACGGAAAATTTTTTTGTTCATTAAATTGTTTTCTTTGAGTGAAGATGGAGTTTCTTTGACATTCCTTTTTGTTGAACTTTTTCTGATTGTTCATTCAAAAATTCTTTTCCAGAAATTGTTGATGTTTGCAACAAAAATTATCGAATAAAGATCAACCAAAGAAAGAGAATATAACAATATTAAAAAAAATGATGTACATGATTTGTTGAAAAATTCCTTAGCCAATCAAACTGGAAGAATGTTTGCAATGACAGAGGAATTAAAAGAGGATAAACAATTCATATTGGAAGCAGTAAAACAGGATGGTTCTTCACTTCAATATGTATCCAAGGAACTGCAAAATGATAAAGAAGTAGTGTTGGTGGCAGTGAAACAACATGGTTCTTTTCTTCAACATGCGTCATCAGAATTAAAAAATGATAAAGAAAAGTTTTAGGAGCAGTAAAAGAATTTGGTCATGCACTTAAATCGGCATCAGGAATTAAAAAATGATTGTGAAGTAGTTCTGGAAGCACTAAAAGAACAAGGTTATTTGCTTGAATATGCATCCAACGAATTAAAAGAGGATAAACAATTCATTTTGGAAACAATAAAACAAAATGGTCTTTCACTTCAATGGGCTTCTTCGGAATTAAAAAATGATAACGAAGTAGTTTTGGAAGCAGTAAAACATAAGGTTTATTCTCTTAAAAATGCATCCAAAAAATTAAAAGAAGATAAACAATTCATTTCGGAAGCATTAAAACAAAATGGTTCTTTACTTCGATATATACCCAAAGAATCTAAACAGGATAAAGAAATTGAATGGACATCTAAAAAATATTTTAAATTCATCAGAGAAATTTCCGCATACAATGTTACGTTTCACTTCAAACTTTGTGTGAAAACAGAAAACAAAATTGATGAAAATAATTGTGAAACAAAATGAATAAATTTCCATCAACTATAAGACAATAAATTTTGGGAGTGATCCAAACTCTAGTTTGTTGTCATGATTTTGAAAAGTATATGAGCAGGAGTTTGAAAAATGGAAAAAAGAAAATTTTCATTTTATTTCACAGTTTAACCAAAAAAATGATGAAATAATTTCCTGTTGAAAACCGAAAAAATTGACGAACCACATAAAAGAATGAATTTTTTTTGCACAAACAACAATGACAACACCAAAAACACCAACACCAACAACAACAACAACAACAAATGATTGTCACTTTGTTGCTTTTGATCAAAAGTCGATTCATCATGTTCAAAACGAAAATTACAACCAACTCAACAAAACAGAACTTTAAAAATTATTGTTTGCTGCCAATGTTGCCACCCCACCGAATCTTGACATACAACAATTGAAAACAATCACCAAAAACAAATTTGGAGAAATTAAAAAAATTATTCAAAACTTAGTTGTTTCAGAAAATTCAAAAAAAAGAAAACTATTGCATCATGGGCTTTTAATTTTGCAACTGATACTTCATCTTGATATTTGTTTGAAAGGTCTGCATTTTGTAGTAGTTTTTTTAATTTTACAATAATGACAATAGTTTCATGCACTTCAAAACATGTGAAAAGTAAATTAGATGTTGAAGATACCAGGACTGTTATTTTTAAAGCTGGAAAATCTGAATTTGAAACAACAAATTTGGAAAATTTAAAAAAAAGAAATTTATTTGTTTAAATTTGGTGCATTTATCAATTAGCATCAGTTTTACCATATTCTAAAGGTGAACATCTTGATGTACAACATGTTTTCAAATTTTTAAATGAATCTATTAAATTAATTACTCAAACAGTTGATAAAAAATATGATGATTTTTAAAAAGTTATTTCAAATGATTTAAAAAATACAATTTTAAAAGAAAAATGTGTGTGTTATAACTTTGTGAATGTTAACTTTTCCTACATTTTGAATATTCTTCACACTTTTCTTGAATTGCATATATTCCTTGATGTTTGAAGGTCTCTTGTGTGGAAATTTTTTCCAACATTTATCTGAGTTCTGTTTTCTACCACAATGATTGCATTTTTGGTTTCCTGTCTGATTCTTCATGGACTTTATTATTTCATTTGCTTGATGTAATAAATATAACTTGAATTTAGATTGGAATTTACGTTTTCCCCTTTTTTATGTTTATCATCAACAAAATGAACCTTTTGATAGTTCTTTGAACCTAGATTCTCTGAATACATGGTTGAACTGTTGGTATCAAATTTCAATCTTGTATCAACCACTTGGTTTTGATATGAAGAGGCAATTCCCCTAACTATATTTATAGCTTCTTGTAATTTGTGTACTCTTGGTAATTGCTTCTTTAAAATGAATAATTTAACTTCTTGTTTTGAAATTTGATTTCTTCTTTAGTTGATAATTTCCTTTTTTATATGATCAGGATATGAGTTGAAGAAAATTTCAACTAGGCAATAATTATCATTTAAATTTAAACATTTTGCATTTAATTTCCATCTATTTTTGTATGTTATGAATGTTTCAGCATATTTTGGTTTTATGTTAGTTAGAATTTTGATTTGTTCTTCATCATTCATTAAATCAAATTTCCATTTTTAAAATTTCCATTTTAGAAAAAGTAGTACATTGTAGATTCTAACTTGAATTTGGGATTTTTTAGAAAAAATAAATTGAAAAAAAAAAGTGTTGGAAAAATATGAAAGTTACAAATGAAGTTATTTATAAGCTTAATAAAATATAATTGGATTCTATACCTGAATAATTTTAGTTTGAAATACTTTTCTTTCATAATGTTCAAATTGAATTTGCACAAATCTCGAGAACATATCTAAAGCCAACAAGAATTCTTTTAAATTGATTCATGAGGTACGAAAATTTCATTGGACAAAAAAATGATTCAACGAATAATAACTGTTGTACTTTTGTTGTTGATAACTTTTGTCGTTTCTGAAGATACAAAAAATGTCAAGTTTTCTATTATACACACAGGGTATGGAAAAATACAACACTAACAAAGACAGAGACCTCCATAGTCATTTTGATCCAAATTATCCAAAAATTGCACATTTTGTTAAAAAATATCAAAAAGAGCATCCAAAATCGACTTTAACAGTTGATTCCGGTGACTGGTTTAGTGGTACTATGTTTAAAATGATAGGAATGAGTTACTTACTCCAACAAGAATCACCTGAACTTGAATTTTTTAATTATTTGGATTATGACGCTGTTGCTCTTGGAAACCATGGTAAAAAAAAAAAACAATTAAAAAATTTGAAAAAAGAGTTTGATGGTCATCAAAATAATTTAGTTTATATGATTAAAAAAGCAAATAATATTTCAGGAATGCATGTACCAATTTTAACTTCAAACATGGAGGTAAAAAAAATTGTCATTTATTTTCAAAATCAAGTTTGGAGAGAATTGTGATGATGTGAAAAGTATTTTAAAAGAACCACAAACTGATGAAGATCATCATCGGTCTGGTGTTTATTTCACAAAATATTCATTAAAACGTTTATACGGAGAAAATAATCAATCCATTCTAGCAGGAATGATTGGAAGTAAAAAAAATGATTTTTTAATAGAAAAGTTTATGGTCCAAATAGTGCTTTTTACACTGAGAATAAAAGAACTTGCATCAGTTTTCGAGGATATAATGACACACACTCACATGATTTATGGGATGACTATACACATTCTGTTCATAGTATTTCGACTTTTCTTCGAGAAAAAGTTGGAGTAGATATTGTTGTTGGATTAGTACATGCAGGAGATCCAGAAGATGTTAATTTAATCAACTCATTGACAAAAATATCAAAAGGTGGATTACCAATCATTGATGTACATATTGGTGCTCATACTCATCAAGTATATGGATTCATGAAAGATGGAATTTATGTTTCAAATGCTGGTGATTCAGGTATTCAACTTGGTGTCGTTGAATTGGAGTACAATGTTCAAAAAAATACAAGACTCCGAGTTGTGAGTGAAGATATGCATTTGGATGTTGAAAAATACCCTTTTAACGATTTATACTATAGAAATAAGGTTGATGATTATATTAGAATCTTAAATAATCATTTTTTGAATCAAATTCCATTCAAATATAACACTCCAATTGTGACCATGAAAAGAGATTTATCAGGTCCTGTTGAATTTGCAAAATTTGCAATTAATGCAATTTATCATCAAATGAATGCTGAAATTGAAAACAAAAATTCGATTTATAAAAATTATCGAAGTGAAATTGAGAAAATTGATATTTTTTTTACATCATGGGATTATATCAGACCACAACCTCAATATTTAAAGAAAAATGCAACTTTAGACTTTTCTAATATATTTGATTTACTAGGAATTGGTGACATCGATAAAAATATCAATGCTCATTCTTTACCTTATGATCCGATTGTTCATTGGTATGTTCCAAAATCAAAAGTTCAAGAAATGGTGGAAGCATCTCAATTGTATGCAAAATTTGTTGATTCAGCAGCTGATTTCGTATTCTCTGATTCATTTACTTATAAGTGGACTTGGTTTGGAATTCCTTATGTGAAATCAATGTGTTATGATATGAAGCTTTATGGCAAACCGTATGAAGAATGGCCAAAGATGATTCATTTTGCAGCTCCTGCAATGATCGCAAATTTCCTTCCAAAAGCGTCTTTATTGACGAAAGGACTTGTAGATTTCATCCCAAAAGACAAATATGGTCGTAATTTGCCTCATATTTTGGATGATGAGTACACTTATTTTAGAAGTTATTTGTTGGTCGCAGAAGGAATGCCAGGTGTAGTTGAAAGAGATTTCAATAAGATGAATAAAAATTAGATGAAGTAGATTTGCCTCCAAATGCATACCTCACCTAAAGGATCTTTAAGAGACCACGTCATGAACGTATAATGAACATTAATCAAATATGTTCTGTACCAAACTTCGAAACAGAACTATTGGATATAAACAAAACTATATCTTTCATTTTAAAATTATGGAATTGCTGATCTGGCAATAGATCAGAATTTAATGAGTGGTCTCACATAGTGATCATTGAATTTTTTAGCCAATGAATTCTCTTCCCTCCAAAACTAATTTCTGGTTTTATGTTCACCTATAAACAAAGTTTTATCTTACTTTTTTCATTGATTCTTCAAATTTTCTCTGTTGAGTTGTATCCAATCAAATTCTTGTTTTGCACCAAACCTGCCATGTCCAACAAAAAGAAATTTCCTTATAACTTTCCTTTTAAGCCTTATGGAATTCAAGAAAAATTTATGACCGAATTATACAACACCTTGGAAAAAGACAAAATTGGAATTTTTGAATCTCCAACTGGTATTCTTTTATTTGAAATTTAAAAAAAAAAGGAACGGTAAATTAAATATATTCTAAATTTTCCAGGGTAAATCATTAAGTATAATTTGTAGTTCAATATATTGGCTGCTAGAACAAATTCGAAAAGAACAAAATATTCAACCTTTAGTTGAAGAAGAAAATACACTCTCAAAAGAGCCTTTATGGGTTCAAGAACATGCAAAAAAAAGAAAAAGAGAAGAAGAAGAAGACAAAAAAACAGAAGAAAAAAATCAGTAAAAAAAACCAACCAACCACTAAAAATCACAAGGCAAGAAAATCGTATAAAAAGAGTAACACAATATCAACAAAGAAGGTCTACATTTTTAAAAACAATTACCACAAAAAAAAGTGATAATGATGATGAAGATTTATTGGTTAATTATGATGACGAAGAGATTGAACCTAAAAACATTGTTGGAATTAAAGATAGTCTTTTAAAAGATTTATATGATACATCATCAGAAGAAGATGAAGCTTTACCACAAAAGAGCAATTTATTAGAAGAAGAAGTTCCTTATCAAACTCCAAAGGTTTGAATTGAATTGAAATTGACATATTTATCAGATTATATACTGTAGTAGAACACATTCACAGCTTGATCAATTCATGCAAGAAATAAAAAAAACAGATTATGCAACTGAGATACGATTGGTGGCTTTGACATCGAGAAAAAAAATGTGTATACATCCAAAAGTATCAAAAATCGAATCATCAACAAGACTAAATGAAGTTTGTTTGGATATGAATTCAAAATCTGATAAAAAGTGCAGTTTCTCAGATTCATCATCCCAAGGATTATTTAAAGATCATAATTTGATCAAAATAAGAGATATAGAAGAATTAGTGGTACTCGGTAAAAGAATATCAGCTTGTCCTTATTATGGAACTCGTAAATCTGTTCCTTATGCACACATTGTTGTTATGCCTTATAATAGTCTGATTCATAAACAAACAAGAGAAGCACTAGGAATCAAATTAGAAAATTGTGTAGTTATAATTGATGAAAGTCACAATTTAGTTGAATCAATCATTCATGCTCATAGCTCTCAAGTCAACAATTCACAATTTCAAAAAGCATTCACATATTTGACGAGTTATTTTGATAAGTACAAAAACAGATTAAAACCAAAAAATCAAAACCGAGTTAAACAATTAATTTCTCTATTGAAGACGTTTATCAAATATTTAAATGAAAAAAATCAAAAAAAATCAAAAATTCTTTCAATGAATGACTTCCTTTTTGAATTAGAAATTGATAATATTAATTTATTTCAAGTTGAAGAATTTATCATTAAATCAGAAATTGCAAAGAAATTGAATGGTTTTGTTGAAAAAACAAGTGGAAATCAAGAAAGTGCAACGACTTGTATTCATCAAGTTACTTCTTTTTTATTGTCTTTGACCAATTTTGATAAAGATGGAAAAGTTCATATTGACTGTTCTTCAACAAGTAAATTCAATTTATAAATTAATTCTTTCAAGAACTTGGTGATCATTTTATCAAATTTTTATTGTTGAATCCAAATGTCTATTTTCAAGAAATCATTGAAAAATCAAAATCTATTATATTGGCAGGTGGAACAATGGAGCCAATATCAACATTAATACAACAATTATTTCCGACTTCTATTGAGAGGATCAATAGATTTCAATGTGAGCATGTCATTCCAGATGAAAATTTACTTCCTTTATGTGTTGCTGAAGGAGTCACAAAGAAATTTGATTTTACTTACTCATCAAGATCAAATCCAACAATGGTAAATTACTTTTTTTTTTTTGAATTTTTGATAGATTGAACAACTTGGTAAATTCTTGGTGAATGCTTCTCAAATTGTTCCAGGAGGTGTTGTCATCTTCTTTCCTTCTTATTCCTATGAAGAAGAAGTTTATAAATCATGGTTGAAATCAGGAATCATTGTTCAAATTCAAAGAGAAAAAAAATATTTAAGAGAACCAAAATCATCATCTGAAGTTACTCATATTTTAAATGACTTTAAAAAAACCATTGATGAGAAGAAAACTTTCAAAGGAGCAGTGTTAAGTTGTGTTGTTGGTGGAAAAATGAGTGAAGGTATCAATTTTTCAGATGATTATGGTAGATGCATTATTGTTGTCGGATTACCTTATCCAAATACTCAGGATTTAGAATTGAAAGAAAAAATGAAGTACTTGGATTCTGTGTCAAAAAATGGAGGTCAAGAATATTATGAAGGTTTATGTATGAAAGCTGTTAATCAATCAATTGGTAGATCAATTCGTCATATTAAGGATTATTCAACGATTTGTTTGTTGGATCAAAGATATCTTCAAGAAAGAATACAGAAAAAATTGCCAATGTGGATTCAAAAAAGAATCAAAAATTGTGAAAATTATCATTGTGTAACGAAAAATTTGAAAGAATTTTTTCAAATCAAAAGATAATAAAGTTATAAATAACTTGATTTTTATTGGTCAATTATTTTGGTTAAATATTCATCACAGTGATTTTTAAATTTTTCATTTCCAATTTTTTTGTAAATTTTCTTTGCTAACATGAAATTTTTCTTTGAATTTTCAAAATCACCAAGTTCAAATAAAGAAATTCCTGAAAAGAAATATCTCGCAGATAATTCAATTTGAACTTCGTTTTCGTTCAAATTTCTCCATTCAGGCATTAATTTCTCTTCTGCTGATGCTAGTGTCTTGAAAATAAAAAAAGCTTCTTTGAAATCACCAAGAAATAAACGACAAATAGCCAACATATTTTCAAGTTTATAAAGTGAAATTTTTGATGAAATAGATTCACCTTCTTCTTCAACTTTTTCTTTAGCAATCTAAACTCTTTAGAAATTTTTTTTTTCTTTACACGAATAACTCTTGTGAGAGTGGTTCTTTGAAGTTGAAATTTTTTCAAAGATGAATAAGCTTTGCCAAGATATAATCCAGCATTTGAAATCTGTTCTACTGATAAATTCAATATCTCAGCTGCAACAAGTGCTTTTTCTAAAATGTGAATTGCATATGTTTCTTTCTCTTGTTGAACTAAAACTTTTCCCAATTGTATAGCTGATTTAGTAGTATTTTCATGTTTAAAGCCTATATATGTTTCCAAAATAGTGAATGCCTTTTCAAAAAACTCAAGTGATTTTTTTGGACTTTTGCAAAAGTATTTTAATTTTTTTTTGTGATTTTCTCACTCTTTTTTTTCAAAAATATTACCTAATTCTTGATATCCTTGTGCTAAATAAATTTCATTTTCATCAATTTTTTGGTTTCTTATTATTGACAGAGATGATAAAATTAATTCTTGTGCTTTTTCTGATTCATTTTGTTGACGAATTAATGAAGCTTTTGTGATATTTAAATGTGCTTTTCTTCTAAAATCTTTACAGTTTTCATAAGATTTTTTTAAATAATTCATTGAATCATCCACATTTCCTGCTTCATTTTCTAGTTCTGATAATTTCCAAAATGCTTTGTAAATTGGAAATTTTTTGAACTCATGTTCTTTTTTATGTTCCATATTTATCAAAGAATTCATGAAATTATCAAAATTCTCTTTTTGGTTTATGTCAAAATTTTTTCTTTTTAATTTCTTGAAATAGTTGGTCAGTTCATCTTCCAATAGATGAAATTCTTTTTTTTCTGAAAGTTCCTGGAGTTTGGAAATTTGATGTTTTGTTGTGAACTTTTTTGTTTTTGTGAAAGTTTTGGTGGAAAATTGTTGGAAACTTTTAATCATTTTGATAGGTGGAAAATTAAGCACCAATAAATGACAATTATTTTTTATTCAATTTTTGCACCTGATCGAAATCTTGTTTTTCTTTTAAATATATTGTCATTTTTCATTTTTGCAAAGTTTGTTTCGTAGAATAACTTCATTTGACCATTTTCTATAACATCTTTTTCTTTATAATCTTCAATAGATGCTCCTTTTGGAATTGCTTTCATTTGTTTCTCCATATCTTTATTCAAATTCTTCCCTCTTTCTTTTCCAATCGTTTTGATGAACTCCAATGAATCATTTTTCATCCATCCACCAAGATTAATATTAAAAATTTGCGTAAAACTTGTTTTACTTTCATCAATTTCTTTCAAAAAAATACAACTATAAGCAAACATGAAAAAAGACTTCGTTGATTTGTTTGAATTATTGTCAACAGTTTGTTTTGATGGATGCGACCATGATTCATTTTCATCAATATAAGGTTTAGTAACACATTGAATCATCCGTTCCTCGGGTATATACATCATAGAACATCCTATTTTCATTATTCGAGAATTGAATGGAAATCCGAAATCCATTTGGTACTCCATGACCAATAAATTCCTTTCATATCTCATGGATTTTAATATTTCTTTCAATTCTTTGGTTTGAATGAAATCTTTTACAACCACTTTTTTGATATTTGGATCAAATTCTTCAATCATTTTGTCATTGAATATAAATAAACCTGCTTGTTCGAGTGAATAAGGAAGAACAGTTTCACATTTCATAGTTCTTGTTTTAACTTCTTTTACACCTGGCATGTAATTGAATTTTGAATGGAAGACATTTGTTCCATTTTTAGTAGATATTAAATCCCATTTTGGATTGTCTTGAAACAGAATTTTGAAATAATCAAAATCTGAATCTTCAATAATATAATTTTTAAAGTATTCATCATTATACTTGAATGATGAAATGATAATGGGTGTGACTAATGAAGAGTCTTTTTTATGTTTTTCAATGAATTTGATGCATTCTTTTGTCCTAACAAATCTTGGAAAAGAGTCAAAGAATAATTGATCTGCAATTGATTTAGATATATCTTCAAATATTCTTTCCAAAGAACCTTCAAACTCATTATTTTTCATTTTCTTGTACACCTGTGTTACTGGTCTTTTTAGTTTTCCTGATATATTTAACTCCATTTCAGAGTCATTTTCAATAAACATATCATAAATTCTTATGAATTCGGATTCTATTTTATCAGTTGTTTTTAATGTTTTGTAGGTTTCTGAAAGTTTCAAAAATTTCCAGGGTTCTGTATTGAACTCTGTGCTTAAATGATTTTCAAATAAGTCACCTATTTCTTTATTCAAAAAGAGTGAGTTGAATCTTAATGAAAAATGTTCCTCTTCACTTGCTTTATTGTTCATGTAAAATCAACCAATCAAATTTTGTGGAACACTCCAAAAGGTATGAATCAGAAGTTTTTGCAAATAGAAGAGAATTTCAAATTATGAACAAAATTGAAGACATAAAAATTGATGTTTTATTAAATATTTCTGTTTGACACTCCAACCAAAACAGCACTTGACGATGTCCATTCAGGCATTAAACCTAGGGAATACTTTAACGTTTCAGTTATCATTGATTCATGTATGAATATGGAAGCTATTTTTAAATGAATTTCCGATGAATTTGATTTGCATTCATTTTGCTCCAATGTAAATTCAAACTTTTTCGAAATTTGATGCAAATCATGATATCCATAAATATGACGAAATTTATAGAGAAATGATTCACCTTTAAGGTCTTCAGAAATACCAACTGGTATTGAACAATTACTAAAAGAACAATTTGTTTCAAGTTCAATATGAAGAGCCAACAAATTAACGTCAGATTCCAATGATATTAAAATAGTATTGTTATCAACACGTTTTCCTGTATATTTCGGTACTAATTTTGATTTCAAATTTATCAGTGATTTATCATTGTTGGCAGGAATTGATTTGAAAACACCAGTTGCTTTGGATGAAGGTGGACCCAATGTTGGAATTGGAAAAACTGTTAAATTTTTTTCTTCAAAGCCATGCATCAAAGGAATGAAATCCATTGAAACTGCGTCAGTTGACTGAAAAGCAACAAAGGATTCAAATGATGTTTCATTTTCAAATTCTACTATTTGCTGAATCATTATCCTTTTTGGTCTTTCATTATTATAAGGTGAAATAAAAATTGAACTTGTTAAAAACAATATGGTCAAAAGAACAAAAAATCTCCCCATTCCATTAGAATTCTTCATTTTATAAAAGAATGGAATCAACAAAGTCAACAACAAAAATGATACTGCAGAAACCATAACTGAAATCACATAGTCTGCTTTTGTTGAATATGACCTTCCCATAATTGCTGAAAACACTTCAACCAAAATATAAACGGAATCAATTAGTACAATTGATGGTAAAATAATGATCAAAAATGGAGGAGGGTTTTTGATGATCAAACCAATAAACAAACTCATTGAGAATAATAACGCGATGAATGATGTTCCAATTTGTGCTTGTGTCATTAATAATAATAAAATATTCCAAAAAACCAGAACAGAAACATAAACTTCATCAAATGAAAATATTCTGAATAACCTTAATGAGAAGAAGAATCCAGCAATAGTTGGAATTAGATAAAACAACAAACAAAATTTTGACCCTGTAGCATACCAAAACATTGGTGATTTCGTAATATTAAGTACAACAAAAGCAACAACCAATGAAAACAAAATACAAGTGAGCAATGAAATTCCAATAGAGATTATTGATTTTGTGACATTGAACCACATATCACCTTCTGAACATTTTTTAATGATAAAAAATAAAATTATAAAAAAAATGATCATGTTCAAATTTGTTGAATCCTCCATTGAATAAGTGATCAATTTCAAACTTAAAAAATCAAAAAAAACTGGTAATTTGTCTTTGTCCACTTTTGTATTATAATTTGAACTCATCATTGACATATGTTCAACAAACATTTCTACATTCTCTCCCATGTGTAAAATAGATCCTTCTTCAAAAGTTTCAAATGAATCTCCTTTTGTGTGATAAACATGGCCATTTTGATAAAATGCAGTATCAATTCCAACACAATTATCTTTTAATTTGTATAATTTATAATCTGTATCTGATGGAATAATTTTTAATTCAAAGACATCTTGTCCCATGACATTTCCTTTGAAATTTTTAACAGATTTTGAAAATTCATTCATGATCCATGAATTTCCTGCTTGAAAGATAAAATTCCTTCCTCCTGTTCCTGCTGCTTCTAAATTAATGAATGCTCCAATTTCTTTTGATATCTCATCTTTCATGAATGCACTCGCTCCTAACAAGCCCATTTCTTCTGCAGCATTGAAAAGGAAAATTAAAGGATGTTTAATTTTAACTTTTTTATCACATAAGTTTTGTAATACTTCCAAAGTTACAACAACAGGAACTCCATCATCATAGAAACCTGGTGAAGTAATTCCAGAATCATAATGTGACGAAACCATAAATGCGTCTGAAAATCTTTCTTCTAAAGGTTCTAAATACATAATTATATTAGTTATATTTGAATATGAAACAACTACTGGAGGTCTTGTTCCAATTTGAATCGAGTTTGCACCTGTGTGTAATTTTTCAAAAATTTTTGGTTTTGAAATTTTTTTTAAACAAATTTCTAATGATTTTAGTTTTTTAATTATAAATTTTGAAGCTTCTTCTTCTTGGATTGTTCCAACGACACGTGGTCCAATATTTTTTGAAAACTCTAATAAATTTTGATGTGCTCTTGTCTCGTTGAATACAGAACCTTGATAGTTCTTAACATTTGGTTGTTGTTGATAATGAACAAGAAACCCAATTAAAACTATCAATAACAACGGAAAAATATCGGAAAACATAAACAACACTTGATTGGTTCCAATAATAATTTTGATTTTATTTTAACTTAAAATTTTTTTGAAATCCAAATTGCAGTATGACAACCAAATTTAATAGTATCATGTAAAATTTTATAAAAAGGAGCTTCTTCTGCTTTATTTTCCACACTTAAATCATGATGATGTATTTCATCATCTCTGAAAGATCTAATAATTTTTCTGAGTTCTTTATCTTTTGAATATTTATCCATTTTATAAATATCTCTCAATTGTTCTTCATAATGTTCCGAAATCACAGTTTCAACTGCTTTGTGACAAGCCATTGCCGCTTCTCTACCCATTAAAGCAGTACCAACACCAACAAAATATCCAAATGTATTCCAAATAGGATGCATTATTGTTGGTCTCACTCTACGTTCAGAAATCATTTTAGAGAATGTTTCATAATGAACTTCCTCTTCTTTCAAAATTTCTTTGATGACAGGATCATCTTTCAGTATAGCTAATTGTCCTTTACATATGGTAACAGCTCCTAATTCGCCTGCATGATTTACACGGATCATTGAATCTAATTCACGTCTTTCTTCTGAGTCATCATAAAGTCTTCCTTTTTCTTTGACTGATGTTTCTATTTTTTCACTAGTGTATAATCTTATCTGTGGAAATTTAAAAATTAAAGTTTGAAGTTTTTTTGTTGTTTGTTTTTGAACAATTTTTTGAAACATGAGTTTATTGGTGGAAAATTAATTGACCAATAATTTTACCACTCACAACCAAAAGAAAAACATGTCTACAAATGAAACTATAACAGCTGTAGAGTGTTATAAGCATTCAAGAAGTACAAAAATTATAGTTTTTGGTATGATTTAAATTCTATTAAAGAGTAATTATAGGAGGACAAAATTCAATACAAATTTACAAATACGAAACCAAGAAATCAAAAAATGAAAAAACAGACACAGTTCATTTGTAAATCAAAAAGTAAACTAATTTTTATAAAGTGAATTAAAAGATGAATTGGATTCATTTGACACAAATTCATTAGAAATTCGTCACATAAAATTTGCTCACACTGACGAAGTCATGTAAGTCTTCAAAAAAAACATAAATTTTCAGATTTTCAACAATAAATAAGAATAGTCAAGTATCAGTATACTTTCCAGAAAGGGCATCAAAAAATCAAGAACAATATGTTGAAGTAGAGCATACACATTCACTTCCAGTAAATTCATCTGCATTTTTTGATAATCATATAATAACTGGTTCAACTGATAAAACATGTATGATTTATGATTTTGTCAAAAAAAAATCACATGGTCATTTCAATTTTTCAAGTCCTGTTGTCTCAGTAGAGACACATGCCAAAGAAAAAAAAAAATTTTTAGTAGCTGAAAAGAGTGGAAGAATATACATGTTGGATGATTCAAATAACAAAAGTTTAATATGTAGAACTGAGGAAGTTAAAAATCGTCTTGATTTTCCATTATTAGATTTTGAATGGAATCCTAATGATCCAACAAAAGTTGGAGGTGTTTCATCATCTAATTATTATGGTATTTTTATTTTGAGTTTTTTTAAATAATTTAAAATAGTTTGGGATATCAGAAAATCAAATGATTGTCTTTATAAAAATGTTGCTCATTATTCAGGAACCACAAAATTCAAGTTAAAAAAAAAAATATTAAACAACTTTTTAGATGGGCAAATCAACATGTTTTTGCAACTACAGACCATTATGATTGTTTAAAAGTATTTATTTTCTAGTGTTAATTTTTTTTAGATTCATGATCCTTCTAGGAAGCTGTGTCAAACATATAAACAAAATTTTAGAATTGGTGGATTAACATTCACAAATTCAGATGATAATATTTGCATTACAGGTTCTTATCATAAATTGAATTATTGGTATGCTGGTTATTAAAAGAGTTTTTATTTTTTGAATTTTTGAAGATAATTTTTAACTCCTAAAGGATCATTTTCAGTCTCAGTTTCTGATTGAGATTCAGTTCTTGGCTTTTCACAATAGAAACTAATGAAATCTTTTGTGAAATGATTTTTATCATCAAATTGTTGTAATAGTTTGTATTTCTTTGCTTGTTTGTCGTATGAATACATTTTTGTGTATTGTTCTAAAATTTGAGGTGAAAGTACAAAAGAAATTAATTTTAAATTCAATTTTGAAATCAATTTCTCGACATCCAAGAAATCCATCCCTTTCAAATTTTTTTGGAATAAAATTTGAGAAAATGATTTCAATTGATAAAATTCAAATCTGGAGACTAACATTTTAAATTCTTCATTTTGAAGTATTTCTCTTCTCATTTTTCTTAATTCATTTTCGGTGGCTAATTTTTGAGGTTCTAAAGTTTCATTGAAGAATTTGAAATTTTTGTGGTTTAGAAATTTTCTTGTTTTGAAAACTAAATCAACAAATTTTTTGGTATAAAATTCAAATTTAATCAATCCTCCTTCTTTTAAATGATTTACTAAGTTTGTTCCTGATTTTTCAAAATTTAATTCATTTTTAGTTCCATAGGACTCTATGACATCAAATTTCAAATTTTTTTTCATTTTTTCATCTGTTGATGTTTCTAGTTTGATTGAATTAACATTTTTATTTTTCAATTTTTCTTCAATGTATTGAATTGATTCTTCATTTGAGTCAATACCAAAAATTTCACATTTTGAAAATTTATATAAATATTTCATCAAAATCTCACCAGAAGAACATCCAGTCACCAAAATTCTTGATATCTTGTCTTCAACTTCAAATTCTTTATCTGGCCAATAAATTGAAGGAAAATCCCATTCAATCATTTTGTGATAAGGTATTTTAGTCAAACTACCTGAAAAGTGATTCCATTTTGGAAAAACTCTTGGATATTTTTTATCAAATTTTTGAATTTTGATGAAATTATAAAACGAAGAATCTATTGGTTGAGGTATTTTTAAAAAATTCTTCAAATAAAACAATGGTTGATACATTGAAATCAAAATCAACTTATTTCTTTGTTTCTTTGTCATTTTATCATTAAACTCTACTTTTTCAATTTCATCAACTAAAGAGTTCAAAATTGATAATTCATCTTCTTGAAAATTCCAAATAAATTCATTCAAATAAGATTGACATGCTATTCCCAACATCAATGGGATCAAACTTTCATTGATTTCAAAATCCTTCATATTTAAAAATGCTCTTCTTAATTTCACAAAAAACATTTCCACATCTTGTCTTCCAATAATATTCTTGGACAAGATTTGAATAAAAAATTGATGAGTACAAATTTTAACCAATGGTTGTTCTCCTCCTGTGTTTAAAATTTTGATCATTATTTCTTCATTATCTAAGGATTGTGTTAATTGTTCAATGGAACCAGGAGTATTGTTCAATAAGAAAAACCATGCCTTCAAACCATTTTCTGTGATCCAACCATATGAAAAATTAACATCTGATTTCAAAATGATTAAAACTTCATTCAGTCTTTTATTAGCTTCATCTATTGTTTGTATTGGATCTGAAGTCAATTCCAAATATGTTTTAATAGAGAAATAATTTAATGGAAGTTCATTGGTGAAAATTGTCCTAATGTGAATGAGCGGATTTGAACCACGAAGATAAATTTCAATGTGTGCTAACATTGTATATATATCAGTATCTTTCTTAATAAACAATAATTGTTTCGCATATTGTTGAGTTTCAACCAAAAAACCGAGTTGATACAATTCACAACAAATGATGAATAAAGTGGTAAATGAATCTTTTTCAAATGATTCTTTAATAAAACTAAAATGTGTCAATAAATTCATTATTTCTTCTTCTTTGAACCTTAAGTTTAAAATGATACTTCTTAATTTAAAGACATCAAAAGATATTTCTTTTGATTTTTCATTAGCAAGAGCATGAAGATAAGAATTAATAGTTTCTAAATCAATACGGATTTGACCATCTAAAGTTGACATATTTTTTATGAAATTATCTTTTTTTTGAATTATTTTTAATTTCCTTTCAACCACTTCAATTTGTTTTTTTATTTGAACATTTTTTGGATCTAATTCAAGTGCTTTTTTATAAATCATATTTGCTCCAGGGTAATCTTTTAATTCAAAAACTGCTTGGGCTAATCTATAATATCCTTTTACAAAATCTCTTTTGAGTTCAATGCACTTTTTAGCGTCTTGAATTGATTCTGAATATTTTTTCAAACCAAAAAATGAAGCAGAACGATTTGAGTATAAAACATGATTATTTGGATCTAATTCAATGGCTTTTGTATAATAATCAATGGCTAAAACAAAATTTTTTTGTTTGAAAGCTTCATTTCCTTTTTGTTTGTTCTCTTCAGTTGAATTCATCCACCAATCAAATTGTTTTTTTACTCAAAATTGAATGAAGAAGTTGAAAGTTTTGAGAAGCAAAAAAATCAATTTTTATTCCAAATTTGAGTTTAAAGTCATCCATGAATCTTCAAAATCAAAAGCAAGAGTTTGTGAAATTAAAACACCACATGGAACAATTCAAACTCCAAGTTTTGTTTCAGTTGGCACAACAGGAACGTTAAAAGCTATAGGTATTCAAATTATAAACAATTCAAAATCTTTTTTTTTTCAGATAATGTTTTTATTGAGGAGCATTTGGATGTTGATTTGATGTTTGTAAATACATTTCATATGTTGATTCATCCTGGAACAGATATTGTTCACAAAGCAGGTGGAATACATAATTTTATAAACAGAAAAAAACCTATTATAACAGATTCTGGTGGATTTCAAGTTTTTTCTTTGGCCTATTCCAATGCTGAACTACAAGAAGAAATTGAATTGAAAGGTAGATCAAAAAGAGTTGATATGTCACAAAAACTAGTTAAAAGAATAGATGAAGATGGTGTTATTTTTAAATCATATCGGTATTTTTATATCTTTATTCTCATTTTTATGAAAGCAATGGAGAAGAAATTGTTCTGACACCTGAAACTTCAATTGATGCTCAAAAAAAAATTGGTGCTGATATTATCATTCCATTCGATGAATTACCTAAAAATTCATTAGAATTACGGAAGTTAAAGTATTCACTAGACAGAACTCATCGGTAGGCTTCTGAAATGTAATATTAACATTTTTCCAGCTGGGAAAAAAGATCTTTGGATCATCATCTTTTAAACCCAAATAATCAAGCGATTTACAATGTAATACATGGAGGAACGAATTTGGAATTGAGAAAACAAAGTATTGAGCATCTTTGTGCACTTCCATTTGATGGAATTGGTTTGTACAATAAATCCTTTAATATCTATTAGGAATTGGAGGAAGTTTAGGAAAAGACAGAGAAGAACTTTATTCATTACTTCAGTATATATACTCCATCATACCAAAAGATAAACCAAATCATTTACTCGGAATCGGAGATATTGACTCAATTGAAAAAGGAATTTTATTGGGTGTTGACACATTTGATTCAGCGTATCCAACAAGATCAGGAAGACATGGAAATCTGTTTCATTCTTCTGGAAATGTGATTAAAATCACAAATTTACAGTATGTTGATCAATTTTCACCAATTGATGAGAAATGCAATTGTTACACTTGCAAAAATTATTCAGTAGCTTATTTACATCATTTGTATAAAATGAATGAACCAACATTTGGAACACTTGGATCAATACATAATATTCAATTCATCAATAATATGATGAAAGAAAAGAGAAGAAAAATACTTAATGATGAGATTTAAATGATCATCAAAATTTGAATTTAAAATTTTTATTTTTTTAGTTTTTTTGTGTTAATAAATCATGAAAAGCAAGTCCAATACAATTCTTTAATTCTTTGAAACTGATTACTAATAACGAATCTTCATCTTTTGTAATCAATAAAATTTTGTCATTGGATCCAATATCTAATTTATTCAAGCAGTCAATTACATGACCAAAGTCAATAATTTGTTGGTCATTTTCATTCAATTGATTAAATAAATAATCTTTAAACAAGGAAATTATTTCTAAATCTTGATTTGTTGGTTCATTTTCATTCAAATTTGGTTGGTTAATAAAACTTAATTTAGTTAATAAACGAAATAGTCTTCCATTTTGTAATTCTTTTACCATTTCATTTTCAATAAAATCATATTCTCTATTGACAAAAAAAAAATTAAATGAAATGATTGGTTTACTCTTCAAGATATTTAATTTCGTTTAAAAATTGGAAAATAATTTTTTGAACAACAGTTTCAATTGTAACATCATCTTCAATTTTCATTTTAATTAGAAATTTTAAAAATTCTATTAATTCTTTTGAAAAATTTGAAGAGTTTGAATTTAAATCATTTAAAAGTGTTTCTTCATCATTTTGAATATTTTTTGATTTTAAAACTAAACTTGAAATTAAATAACCAAAATCTTTTAAATCTTGAAATTGAAGTTCTTTTAATGATTTTTCTGAAGGTTTCATAAAATCCATAATACCAATTGAGTTTAAATAAATTCTTTGTTTTCCTCTTAAAAGTATTTTTGATAAATGTAAACAACGATAAGCTAAACCTGAATTATGAATTTCTTTCAAAGCTAATAATATTTGACAAATATAAGACCACAACAAAGTTTCAGCAGGTGTTCTTCTTGTTTCAACGAAGTATTTATATTCTAAAGTAACACAACCTGGAATAAATTCATAAACAACACATAAATCATTTGTTTCAAATTCATAAATTGGCATACATTTTTTTAATTGAACGATATTTGGATGTTTTGGTATTTTTTCACTAAAAATTGAAATTACATTTTCAGCTTCATCAATGTCTAAATTTTTCGAAATTATTCTTTTTAAACTACATGTGACACCAGATGAACTACTTGTTGCTCTGTATGTTCCAGTTGAAACATTAAAAATCTTTGACTCTTTTTCCAATTCTGAAATATCATCCAAAGGATATAAACTATGAAATTCTTTCACTTTTTTTGGTATTATTTTTGTTAATGGTTCTAATGTGAAAAAGTTAAAAAATGTTTTTTTTTTTTTTTTTTTACCTTCTGGTGAAAGTGTTTTCAGAATTTCATATGTCCTGTTCACTAAATTTTGTTTTAAGTTATCATCAACAAAAAAAGAATGAAGTGTTTGAGTTGGAAAGGTTTTCGTTTCTTTTGATCCACCAAAACCTGTAGTTTTTTTTGGTTTTGTTTTTGTCTGTAAAGTTAAAAAAAATACGGATATACCTGAGTGTTTTTTACATTTGTATTTGTTGATAAAGGTAGATTTGATTGACTTTGAGGCACGAAAGGTGTAAAACTGGGAGTAAAATTTTTTGGTGTAAAAGGTGTGAAAGTCAGTTTCGTATTTTGTAATGTTTTTTTTTTCTTTTGTTTTATGTATTAAAGAATGAAATAAATTTACTGTTTGATCGTTTTCACTCATGAGAATCGTTCGTTGTTTGGTAACTTCTGCTCATCCAATGAAATTAATCCTCAAAAAAATCAGTTTTTTTTATTTTTTGTTAAATGGTGATAGAAGCAATTTTCACCATAAGGGCATAAATTACCATATTTACATGGAAGTTTTGAAAGTTCTGGAAGGTATTGTACATTTAAAGCTCTCTTTCCTGTTTCACTTTCATTGCTTGTTTGCTTTGCATGTAAAAATGCGCATTTTTCACCTTTATAACATACTTTTCCGGATGAATAAAATTTACAAACAGGAGGATTTACGTCCTTTGTGTTAGGTGCAACATCAGTTCCTTCAGAATTTGTTTTTTTTATAGTTTTTAAATTCTAAGCGCGCTAAGACGAATTTGAAATTGTTACTTTTTGAAGAGTATTGGTATCCCATTCATTAAACACAGTTGGTACAATTTCAGAAAGCTCTTCTTTTTCATTTTCAATATTTTTGGCAATTTTAGGAGTTTTCGCATCGTTTGGTGGAGGAAGTTGATTAAAATCAAATTTAGACGACTTTGATGCATTCAAGACACCGATTTCGTTGTTGTTTGATTTATAAAACTTGAATAAGTCGGAAAATGACGATTACTTTTAAATTCTCTTCGAGAGATGCCAAGAAATAGTCTTCAAGAGGAACTACTATCTTGACTTTACTTTGTTCACTGACCAAGCGATGATGAATGTAACTACTTTGGATTTGAAAACTCCAACGATCAAAAATTTCAAAATAATTCATGTTTGCTCCTCCGTTTGCTTTTCAAAAAATCATCAATAAAAATATTATTGGTGGTTAAAAGGAAAAATTTTCTTTCAAAAAATTGAATTATTTAATGATTCATTTTTTCGTTTTTTCTTTCTCTTTTTCTAACATTTGAAGAGATTTCAAAGCAATTGGGTTGGAATGAATTGTTACAGAACGTAAATGGATTTTATCAAGAGGACGATTGTTAGAATCACCTTCTTTTTTTTCCATTTGATCAAGAGTTAGAAAACCACCTATAACTTTACCAAATACAACATATTTTCCGTCTAATTCTGGTACAGCTTTGTAGGTGATGTAAAATTGAGATCCATTTGAATCTGGACCACTATTGGCGTATGCTAATATTCCTCTTTTGTCATGTTTCAACAATGGATGAAAAGAATCTTCAAACCTGTTCGAAAATTAAAAAATAAAAAAAATACTTTGTGCCCCATATTGAAGTACCTCCTCTTCCTGTTCCTAATGGATCTCCTCCTTGTATCATAAAATCTGGTATATTTCTGTGAAAAGTTGTATTGTCATAATAGTTTGAAGCACATAATGCAAGAAAATTCTTTCAAAAAAAATTTAGCTGAATTTATGACATACTTTAACATGTTTTGGTACATGGTCACAGTACAATTCGACTTTCAAATCTCCTAAACTTGTATGAAGAGTAACTGACTGTTAAAGTTTCAGAATAAATTGAAAAATTACCATTGTTGATTGGTCAAAGTTTTTTTTCAACTTTAATAAATAAAATTTTGAACCAAAAAGCACAAGAAAAATGGTCACAAAGTTGCAAATTTTATGTTCCATAAATTGAAATGAACAATTTGAATCCGAATTAATTTTTATTCCTGTGGATTGTTCAATTTATGTACAATCATTTTATGATTCTCCAGTAGTTGACTGATAATCATTTGTTGTTTTTTTATTTTTGAATCTTGTTCTTCAACATGTTTTAATAACATACTCACAGTTTTTTGCAACATCAAAAATTCTTTCTTTGATACAAATTCATTTGTCTCCTTTTCAGCTTCAACACGAATTCCTTTTGCATTTAACTTTGTATTTTGCAGTGTAATAAAATCTGTCATCGGTTCATCATCATCTGAATCTGAATAAATCATTTTTATATTCTTATTGTATTCTCTAACTTTTTTTGGTTTTTCTGAATCTGGTAAATGTGAAAAAAATGGAAATTCTTCATCAATGCGATCAACTAAAGGTGAAATTAAATTAATTTCTTCACGTTCATTAAAACGTACAGATTTTTTTTTCAACGATTTTTTCAACCATTCCATTGCTATTTTGATATCATTGATTTTGTTTTCTAAATGAATACTTTGAACTAAACCATCCTTTATTAAATGATTACATTTATCCAACTTGAAAATTGTACCAATTTCTTTTGAAGGTGTTCTTCTATAATTTTTTGTTGTTGCGTTTGGTGATATAATAACTTTCCAATTTGAGGATGAATTAATAATTTGATGAAATAATGAAACAGATTGATTCATAGATATAGAAGTTGAGTTTACGACAAAAATTAGAGCAGATGCATTTTTAAATTGAGATAAATTTTTTTCACTTAAAACTTGAATGTTAGGAAGTTTAATGTATTCAAATCGTATTCCTGAGTCCGAAGAAAGCTTATGAAACATCTCATGTATTTCTACGATATTTGCATCACTATCTCCAGTGATCAACACAAGTTGTTTGCTCATCAGTCAAATTAGAAACGCAGATGATTGGACAATATTTTCTACTTTAAAAAAGGATTGAAAAGTAGAATAATTCCCAAATAACGAATGACTAGAAGTTAAAATTCAACCATCACCTTTTGATGAAAACTGAACCCAATTGAAAGGAGTTGAATTTGATTGGACAACACATTGGTCAACTGAAAACGAGTTTGGCAAGATGCTTCTCGTTGATAACAGTTCCAAAGATGAATTTCTCAGACAATCATTAAAAGACAGAGAATCTGAATTTTCAGAACTAAAAAACTTTAAAGTGGCTGTTTGTACTTTTAATGTGAACGAAAAAGTTCCTGGTAAAAATGACTCTGTCGTTCCATGGATGCACTTAGAACAAGAACCTGATATAATATGCGCAGGTCTTCAAGAAGTAGATATGTCAGCTGAAGCCATGGTTAAAATAAAAACAGAAGCATCTGACGACTGGGCCGCGTATTTAGATTCACAACTCGAATCAAATGGTTTAAAATATAAAAGAATAACATGTACACAACTTGTTGGTCTTTGTTTAATAGTTTATGTGAAAAAAGAACATGCAGGACATGTCAAACACCAAAGAGGTTCAGCTGTTGGTTGTGGCGCTTTAGGTTCAATGGGTAACAAAGGAGGTGTTGCTTTACGTTTTAAATTTTATGAATCAACTTTTTTATTCATTACAGCTCATTTATATCCACACATGAAAGGTGTAGAAAAAAGAAATAAGAATTTCCATACAATTATGAAATCTCTGGATTTTGGAGAAATAAACAAAAAGTTTGTTGAAACTGATAAACATGAGTAAAAAAAAATGAAACAAAATTTTTTAATTTTTAGCTACATTTTCTTTTGTGGAGATTTGAATTATCGGGTGGGTACTTTAGAAGATGCTGAAGTCAAAAAAGGTATAAAAGATGGAAAACTAGAATATTTATTCAAATATGATCAATTATCTATTGAAAAAGATGCTGGTCGTGTTTTATGGGGTTTTGAAGAAGCTTTTATAAAGTTTGCTCCAACTTATAAATTTGATCCTGGTACCACTATTTATGACTCAAGTGAAAAAAAAAGAACACCTGGATGGACAGATAGAGTATTATGGAAAGGTCAATTAAAAGAAAAAATCAATGTTCTTGATTATGATTGTCATACAATTCTAATTTCTGATCATAGACCTGTATCATTATTTTGTGAAGCTGAAGTTAAGAAATTCGTTGACTATCGATTAAAAGAAACAAAAGAAGCTATTTTAGCTATTTATGCTGAAAAACATAAAACAAGACAAGAAGAAATTGGAGCTTCAAATATACTCTCTTTAGAAAGGAATACAGATCAATTTATTTTTGAAAATATAAGATATGGAGTTGATGAAGAACAAATTTTAATTTTGACTAATAATTTATCTCAAAAAGTTGAATTTGAGTTTATTGGAAGGAGTGATGAAAAACAAGAGCCTTGTGAACCATGGATGAAAATACATCCAAAAAAAGGAATGGTTTCTCCTGGAATTTCGAAAAATATAAAGTTGACAATCAAAATTGATTTAAAAACTTGGGATTTTGATTCTTTGGCTTTTAATTTGAAAGATGTTTTTAAATTACATTTAACCAATGGGTAAGATTTTCCGATAAAAAATTGAACTTTTTTTGTAGTAAAATAAAAACGAATATTAATCATTTTTAGGACCAACTTATGAAATCCAAATTCGTGGAAATATTTTGTCTTCTTGTTTTGGAAATTCTTTGGAACAATTGGTTTGTTGTCCTGATCCAATCAGAAAAATTAATAAATCAAAAGTAGATTTTTTGAAATCAAATTTAGGTTCTAAATTAAAAATTCCAAAAGAATTATTCAGATTAGTTGATTTTATTTGGAAATATGGAATTAGAAATCCTTCTCTATTTCAAGAACAAGGTGAAGAAGATGAAGAAAATTTCATTAGAGAAGCAATTGATTCAGGAACACCTCTATCAGGATACACTGGTTCAATCAAGTAAGTTATCCAAATCAAAAAATTCTAAATTTTTATTGGTCAGCTCTGTATCAGAATGTCTATTAAAATTCTTAGAATCATTATCAGAATCAGTAATACCATCCAAGTATTTCACTTTAGTTTTGGAAAAATCTTATTCATCACAATTATCAATTGAACTGATAAATGATTTACCTCCTCTTCATTTCAATACATTCGTTTACATCATCACTTTTCTAAGACAAGTTCTGGAAAATAAAGACGCAAATTTATTATCCATTGATATCTTAGCGATTGGATTTTCGAATGTATTAATTAGAAGTCCAACAGGAAGAACTCAATATGAAAAAGAAGACGAAAAATTGAAAACAGAGTTTTTGAAACATTTTCTTAAAGATAAGTCACCATGGACTCCTGAAGAAGCACAATTGAAATCAATTGATTAAAAATTATTATTCTTTTGCAGAAACAATCATCAACCCACGAGGTGATATTTCATAGTCAAATATTCTCAACAAATCAGTGTTTTTGAGTTTCTTTTCTTTCAAGTACAATACTCTATCACTTAAAATAACTGATTCAATAACTGGTCCTAATAATGCTCTCAATGACCAATAACAAGCTACTTTCTTAATAATTCCTGCTTCATCTGGATCAAATTGACTATAAAACTTGGTCAAATATTCAGTAAATTCTTCTTTTGATTTTGAAATTTTTAAGATTTCTTCTTTGAATAATTCTGGTTGTTTTTCCAAATATACTGAAATTCCATTGATTGCATAATTTGCAAAATTGTTTGTATTTTTAGTTGATACTTTAATTCGAAATCTACTTTTAATTTTAACATCTTTTACATTCGAAATTAGTAAATATTCCAATGCAACTCGAAAAGAATTTCTTCTAAAATGATAAATTGATGATTCATAATTTTCAACATTCCATGAGTTTAATGACAAATTTCCAAGAATTTTACCATAATTAAGAATAATTTTTGAATTTTTACATTGCTCACTCAATGGAAATCCAATAAATTTTTCATCCAATTTCTTCAAATTTTCTTCTTCTGTTAATCGATGATAACAACAACCTACATTTACTAATGCTTTTGCTGTTGATTTTTCATATAATTTTAAAACCGTAGATCCTAAATCACCACAAGTATGTAATCCTATTAACATGAAATTTTCATCCTTCTTCATGTAAGGTTCTAGTAATTTTTGGAATTCTTCCACTGAAAGATTCATGTCAATGTGTGAAGTAATTAAATTCAAATTTTCATTTTTAATTTCATTCTTGTTTCTTTTTATAGATGACTCAGTAATATTTTCTTGATTATCAATTCCAATTACATTCAAACCATACTTGGTGCTAAGAAGATTTGAAATGTAACCTCGACCAGAACCAATGTCAATTATAGTTTTACAATCATGTTTCTGAGCAAGATTTGATATAAATTTAGTCATTCTTTCAACTTCATGCTTTTTTTTTGGTTTTATTTTTTTTTCATTTCCAATAGAGATTGTTTCCAACTCTATTGATTCTTTGGAAATTGAAAACTGTTTGGATTTCTTTATGAAGGTTTTTAAAGAATCAGGTATTTTAAAATCAGTTTTTCCTTCTGAAACTACTTCAATTAAATTTTTTATGGTTAAATTTTGTAGTGGTTCTTGCCATTCTTTTGGTACTCTTTTGTTCCATTGGTCTTTTACAAAGAAATGATTAAAATCTTCATTTGTAATATCTTCATTCTCATCAATAGTATAGTTGAATAAGAAATCAAAATTGATTAAAAATTTAGTTGTTTGGTCCAGCTGTTCTTCCAAAGAAACTTCCATGGAGTTCACTCAAAAATGTTGGATGAAACAAATTGAGTTATTCATTGGTCCATTGTGTTTTTATTGTTGACAGGTTTGATTTTCACAATTTTATCCTAATACTAATTCTATTAGTTTATTTCTTTCAACTATTTCAAGAAAAGATAATAATTCAATGAAACAGAATTTTTATTTTTTACAAAAAAAAATTTTTTAAAAGAGCTTTGCAACAATTTGAATTATTTTTTTAATTTATTTTTTCTAATGAATTCAATGAGCTTCGTTTTATTCAACTTGGAAATCTTCTATTGACGGTACGTCTCTGGATTTTATTCCTTCAAAAATTGAATACTCTAAAAGTGGAAAGTTTCCAAATTTTGTCTTTAAAACATTTGTCAAAGGATGAATAAAAATGGTAATTAAAAATTGAATCATTGAAATTTTTTGTTCTTGTTGGTATTTTTTATATTTTTCTCTTTTTTTTCTTATTCTTTGTATATCATTTTTTTTAATCAAAGCTACAATTCTTTCATCATTTTGCATTGTTTTGTTGAAACCTGTTTTTTTAACTCTTGATTCTTCCAGTTCAATTTCATTGGTCAAATTAACAAAACAATTTAAAAAAAAATGTTGAGAAGAGCTTTAAAATTTAACAAATTTTTAAAAACACAAAAACAAAATATTGTCATCAACGGGTTTAAAACACAAGTAAAAAAAAAAATTAAAATAACAAAAACAAAACAAAAGGGTACATTTGAAGAAAATAAAGCAGACCATGTTTGTCATCAAATTGAACCAATTGAAGATAAACCAAATGTTCTTCAAAAAACGTAATAAAAATTAAAAATTAAACAAAAAATAGAAAAAATATAACCTTCATTGATTTTACAGGAAAAAAAACAACAGTACAAGGTTACATTGGACAAACAATTTTAGAAGTTGCTGAAAAGAATGGACTTCCACTTTTTGGAGAATGTGGTGGTTCATGTGGTTGTATTGGATGTAAAGTTCAAGTTGTTGATGAATTTTATAATGACTTAGTCGGAATGACTATTTATGAAGAAAAAAGACTTGAATCTGTTGATGATATAAATCCAAGTACACGTTTAGGTTGTCAAGTTGTAATTGATGAACAAACACCTGATGGACTTGTTATTTCAATTCCACCAAGAAGTTTAATGGAAACAATGGATAATTGGTGTAAAAGTTAAAGGAATAAATTTATTCATTATAAAACAAAAGATCATCATTTTCAAATTGATAATGTGAATTTGATGATCTTGGAGCTATTTGTTCAATTGGTAATTTTCGAAAATTTCGAATCACATTATTCCATGAAAATTCAAATTCTGTTGATGATTTTAAGTGGAAAGAACCTTCAATCCATCTTGGTTTATGAAATCCAATATGAGCAATTTGTATACATCCTATGGCAGGTTTTCCTTGAAGAAAAGGTTCTTAAAGTGAACAAAAAAAAATGTTACCAAAGTTTTCATCTTGAACTGAAAATAGTGTTAATATTTAGTTTTTGTTTACCATAAAATGAAAGTTCTCCTCCTGGAACCTTTTAAAATTTAATTTCTTTTTTTTTCAAAACGTTTTTGTCTCCAGTGACTTTCATGGCCAGAATTTGTTTTTTTTCGGGATTATATTTTACATCAACAAGTTCATGTCCATTATTTCCGTAGTTACCAATCCAGTAACCATCAATTTGATGAATTTTGTCCATGAACAAAAAAAAAATGAACACCAATCATTTTAATGTATAATTAAATTTGATCAAATTCATACAGTGATGAAAATAAAAGGAAAAAATTGAATTGTCAAAGGACATAACTGCTCTTTTTAAAGAACCAATCAAATCCTAATATTCCACCAACCAACCATTTTCCTTCATGTTGAACAAAGGAAAAAAGAAAAAAAAGTTATCCAGTGGAAGATTTTCTATCGTTCCTGATTTGATTAAACTAAAAAGTGGTTGTTGTGGTATCATAAAATAAAATTAAAACCTCAGAAAACTGTATGATTGATCCAGGTTTGTACTACTGTCACATTTGCCAACAAATTCAATGTTCAGCTTGTAAAAAAATGGTACATACTTGGGCACTTCGAAAAAATCATCTGAAAGAAATTTCAAAAAGACGACAAGAAATGTTTGACCAGATTGTAAACTTGAGGTTAGCAAAGAGTTGGGAAGAAGTTATTGAACTTTGTGATCAAGTTATAAAAATAAATAAAAAAGATTATTTTGTCATGGGTTATAAAGGAGAAGCTCAAATAAACGTTGGAAAAGGAGATGAAGGAAAAAAAACATTAAGAAAAGTTATTGAAGAAAATAATTCAGAACAACCAGATGATATTTTTGCCAAAGCTAGAGCGCATCATATACTCGAAGGTTTTTTATCACAAAAATTTAACATTTTCTTTAGAAATGGTAGAAGCTGTAGAGTTGTATAAAAAAGCTGGTTTATCAGGGCATCATTTGTCATTTTATAATTTAGCTGTGTGTTATCAACAAGGATTAGGTGTTGAAAAAGATGAATCTGAAGCCTTCAAATATTTTCAAAAAGGTATCGGAGAATTAAAGTTTTAATTTTTTTTTAAAGGAGCTGAAGCTGGAAATGGTGAAGCAATGGTAAATTTAGCAGGTTATTATGATAATGGAATAATTGTTGAAAAAAACAAAGACAAAGCGACTGAGTGGTACAGAAAATCAGCGGAATTGAATTGTGCCATGGGACAATACCATTTTGCAATGAAACTAGAAAATGGAGAAGGAATTAATCCAGACCGAGAAGAAGCTTTTATGTGGTTTCGTAAAAGTTCAGATTTAGGCTTGGGAATTGGAAGTTACCAAACAGGAATTTGTTACATGACAGGAAAAGGAACAGAAAAAAATATTTCTAAAGGTTTTTTATATTTCAGGATGGCTGCTGATGAAGGTGTTCCAGGAGGTAAATATCGAGTTGGAACTTGTTACGAAAGAGGATTAGGAGTTGAAAAAAATGAACAAGAAGCTGTAAAATGGTATCATATGGCAGCTCAAGACGGATTACCAGCAGCTGAATATAATCTTGGAATTTGTTATGAACAAGTCATTGGAGTTGAAGAAGAAAATTTAGAAAAAGCTTTTCAATTTTATTTATTAGCTGCAGATAAAGGACATGCAGAAGCTCAATATAATGTTGGTGTATTTTATGATCAAGGTATTTATGTAGAAGCTGATTCAAAAAAGGCATTTGAATATTATGAAAAATCGGCAAAACAAAATGATCTTTCTGCAATGTTCGCATTGGGTCAATGTTATTCAAATGGGATTGGTATAAAAAAAAATGAAAAAGAAGCGTTCACTTGGTGGAAAGAAGCAGCTATTAAAGGAGACACACCGTCCATGTTTGAATTGTTTTTTTGTTATATTGGAGGTTTAGGAGTTACTCGTGATTTGAAAGAAGGTGGTGTTTGGTTACAAAAATCAGCTTTTGAAGGAAATACAAGAGCACAAATTAAATTAGCAGAATGTTACAAAAAAGCTATTTCTGGGTTCAATATAGACATTAAAGAATCAAAACGATGGTTGGAGAAAGCACAAGAAGAAAATGAAGATGAAATTGAAATTCCTGAATTTAAGGATTTATAATTTATTTAAACATTTTTTATTTCAATATTTTTTAATTCACCAAACGGGAAATTTTTTTATTGGCTAATTTTTTTTTTTTTGACTCATCCAAACGTTACGTAAAGATGGGTAATGATATTGGAATACCACTGAATCCTTCGCATGAAGACTCAAGATATGAGTCTAACAAATCGAGGAACAATAAGAAATTAAAAAGAAGGAGGTCAAATTCATTAAATAGTCGTTCTTTAGGAAACCAAAAAACGAATGGTTTGCATAGTAGTAGATATGTGTCATTTATTGTAAAAGAATCAAGTTATGTTGCCGTTGGTTTGGATGAAGACGGAAATAAAACTATTAACGAATATACAATTCTATCAACTCTTGGAAGTGGAGCTTTTGCTAAAGTAAAGCTTTGTATGAATAGTACTAATGACAAACCATTTGTAAAAAAATATTTTTTTTTTTTTTAACTTTCTAAAAAAGGCTGTAAAAATTATAAACAAGTCTCTTTTGAAGAGCAAAATCGTTTCAAGTGGAGTTAATGCTCTGGATTTAGCAAGAAGAGAATGCTTGATTTTGAAGAAATTACACCATCCAAATATTGTAAAATTAATAGAAGTCATCGATGATCCAGAAAATAACAAAATGTTTTTTGTTATGGAGTATGTTGAAAATGGACCTGTTTGGAAACAAGGAAGTCCACCTTTTGAAGAAGAAGTTGCAAGAAAATATACAATTGATATCCTAGAAGGTCTTCATTATCGTAAGAACTTTTTTTTTTTTAACAAAAAAGTTCATCGAAAAAATATCATTCATCGTGACATAAAACCTGAAAATTTGTTGTTAGATCATAATAACGTTGTAAAATTAAGTGATTTTGGTGTTTCTGAGATACTACAAGAAGAGGATGATACAATTAATAAATACGCAGGAACACCAGCTTTTCAGAGTCCAGAATCAATTGAAGGAGGTGGTTTTAGTGGTAAAGCTGCTGATATATGGGCTGTTGGAGTTACTTTATTTCTTTTCATATTTGGTGAACTTCCTTTCAAAGGTAAAAATCATAGTGAAATTTGGAATGCTATTCAAAACAAAGAGTTTTTTTTTTTTTTTATTTTAATAATTTTTTAAGACTTCAATTACCTCATGACATTCCAGAAGACATGAAAGATTTTTTAATTCGATTGTTAAAAAAAGATGCAAATGAAAGAATAAAAATGCATGATATTAGAAAACATCCATGGATTGATCCTGATGGAAAGAATGCTGATGAAGAGGAAGAAGTTTGGAAACCACCTGAAGAAAAGGTTTTTTTTTTTTTCTTTTTTAACTTTTTAGTCTGCTTATACAAGAGTTCAACAAAAACTAATTTCATTGAGAAATAAACAAATCAAAGGAAAATCAACAACTTCATCACAAACTGAATACTTAACAAAATCACCAAGAGATGTGAAAGAACCAGAAGCAGAAAATAAAGAAGAAGAGGAATTATTTGAAGAAGAAGAAGAAGAATTGAAGCCAGGTGAAGAAGTTGATATTTTTGCATTTTTGAAAACACAAATTGATGCTCAAGAACTACAAATTGTAAACAAAAGACTATCCAAAAGAAAAGAAGAATTAGAAGCTGCAAATAAAAGAAGTTCAAAAAGAAAAAGTTCAAGAGAAGAAAATATTGATACTGGATCACCAAAGAGAGATTCACCAAAGACTATTGCTGAAAAGAAAAAACATCAATCAAAATCAACTTCATCTCCAACATTCAGTTCTAATGAAGAATCTGGTACAAGTTCTACTGGTATTCTATCTGCTCTATTTTCTAGAAGATCAACAACATCAACGACATCAGAAAAAACTCCAACTTCTGCAACAAATAGTACTAATGCTCCCAATACAAGTTTTACAAAATCAGTTGAACAAGAAATTATGGAAGCTCATAAGAATTTATTTGATGATTTAACAGAAACAATTGATGAAGACAGTGGTGATGTTGATGAAATGACTGATTATTTATATTCAGTTGAAGATGAAACACATGCATCTCCTGGTGATAAAACACCTGATCCTGATAATGATATTAATCTATTATTAAAAAGACAAAATTCAATGTTTGTTTTAACAAATGATGAAGAAGATGTTGAAGATCAATTAGAATGGAGACAATATTTAAAATTTTCACCAAGAGGAAATAATTCATTCAAAAAGAAAAGAGAATTAATGGAAATCAAATTGAATGAAAAATTGGGAAGTGAAGAAACTAAAAAAACAAATACAAAACCACCTGTACCTCCAAAAGCTATAAAAGATAAAAATGGTAATATTAAACCAGCACCTCCACTTTCTCCAAAACCAAAATTAAAAACTCATTCACTTGTTGTTCCACCAATACCAAAACAACCAGAAAAAGAAGAAATGAATGTTTTTGATTTGGATCAAACAAGAGAACCTTTACAAATTTTATTGTCAACAAAAAAATTTCAAGAATCATTTGCACATATTGAAGACCCAAAAGAAAGACAATTAGAAATTTCAAAATTTTTATCTGGACAAACAACAGCAAGAACTCTTCAGACCAAAAAAGTGTTGAATACTTTAGAAGCAGTTTCAAGACAATCAATGGACAGAGCAAAGTCAGAAGAACTTCAAAAACAAATCAAAGAACAACAACCTAAAAAAACAGATGAAGAATTAGATTGGAGGGATTTCTTGAAAGCATCACCTGAGAAAAAACAAGAGATTGAAGAAGAAAAGAAACAGGAAGAAGAAGACAAAGAAGAAGAATTGGAATGGAGAGATTTCATAAAAGCTCATAGACCAAAAAGAAGATCTGCAAGTATTCCACCTCCAACTTCAACTAGTTTATCTGAATCACCTGAAACAGAGCCAATAACAAGTCCAACTTCTACCACTCATGCATTGATCAAAAAGATAATAAGTCCAAGACCAAAAACTTCAAAGACAAGAAATAACACTGAAATATCAGAAATGCCACCTCCATCAAAACCAATTCAACAAGAATCCAATACAACATCATCAAGTGATAACAAACCTTCACCAAGAACTACTGCTGATTTTTTTCAAAAAAACATTCAAACTACAACTGGACATCCACCTGTGAAAAGAAATTCATCAACTGATCATTCAATTGAACAATCACCTTTTAACACTTTCTTTTCAATTTTCAAAAAAAAATCATCAGTTGATGAAACAGAGAATAAAAAACCAAAGACTACCAGTGATGGATCAAAGAAGAGTGATGAAGATCCTCTGACATCTCCTGCCACAAGTCTCAAATCACCAACAACTATCAAATCAAATCAAATACAATTTCCAACAAATAGAGCTGTTTCAATGTCAGATGATACATCATCATCTATTAAGAAATTGAATTCGTTTTCAAATTTGAATACAATGGATTCTGAAGAGGAAGATGATTCAGATTCAATCAACTCAGATAAAGTTGAAGCATTTAATGATTATACAACTGAAATTACTGTTGAAAATATTCAAAATGAAATAATAAAAATTGGACCATGAAATTGTTTGTTTACTATTGGGTTATTATTATTCCTCCAATCAAGTTTATCTTCTTCAAAAACAGACCAAAATGTTTAGAGTTGAACTTGATAAATTTATTACTGAATTATCATATAAAATTGAGTAATTTAATAAATACGATTTAATAAGATCTCAGTAACCTTGAAATCAATTTTGGAAATTTTAAAAAATTTTTTACTTTTGAATCCAAAGAAATATTTGCAGGTCCAAATCAAAAATACCCTGCTTTAGAATGGAAATTAAACTCAGAATTCTATTATCAACTCAGAAACATTAATTTTCTCAATTCAAAAAAATTAGAGATTTCTTGTAAAAATGACCAAGGTTTAGAATTAGCTTCAACCGAAATTGATTTATATTCACTTGCAACAGGTCCAGAACTTCAACAACTTGATTTAAAATATGACCAAAATATTGTTGGAAAAGTGTCTTTCAAAGTTACAATGTCGGAAGAAAAAATTATTCAAACTTTTTTACATTCTTTTTACGTGATAACAGAATCACCTTGTGATTGTTATATTAAATATTGGATTTCAGGAAGTTCTATTAAATACAACACAATTACTTCACAAAAGAATGTTCAACATTTATGGAAAGACTCATTAACACCTTTGTTATTCAAAGGATCTTTGAAAGATTTTTTACATCAAGATATCTTTATTCAACTCTTTAAAATTATAAAAGGAAAACATATCAATTTTGGTGAATTGAAGGTATTTTTTTTTTTCTTTTTTTCACATTCAGATTCCAATGATGAAATATATTTCATATCATGAAAAAATTACTAGATTTCAAGAAGAGTTTTATATCAATCATTCACCTTCATATTTCCTTGAAGGAATGATTAATTTCAGAAATTTACCAGAATTTGCTCAAATTCAAAATGGAAGTTCGATTTGTCACTGTAATATTAATTTTTTAGTAAATACATCAAATGGAATTATCAATGGAACTATTTTAATTCCAGGAGTCAAATTACCAAAACTAAAACAAGAGGTAATTGTCCAACCAAAATCAACTTCCAAAACAATCCCAACTATTGACACAAAGACACTTCCACAAACATTAAAATTTGAAAAAAATTACATTTTAAGTTTCAATTTTCCTACGAATTTTATCTCAGTAAACCAAAAAACAACTAACATCTCTCAAGACTGTTCAATGCAACTCACCGATTGGTGAATTAAAATTTTCCTATTTCGAAATTTACATTGAAAATTCAGGAGAATTCAAGTAAAAAAATAGAAGAAACTAAAAATTTTCTAGTCAAATAACTATTGGGCTATCAAGAAAAGGATTTCCTTCAAACTTAATTCCAGGAACTGATGAATTGTAATCTAACCAATTTTAATCATTTTTCAAGGTCTTATGGGTACCGTTCTGATACAGGGATGAAATATCACAATGATGAATCAATAACTTATGGTCCATTCTTTTCTGAGGGAGATACTATTGGTTGTGGGATTGAAGACAACGGAATCTATTATACCAAAAATGGAAGTTTTCTTGGATACACAAACTATACTAAAGATGAACATGAACTATTTCCAACCATTTCTTTATCCAGTAGACACTCAAAAGTATTCACAAACTTTGGACAAAAAAAATTAAAATTTCACACAAAATATGCAAAACTCCCACAAAATTGGAAATTAAAAGAGGATTCATTTAAAAGAATGTTTTTTGAAAATAAAGAAAAAAGAATGTTTAGTGATCCAAGATTTCAAAACGAAAATGAAGATATTTTGAGAATTGAAAATGACAAATTAATCAATTCTTTTACAAAGTCCATAACTTCTTCAAGTATCATTAAAAACAAAAAAATAGTTAAAAAATGGAAACCTATTGAGAATTTGAATTTACTTGTCGAAATGAAAAAAATACCTTTATACACATTTGTTCCTGAAAAATACAAAAAAAAAGTAAATGAGGGAAATTCATTTTTTTTAGACGATGAACATAATAATGTGTTTATACCATCAATTAGATTAATTGCAAAGTCATTTGAAGAATTAAACCTAAGAGAAGATGTGAAATTTTTGACCATTGGACCAGCAGGACTAGGTTTCATTTCATCTTTGGCTTCTTCTTTGATTAAAGGAAAAACAACTTTAATTGATAATTCAGAAGAGAATTTAGATTTGGTTCATGATAATATTATTGAGTTTAACAAATCAAAAGGAGAATCAATTTCAATCAAATTTGAAAAAAGAAATATTTTTTCAAATCCAAATTTGAAGAATATTTATCAATTACCAAATAGTTTTAGTGAAAATTATGATTTTATTTTTTGTTCATATGCTATTACAAGAAATTCACTTCATGATTTTGAATATCTTTTGAGCAAACAAGGTGGTTTTGTTATAGCTTGTATTGAAGGAATTGTTTACGCTTTACATTTCAATGGTTCAACTTGGTTTGAAAAACCACTTTTGAAATGTGAATTTCCAGATTTTGATGGATATTTCAATGAAAATGAAATCATTGAAGAAAATTACTTAAGAGTTCAAAAATATTTATCAAATTTTGGAATAATGGATGATATCATTAATAGAGCAATTGATGATTTCAAAACAGAAGGATTGAAAAAAGTATATATTTTAATTCTTTTTTTATAATTTTTTTTAGTTGATGGATTTTTCATCGTTATTTCATCAAATTAATAAAATGGAATCTTTTCCTTATGAAATTGTAAAAGATGCATTTGATTCTTTCAACACTAAAGAAGATGCTCATTCATTTTTAACAAATTATCGAGGTATTTCATCACATTATAATTTGCCTCCTCAAAAAGTTAAAGAAATTTTTATCATGATGAAATGTGATATGAATGCAATTATTAATCATTTATTTCATCAAATGAATCAATAAAATATTTATTCTTCAAAGTATAAAGAAAATTGTTTCAGTAATATTTCAGATAATTCATCTGAGTTGCTTTTTACTTTTGAAGCACTTTTGAAAATCCACATCCATGCTTGTCCAGATTCTGTAAAATTCATTGGAAATGTTCCAACTGGAGAATTCTTTTTCAAACATCCTTTCCAATATCCAGTTTCAAAATTTCTTTCAATAATGATAATTTCATCTCCCTTTTTCATTTTGAATTCTTTTTCATCACAAAAATCACAACTTGCAATTGTTCGATTTCTTTTATAATTCTTTAGAGGTGTAATTTCTTCAGGTTTAAATTTCTCAACTTTTTTAGGTTTGAATAGATTTCCAAGTTTTTCAAATAGTGAAATTTCTTCATTCGGTTTTTTCTCAAAATAAATCTTCATTAAATCTTCCGTTGAAAAAATCAATGGAATTTCATTTGGACATAAAATTTCTTTGATTTTATCAAATTTTTCAGATTCTGCTTGAACATATCCTTCGGTTATTTCTTCCATAAATTGCAATTCCTCAGTGGCAGAACTGTTTAATTTGATATCTGATATTCCAGGAGGATTCAAACGAAAGTAATCAACTTTTTTTGACATTTGAGAAGATAAAACAGTTTCAACCATTGTTTTATGGGTTTTTTCAGCATTTGTTGCTTCTTCAACCATCGCATTGATTGTGTTCATAACATTCCAATTATATTTTTTGAATTCTTCAGATTCTTCATCAGTTGAACCAGTTCCCAAAGAAACAATGCATAAATCACGATTTGGCCATAAAGCACATGATTCTCTGTATGCAATTTCAGTTGGATTTAAATATACAACTCCTCCATCTATCATAAAAGTCAAATCAATTTTTTTTTTTTTACCAATGAATGTAACACCATTGACATGGATGGGGGAGAAATAAGTTGGAGCTGCAGAAGTTGCTCTTGCAGCTTCCCAAATTTTACAATTGAATTTTTCTTCATTTTCATTTTTTACATAATTCTTCAATAAGAATGGTTTAGGTGGACCTTTTTTGCCTTGAGTTGCAGAAATGACAAACATTTTTTTTTCAGGAAATGAGTATAATTCTTCATCTGATCCGTATAATTCCTTCATATGTTTTTCTAATCTAGAAATATCATACCAACCATTGGACGATAATAAATTCTTCAAACCATCAAAAGTATTTTTGAATTTTGCTCCAAAGATATCTTTTCCGATATTATAGTATAAATCTCTTAATTTTGATAAGTTATCTTTCTTTGAAAAAATAGCCAATGATATTAATCCTCCAGTGGATGTTCCACAAATCATATCAAAAGAATCATAAATTGTTTTGTTGGTTTTTTTTTCTATTTCTTCTAGCATTTTTAGTAATGCTAGTCCACGTATGCCACCACCATCTAAACTGAGTATTTTTATTGGTTCTTCACATGAAGGCATTTTCGTCCATTGAGGAGAATTTTGTAAAAAGATTTTATCTGAACCTGAAATTGATTGAAGTGAAATTGTATCATTTAAACCGTACAAACAAAGAGCAGTATTTTTAATGAAACTGCGATGAATTTTGAAGAACTTTTTTGCGAATAATTTTTTCGCTTTTTCACAATAAAGTAACGCATTTTCAAGACATTCTATTTTTATACTCTTTTCGAATTCATAATTATCATCCAGGTCCAAAGAAATATTCCAGAAAATAGAAGAAATATTGTTCAATTTATCCAATAAAATTGGATCATCCTCTCCAAAGATCTTTTCTGTCTGTTTTAGATCAATCATTAACTCTTGACCGAGTTTTCTTTTAAATCTAGCAACTAAACATTTGTTTAATGAGTTAGCTATTTTTTCAGTATCCTTTCTTTTACCAACATCTAAATACATTAAGGATTGATTCGTTGAGTCAAAGGAGCACAACAGTTTTCCAAATTCTTCCAAAGCTTTATCTGTAAAAGAGTTATTTTTTATGCTTAAATATTGAACTTCGTTCAATTCATGAGACGCAAGACCTGTAGCAAGAGAAATTAAAGTTTCGTCATTAAAATCTTTTTCCCAGTAATCCAAGCACAAACGAAAACATTTTACATTTCCATTTCTTCCTCTTATAATAATTTGTCTCATTAGGTGGTCCAAATCTTCTTTATAAGAAGTTTGAAATATTTTTTTTGTGAAATATTTAACACCACCAGAAAAGTCAAATTTGTTCGGATGTTTTGAACTAATTTCAGGTGGATAATATTCTACTTCTTGGTATTTTGAAAGTTTATCATAATCAAGTTCAAGTGCATCATCAGACACAAACATCTTCCAACTCTGAAAATCAACCAATCATTCACAACTAGAAACCGAAATTGATTTTATTTCAGTTTCGAAACAACACTAAAATCAACCACCCTACGGAAACAGCTTTTCTCAGTCCATCATTTCAGCTATTCTCACGGATTTCACCTCAGGAACTCAAAAATGAAATAGAATTTTTTTTGAGTTGGACAGCTAACCACAATGTTTTTTTTTTTTTTTTTTTTTTATTGGTCAGTGAATAAAAGAACTTCATCAAGAATTTGAAATCAATCCTTTCCCTTCCATTTCAAGACAATTTAACACTATTTTTGAAGAAGGAAGAACTGGAATGCAGCGGAAACAAAAAGATCAAAAAAACAAAAATTTGATGATTCTTTTGTTTGTGGTGAATCTTTTGATGATTCAAATGCTTCAATCTTAGAGAATGATGATGATTCAATGTATGAAGAATAAATTTTTCGATTTCAATAATTGACCAATCAATTTGGGCCAAAAAAACATTTTTTTTTCGTTTTTTCATCGAAAAAATTCAATAAAGTTCGGTTTAAAAATTGACCCCAGGTTTTGTTTCTGTTTAAAAAATAATAAATTTAAATCAAATGTTATTAATTTGTTGAAATAGACTTAAACATGGTAATTAAATTTAAATAAACTTATTTTAAGGATACGATTTTGACAAATTGGAAGAAATATTTGAATTTGAATATGGAACTATTTTTAAATTTTATAAAGAATTTATTTATTTTTTTACATAATCAATTAGCGAAGTATGCTCAACGGCTATAAGTAACCAGTAATTCTCATACTTTCTAGGAGTACAAATCTCTTAGGTCTTTTCAGCTCCAAATCAAGCTGAGTTAATTCACCAACAATTCTTCAACTCGTTTTAATCTGAAAAAATGTTGAAACAAAGTTTTAGTTTATAATGCGTTTCAATTGTCATGTATAACTTTCGCTTACGGCCATACTTAGGAGAATACACCGCATCCCGTCCGATTTGCGAAGTTAAGCTCCTACAGGCTCTCCTAGTACTAGGGTGGGAGACCACCTGGGAACCGGGAGTGTTGTAAGCTTTTTTTGTTTCCTGCAATCATGAGCTGGATGGACAAGTACTGAATACTTGCTCCTGTCAACGATAATTCAGTGTGAAAAAGATTTATTTTCTAACAAGATTTTTCAGGAATGAACCAATTTATTTCATACTTTTCTGTTTTTGTATGTTGTGCTACTTCATTTTCATTTGGTGGGACAATTTTATCGTGAAAAGCAAACATCAATGTTGTTGTTTCATTTTTAATTTCGAAATGTTGATCATCATTCATTTGTAAAGGTCTTAAAAAACTCATTTCGACATTATTTCCATACGTCACAAGTGTATCATTTGATATGCTTTTTGGAATTAAAACTGGAGCCATATATCCTAAAAAAAGTGTTCAAAATAAATGTGAATGATTACCGATCATCATGTATTCATAGATTTTGTTTGAAAACCCAACAAGAGCATTTCCTTGACCACTCATTGTATTTCCTAAAGAATTGAATCCAACTGATACATATCCATAGTCTTTTGTATTGATGAAACTGATTTTTACATCCAGGTTCTCTGATTGATCCACTGTCCATTCCAATTTATGTGTACCAAAGGTTTTGCAATTTTGATAACAAATTACCATTGTAATCCATAAAAAGAAGATAATAACTTTCATTTTAGGAGATCTGAAAATTCTACTAGAGATTCCTGTATTTATTAGTCATTAAAGATCAAGAGATCAAAGATCAACAAAAATTCAACCAAAATTAGAAATTATTTATTATTCTGCATATTTAATAAATTTTTCTTTGAATTCGTGAAATTGTTTTTTTTCAATAGTTTCTTGAATGAAATCAAAAAATTTCAAATAGTGATGAAGGTTGTGACTGGAAAATAGTTTAAATAAAAAATTGCAAACTATGTCAATAAAACATGTCCTAAAAGTTCTTTTGTGTTCAATAAATGATGAATATACCCACAAGTATGATCTTTACAAGCTAAACATTCACAACCAATCAACAATGGTTCTTTTGATTTTTGGAAACTTAAATCTCTTAAATTCTTGTTTAAATCTTGTTTTTTATCATAGATTGAAAATGGAAATATCATAGCTTGACCGAATTCTGCACTTATGAAAGGATATGTTCCATCAAATAAATCCATTCCTCTTTCAACTGCTTCTAAAACTAATTTTGGATGATCATAACCTGAAATGAGTCTTGGTAATGATGAAAAATCTTTTAAACCACTTATAAATCCATCTAATAACTTGAAAGATTCTTCATAGTTTATTCCAAGTTCTGAAAATGAAAATCCTTTCACATTTTTGTTTATAAGTTCTGAAAATTGTTTTATCGTGTCTTTTGGATCTTTTTTAGCATATATATGTGCAAACATATTTGAATTTATTTTTTCTTTTTCTAACTGTGAATTCATTTTTTTTAACCACTCCAATGATTTTTCTTTTTTTGATTCAACGTCATGAATAGAAACAAACATTTCTGGCTCCAATAGCTTAATAAATTGAATATATTCTTCAACTGAAATCTGTTTTGAACCACCTAAAGTCATACCAGTCATTAAAGTTTGACTCACTTTGGTGTTGGAATATCCATGTAACGCATCTTTTGTGTGAAGAAAAACATCAAAATTTTCAAAATGAAAATATGACTTAACAGATTTCTTTTTTTCCATTTTATACTTTTCCAAATTTTTTGAACCTGCCACAACATCCCAAATGGACATTTGTAAAATTGTTTTTTTTTTCAATAGACCTTCCAATAAGTCACAAGTTATATTTGGAACAACACCATTTCTTGTGTATACCATATAAAGAGGTGTTTTATATTTATTTTTTTCAATCGTTAAAGTTCCACTTCTTGCAGTTTTGTCGTTAAAATCAATTGAGAATTCCATTGGCGGAAAAAAAAATACCAATCACCACCATGTTGAAAAACCAAACATCAAATTTGGTCAAAGCTTCCAGTAATTTTGGTACTGATGCAGCACAATCAATTTCAAAACAAATTCAAGTCTCTGTACATGATGTAATTGACGAACTAGGTCCTGTTATAAAATCATCCGCTGGAAAGGCTACTGATACTGTGAAAGAGTCCATAACAGAATTTTCCAAATCTTTTAAAGAAGCTGGAGTAGAAGGGTTTTGTGAATGGGGTTATGCTATAGAACGTTCATTCACTGAAATCGGACAAAAACTGGAGACAGGTTTGAAAAAAAAAAAAAAAAATAATTTTCAAAGTCATTCATAACTCAACAAGAGTGATTGTAAATAGTTTGGAAAAAAAACTTGATCAAGGTTCAAAAAATATCGGTGATGAACTTCGACAAGGCATGGAAAAATCATCAGAAAATTTATCTCTATTTGGAACTGAACACATAAAAGTTTATAGAGAAGTTTTTCAAGACGAAATTTTTTTTTTGAAAGTTTCAGGATTATTTTGTACAATATCATTAATGATTTTAGCATTTTGTTTTTTATTTCAATTTGAATCTGCTCAGTATCTTTTACATTTTGTAGGTAGAAATTTCAAATTTTTTTTGGCCATCGTATTTTCATTAATTGTTTCATACACTGTCCACACTTGGTCATCTATAAAAAAAGAAACAAAAGAAGACACTGAAAATGTAAAAAATGTTAAAGATCCATTCAACTCACAAGTGGTATTTTTTCAAATCAAATGTTAAAAACTGTTTTTTTAGTTTATGTTTGTAGTTATTGGAGGAATTGGTTTTTTCATTGGGAATATAATAAGAGATGTTAGTTATGAGTTTTTAAACACTTTTATCATTTCACTTTTGTTTTTACTTTTAGTGTTGGTCTTGCACAGAGAAAAAACATTTTCGATTTTATTTCAATTTTTCTCTTTTTTTAGATTGCTGAAAGAATTTTTTGAATGGAAAACAATGAATAAAAAAGAAAAAAAAATAGAATAAAAATTTAAATGTTCCAAAAACTCCGGATAATCTTATCCAATCAACATCCTTGGTGTTTTAAAGGATGAGCAAAAAATTTGGTGGTGTTTCTTTTGAAGTTTCAAATCGTTATTCAGATTTAAAAGTTATTGGAGAAGGTTCTGTAAGAATTATTTTTTTTTAAAAAACAACAAAAAGTATGGAGTTGTAGTTTCTGCATTTGATAATGAAAAAAAACAAAATGTAGCCATCAAAAAAATTGTTGGAGTATTTGATAGAGATCTTTTATTTTCTAAAAGAATCTTGAGAGAAATTAAAATCCTGCATCATTTTGAACATGAAAATGTAAACATTAAAGTAATACTAAAAACACAAAAGATTATTCGTCTTTTGGATTTACAAAAACCAAAATCATATCAAGAATTTAAAGATGTGTATATAGTTACGGATTTGATGGATTCAGATCTTTCTTCGATTATAAATTCAGGTAAGAAAAAGAAAAATTAATGTGAAGAACAACCTTTATCCGATGAACATGTACAATTTTTTTTATATCAAATTTTAAGCGCTATAAAATATATTCATTCAGCTGATGTGTTACATAGGGATTTAGTAAAAAAAAGAAAAAAATATCTAAAAATTCTACCAATAGAAACCAAGCAATATTTTGATAAACAAAAATTGTGAAATTAAAATTTGTGATTTAGGATTGGCAAGAGGTAATGTTGAAGAAACAAATGAATATATGACCGAATATGTGGTTACACGTTGGTATAGAGCACGTAAACCAATCATATTTTATTAAATTCCATTAAACAGCTGAATTAGTTTTATCCAAATCAAAATATTCAAAACCATTAGATCTATGGTCAGTTGGTTGTATACTTGCTGAATTAATTGGCAGAAAACCAATATTTCAAGGACAAAGTTATGTTGATCAAATCGCTAAAATTATCAGTTTAAGAGGAACTCCGACAATAAAACAACTTCAAGATTTGGAATTAAGTCCAGATGCATATAAATACCTTACTTCATTACCATTTGTAAAAAAAACACCTTTGAAAAAAATTTATAAAAATGCTAACCCAAATGGTATTATACTTGGATTTTTCTGAATTTTTATTTGTAGCTTTGGATTTGTTAGATAAATTATTAGATTGGTCTCCAAAAAGTAGATTTACTGTCGAAGAAGCTTTAGATCATGAATATTTGAAAGAACTTCATGACCCAGAAGATGAAGTTTGATTCATTCATTTTAAAATTATTTTTCTAGCCAATGTGTGACTCTAAAATGGATTTCACATTTGAAAAGGATATCAAAACAGAAGAAGATGTTAAAAGTAAGTTTTAATTTCTTCAATTCTTAATGTTGTCAAAAGGATTGATTTTTGAAGAGATTCTGAGCATGCATCCAGAAGACAAAGAATTGTCGACACAAATTTTTGAAAAACAAAATGAAAATTTAGGTGTCGAATTTGATTTGGAATTTGATGAAATGATTGAAGAATTATAAAAATTTTTTTGTTCGAATCATTTTTATTTGTTAATTGGTGGAGAAATAAACATCCAATTAACGGTTGTTTTGGTTAGTGTAACTCTGAAATATGCACAACAGATCAAATATACTGTTGTTGTTTTTATGTATAACAATTATTCACACAATGTCCACAAATGTCTCAAGGAGTTCAAAAAAACAAGTCAGTTGTTTTGGAAAGAATTCCACATCACCAGATGTTTGTTCTGGAAATGGTGACTGTGTCTCATATAATAATTGTACATGTAACCAAGGTTACACAGGAAATAACTGTCAATTTACCAAATGTTTCGGTTTTGATTCTTCAAATGAGAAAATTTGTTCTGGAAATGGCAATTGTACAAGACCAAATTACTGTGAATGTGAAGATGGATATGTTGGAATTGATTGTAAATACCCAATTTGTTTTGGATTAAACTCTTCAAGAACTGATTCTTGTGGATTAAATGGAAGATGCTCAAGACCTGATTTTTGTCAATGTTTTTTAGGATACTCAGGAAAAATTTGCGAATTCACGGAATGTCATGGTATAAATTCAACAAATGGAACACATGTTTGCAGTAATCACGGAAACTGCACTGAATACGACCAATGTATCTGTAACAATGGGTATTATGGTAGAACATGTCAATTTGAAATACCAACTGATCCTCTATTATATGGATTTGGACTTGCAGTTGGTATTTGTCTTTTAATTATTATCGGATTTATTTTTTTCACACCAGTCATTTTTTTATTTCAAGCAATTTTAAAAAAATTAAAAGAACATCATTTATCAAAGAAACTAAAAATATCACAGCCAGAAGAAAAACCAAATGAAAAAGAAACATTGTTATAAAAATTTCATTTTGTACAAATATTTGAATAAAAGTTCAGTACAATAAAAAATATGAATTATTTTTGACTGATATATAAATCACATGAATTAACTTTTTATCATCTCTTTTGATTCATCCAATCACCAACTTCACAATTTTGATGTTGTGGTTAGTGTTGCAGTTTTTTTTGAGAATTTTTTTTAAAAGTTCGAAAGGATATGAAATACACCCTGGTGACTCAGTTTTGGTGATAGAAGTCGCAAAGAAGTACGTGAGATATTTTAAATTGAAAAAACCTGAAAAATTATTGATGAATTGAAGTAACTTTTTAATTAAAAAACTTCGTTTGAAATATCCTCCTCATCTTCTTCTTTTTCTCTTAAATTAATCTCATGTCTAATTTGAGCATACCAAGTACTTCCAATGACTGACAAACCAACTCCAAACAAGTAGCCAATATTCAAAGATGCTTCGAAGATCACTTCTGACATGATAATTAAAAATAGAGTTTTTAATTGACTCACAACTAAATGTGTTAATGCAGATGTTCTCTTTAAAACGATTAAAATTGAAAAATTGACATTCAATGAAATGAAACAAGACAAAAAGATAGTGAAAATTAAATTTGTGGATATCTCAATATTTTTGAATTCATCAAATAAAGGTGATGGAATTAATGAAATAAACGTCGAAATAAATGAGGTGTTCAATAATAAATGAAATGGTGAAACATTCATTTTTTCCATATAATTTGATTTGTAAATTAAAGTTAAAGCAGTTGTGAATGTACATAAAAATGCATATATTAAACCAATACTATTAACCGAAACATCACTAATTGCAACAATAGATACTCCAAATAACAATAAAATAACAGAAAAAAGTGTTTTTAACTCGATTATTTTTGTGTAAATAAAATATTCAATTCCAATTTGAAATGGAACAACTAAAATTTTTGAAATCTTTTTTGTCAGTTTTAAGTTTTTTTCTCACTTGAAAGAATCCAACTGAATTGTGAATCAAAGATAAACTTCCAAAAATAACAGAAAGAGAGCCAAAAATTGAAATATGTAAATGATCTGTCAAAGGTAAAATCTTGAATGAAAAATTTTCCGATGAAGAAAAGAGTGCTATAAATGTACAGACTAAAAAGCTAAAAAGGTAATTTAAAAATAATAATAAATTTGGAGCTCCAAATTTTAACTTTAAAAAACAAACCTCGAAAATTCAAAATTGAAAAAAGATATTTATGAAGAAAAATGATGGATACAGCACAAACAAACCCATAAAAGAGTGCTAATGAATCTTTTAAATAGTTTGGTTTCTGTTTCTCTTTTTCTCCCATTGTCTTATATTGCTAAAAAAAAATCGTGGTCCAATAAAAAGCAAAAAAAAAAATGAAATAATGAAAACGAAATTTAAAATTTAATTTATTTTTGTTTTTGAGCAAACACGAAGTTTTGAATAAAATTTAAAGTTTATTAATAATGTTCATTAATTTCTTTCTAGTTCCTAATTTTAGTCCTATTTCTTTTAATTCATCTTCATGCAGCTCAACAAAAATTTCTCCGTCAAACTTTTCATCTTTTAGTAAGACTTTTGGACAATTGGTATCTTTATAAGAATAAACAGTGTTTTTTAATTGAAGATGGGCATTTCAATCAAGTGAGTATGTTGTTCAAATATAAAACGACTCATTAGTCAATGAGTCCATCAATAGATAATAAGTGTATCACCAAACAATAAGTTGATCATTTACGAAATGAATCTCTCATAAAGTGATAAGTGACTTATTTTACAAAAAAACCCACATGCCGTATTAAAATCTTTAGCAATTGTCCATACTATAAGACTCCAATGTAATTCACCACGTCTTTAGAATAAACTTGGTCTTCAACTTGAAGTGTAGCATTCCAACTGATAAAATGGTGTTTTTCATACCAATGTGACTTTATTCCTACTGAGTCTCATTATTCCAACTGGACCATGTTATTTCTACTAAGTAGTATTCAACTTGCCTGAGTCATGCATGAAAAGTTACGTTTTTGCCAATAACACTTCAAACGAAACATGATGTTTTACTTGAAACATGTATTCTTCAGGAAATGAAATTTATTCTTTGTTTCTTTTGCTGTATTTTATTCTTTCTTGCAATTTTGTTTTCCAATCAATATGACGCATATGATGAATACAATTGATAAATTGGTAAAGAGTTGTAGTGTTTATTTAATTTATTTGATGTTATATCTTCATAAATTGTTTTGGCCTTGAATTGATAATCCAACTCAAAATTTTGTCCTTCCAAATCAAAATAAAAATTTCGTTTGAACAATTTTAAAGCTGATTTTCAAATCTAAAAATTAACAAAAGTGAGATAATTTAATCTATCAACGGAAATTAAAGAAAAATTCAGAAATTTGATATTTGTTTTAGAACTGGAGTTTTTAACAATGAGACTATCCACCAACTCGAAGGTTGTTACGAATGATAAGACTCCGAGACAATAGCAAATAATTAATTCGTTTGATAAAAAAATCATTGTGACTGCTTGATTCTAGATAAAAATTCTACTCATTGCAGAATTTCTAACATTTCACAAATATGAAAGAGTCATCTGTCATGGTATTTAGATACAAAGACGGTGACAACTAAAAATTCAGTTCTCTGGTTGGGAATGCATAAACCAGCCCATGTAAAAAAAATTGACCTATAAAAATCTCCAAAGATGCTTCACAACAAAACATGTCTGAAAATCCTAAGACCATACTTGAGAACTATAAAAACTTAGAAAAAGATAAAGAAGAAAAATTTAAAAAAGTTGTGGAAGGATACTCATGAGAATCCGAGATGGATGAAGAAGAAAGTATTCACTATGAGAAATTCGCAAAGGAAGGAAGTGAAGCCATCAAAGTGATGACAGGATTTAGTATTAGTGAATTCATGGAGCTTTATTCTTTGGTGGAAAAGAAATTAAAAACAAGAGGAAGAGGAAAGAAACCAGAAATAGGACCTTTAGATTCTTTTTTCTTTATGTTGGTCATGTTAAAGCATTATGAGTCATGGGACAAATTTAGTGTTACATATAAGTTGAAGAAATATGCCATCATTTCTGCCATTAATCGAACTTTGGAAAAAACAGTAGAACCATTGACAAGTGAATTAATTCAAATTATTTATAAGGATGAGAACTAGACCAAAAATGTTATTTAGAGATGCTCAATACTATTTCTCTGGGAAACACCATGCTTATGGTGACAAAACCGAAGTCGTTCACTTGCCAAATGGACTTGTTGTATTCATTAGTGACACTTATGCTGGCTCTATTCATGATTTTAGTATTTTTAAAGACAACTTAGAAATTTATGAAAAATTCTTAGAAAAGAAGGAAGGGTTCGGATATGAATGTCAATGACCAAGGTGAACTCAAAGACAAGTACCTGAATCACTGGGCTTTGCTCGTGGATAAAGGTTATCAAGGAGCAAGTGAAAAGATCAGAGCCATTCTTCCAACCAAAGGAAAAGATTTAAGTAGAGAAGAAAATGTAAGAAATAAGAAAATTGCCAAGAACCGTATCATTTGTGAAAACTTTTGGAAGAATGAAGAAATTATTCAAAATCAGGAAGGAAAATTCAAGTGGGATGAAGAATCTTATTCCACAGTTTTTAGGGTCTGTGCTGCTCTTACTAATTATCACATTATGAAGTATCCTTTGAGAAATGAAGATGGTATTTATTACAAAGTAGTTTTAAAGAGTTATGCTGATGAAGAATTAAAAAGAAAGAGAAAACACAGAGAAAGTAACAAAAAATACAAGGAAAAGAAACAAAGAATTGAAGAATAAAATTTATTTCTTCAGAACTGATGTTTTTAATAATAACATCACTCATCAACTTGAAGAGTGTCGATGTGCTTGATACTGCGACTTTATCAACAACAAGAGTCTTATTTGTTGGTGATACACTTATTGCTCAAAAGACAGACTTATTATTTAATGAGATACTTATCGCCAATTGATGTACTCACTATATAATGAGCAGTGTCATGTTTAAAAAGAATACTTGTTCTGTTGAAACACCGTTCTTCAACTTGAAAATAATGCTTATTCTTATAAAGATACCAATTGTCCAAGAGTCTTAGTAATTCCATTTCTTTTTCTTCAATTATTTTTTTGTCAAGCAAATTTTTGGCTAAGTCACCAACTGACCAACTTAATACTTCTTCATCTAACCAGTCATTTTTTTTGTCTATTCCAACTGTTTTGGGTTCCTTTAAAATTTTTTGGTGTTCATGTGGAATGAATACGAAATATTTATCAATATCTTCAAATTTAATTTGAGATTGTCGAGTTTTACAAGACACAGGACGTAGCACTGCTTTGACAGAAAAATCTCCATCTTCATGAACTCTAATATCTCCAGAAAGAAATCCATCCATAAAGTTTGTGTTTTTTTTGACTATTAATGTAATTCTAAAGTATCTCTTGTTTATAAAACTGAAAAGATAAAGAATTTTTTTATAGTCATCTTCAAGTTCATTTCCTTTCCAATTATAATTTAAAAAATCAACTGTTCTGTCATTTTTAAACACCATATCAACATTTGCTTGAATGTATTGTGCTATTTCTGTTGATGATTCTCCAAAAGTATATTTGTTTACTGTGAAGGTAACTTTAAAATATGGTTTTTGATTGGTTGATCAAAAATGTCCAAACTCTGGAAATACACAAAACACTTGGAAAGAAATCACAGAAATTGTTGATTTTCAATTCGGACTAACAGAAAAAAAAATATACAAAATATGAAAAAGATGATACTGTACATGATTCTTTAAAAATAATGAAGAATTATGATTGGTGAGAAGAGAATAGGAGTTAAATCAAAAATTAAATTATTTGAATTAAAATAATATCTATATTGGTAGATTGGATAAGAACATCCTTATGGCCATAACCAGCAAAAGTAATCCAATTATAATTAATGCTACTCCAAGAATCGAAGAACTGATTAAAATCATAACCAAACAAATGACATAATTAGAGTCTGGTTTTTCTAATAAAACAGGTAATGTTGCTTCCGGATAATAAAAATAACCTTCGGAGAATTAAATATTTTTTAAAAACTTACACGAAGTGAATTGACCATTTTGAAATTGTAAACCTGGAGAAGTTGTTTCAACGCTCCAAGAATACGTTGGTTGAGCATCTGTATTTTGAAATCGCATATAGTATTTTATGGCAACAGTTGAAGGTGAAATTATTCTAGTTTGATTTGAAAGAACAAAACAATTTCCTAACAGATAGTACTGTCTATACCAATTTGATTCAAGCATAAATGGTAAAGTGATGAAAAACATCACCCAAAACGGTAGAGATACAACAAATACTGCTCCACTCTTAAAAGAAAATTTAAGAAGAAATTAATGTTGTTTACAATGTAGGCAGGAATCAAATCTATACATATCTTCTTCCACTTTATTTTTGCTGCCATCTCACAATGGAAAAGTTATTATTTTAAATTATCCAATCACAACAAACGAATTAATTGACTGATTTACAATGGAAAAATCAGATAAAATCAAATTAAACAACCTTTTAAATCATGTTCTTTTTCATTTTTGTTGAGGAGTTTTACCATCCAATCATTTATTTGTTTTATCTTTGAATTGGAATGTCGTTGAGATTACCTTTCGTTTATTGGAATTCACCACCAGAGATACACTACACATGTGTTTTGATTTCAAAAAAACAAGACAGAATTGTTGCTGGATCAAAAGGAGGAAACCTCATCCTTTTTGTCTTAAAACACGTTTTTTTTTATTTTTTTTAAATACCAACATAATTAGATGAAAGAAATACAAACACCATTATTTAATGAAAACTATAAAAGTGAAGATATCTTTGAAGATGAAGAATTCAAAACCAGAAAAATGAAAATTGAAAAACTGATAGATTTACAAGGTTCTGACTCTGATTACAAAGTTTTTCCTTTTGCTGTTTTGAATGGACATGAATCTAAAATTACTGCAATCAAAGAAATCACTTATGATTTTACACCTTCCTTCTGTTGTGGTAAACACTTTCAAAAAAAAAACTAAAATTCCAAGTTTCATCTGATGGAAGTTTCAGTATTTGGTCATTAAATGATGGTATGTGTTTAGCTTTTTCACCTTTTTTATTAACAACTTCACCAACTTGTATGACAATTTTATCAGATTCACAAGTTGCTGTTGGTGGTACCCATAATGACATTGAAATTGTTGATATTGCATCATTAAAAGTGACACATAAACATGAAGGTCATTCAGGATGGATAACTGATCTAATATATGGAAAAAAAGAAGATGGTAATAAAAACAAAAAAAATTAAAAAAATTAGAAATTCTTTTGACCATTAGTCAAGATAAAACATTAAGATATTGGATGTTCAATAAGAAAAATAGACCTGTTTATGTTGTTGATGTTGGTGTTCCAAAACTTTTATCCATAGATAAAAGTTCAAATTGGAAATACATATCAGTGGTTGCACAAGATCGTTGGATGGTAAAAAAAAAAAAATTCAAAATTTAAATTTTAGTTATTTACATATCATGCTTACCATCCAACTTATACTATTTTTTCTCCATCAGGTGTCAATTTTCAAGGTGGAAAGTTTATTGATGATTTGCACTTTTTGATAGAAACTGAAAATGGAGACGGATATATTTATGAATTGTTTGACTTCACCCCAAAAACTGAAAAAATTGCTCCACAAACTGAAGTTGCTTCTTATGAAACAAATGAAAATAACTTGGATGTTAGAATTCCTAAAAAAGGGATTCAATTTCAATCAATTCTTCCTACAAAAGCTCTTCCAGAACCAAAAGAATCTGATGATTCTCCTCAAGGAACAAATGTTTTTTCAAACTTTCTTGGAGTCTTTGGTATTAAAACACCAAGTACTTCACCATTGTCTAAAACACCATCAAGATCACCAACAAAATCACCAATAAATACACCACTTTCAACCCCTATGTTAAAAAACGAAGATATTTTCAACAAAAGGGGATCAAAATTTGAAGAATCAATTGAAGAATTAAAACAAAAACCAATTGATAATATCTGCATTCCAGAGATACAAAAGAAAGAACCTGTTTTGCTTGACATTATAAAATCAGAAAATGTGAAAGGAAAGAAAATGGATCATCCATTTCAATGGACTACAAATGGGAAATTTTTAATCAGAACATCATGTTGTGGAAATATAGCTGTTTGGTTGATGGACTTTGATAAATCTCATGAAAAGAAGGTGAAAATTGATACAGTTACAACTTCTAAACTTGATGCTGGATGGCCAATAACAAATGTAAAAAGTAAAATCACTTCAAGTTGCTTTGCCGTTGATCGACATAATATACCAAAATTAGTGTATGGATTCGAAAATGGAAACATTCAAATTATTGCTTGCGTTGAAGGAGGAAAAGTATTAACATTCAAAGCACATGATAAAAAAATTACATCATTATTAGTGATGTATGCCAAAGGAAATGATGACAGAAGTTTGATTTCAGGTTCTCTTGATTTCTCTGTAAAAATTTGGGATTTGAGGTAACAACACAAATTGAATGAAATTGAACTTTTTTTTTTTAGAACGTCAGATTTAGTTAAAGTTTTCAATTATCACAGTCAACAAGTTCAAATCTTATTTAGACCTCCAAAAGAAGTTTCTTCTCGTTTGGGAGCATGGTAATTTTTTGAAGAATTTAATTTTTCAGTTTTTGTTCAGTTTCAGATGACAGATCAGTTGTTATTTACTCATTGGATACATTGAAAGTATTGCATGTTCTTGGAGGACATTCAAGTGGTGTGATAGCTGTTTATTGGAGAACAGATTTGGACAATCTGCTTGTGAGATGTGCCGATGGTTCAGTTTATGTCTGGCAATTAACAAATGGAATTTTGGACCGTCAAATAACAGGAAAACTTGCTGCTGAATTGATTGAAAGATCAGAAGGTCCTGGGTGGAAAAAACCAACTGGAAAAATCACATTTTCTAAACAGTCTGTTTATTCAAAATCTAAAGGTTTATTGGAGACTGTTTCATTAGCCATCAATGATCAAGAACCAGATGTTAAACTATTGATGCTTAGTGTTAGACACTTAATTTCATACATCTCTGAAAACAAACTTGAAATTCAAACATGCATCAAAGATATAAAGAATTCACCGTTGCCATATATTGTAACAACAGCTTTGTCATACATTTTTGAATTTGGTCACAGTAAATATGTCAAAGATTTGCGTCAAAAGCTTGGAATACAACAACCAAACCCATCTGCTCATATGGGTATTCATGGGAGTGGAACATCAATTTCATTACTTGTACCAAATGCTTCTGAATATCTTAGTCCTTTTAGTTTTTCACCAGTTCTCAGTTCATTATATTCAATTAATTGTGTAGCTGTTTTAAAGTCATTCAGTTCAATTCCAGAATTAAATCAATTGTGTAATTCCTGTATAAAATATTACTTGCTTGATATGCCAAGAGAAGTTGGAAAATTTGAAGAACCTTCATTTTTATATTCTTCACAATTTTTGAAAGATCCTTTAAGTAAAATAATCAAATCTAATTTCATTTTTTTTTTAATAGAGGACATTCAACTTGCTGCAAAAGCTGTTATGGATTCTGCAATCAAAAGACTATCCAAAGAAAAAATAAGAGAATTAAGTGAACAATTATCAACAATGCGTAATTCATTTTTTTTTAATTCTTGTTAGTTTTGGAGTGTCATAATACAGAAAATCAATCAAAAAGACATAGAATTGTTATCGCGCTTGCAAGTTTGCTCTATAAAGCAAAGGATATTGTTGAATCAAGAATTACATCCATTACAGCAATGGGCTTAGTCGAAATTTTAGAAAAAGGAGGCTCTCAACATGTTACTGCAATTTCACTTTTAGGTGATGGATTTGATATTTGGAAATATTATATTCCTGATACACATGCATTCGCAAATCAATTATTTCAATTAGCATTACCTGCTTTAACATTAGATAAGAAGAAAGTTGTTGAAACCATCGCAATTGATGCTCTTCAAGCATTTATTTCAATGGCAAATGCAGATCCTAAACTTTATATCGATTTTATTTACACAATTGTCAATCAACCTCATACACCTTCAAGTATTATTTGTTCTGCAATTACTTCATTATATCCATTGATGCACAAATATCCACATTGTTTAATTGATCATTTAGACTTTATTATTAATTTAATTTTGAAAGTGCTTGATCCTCATGTTATTTCAGTTCGTGATGCTTGTTTGAATTCATCAACAAATATTTTGAGATATATGGTGGAAGTTTATCCAACTGTATCATTTCATCAAGAAAATCAAAAATTAACTGTTGGTACTAGAAGTGGAACAATTATTGTTTATGATATCAGAACTGCTTCAAAATGGCAACAATTTGATGCATACAAAGATAAAGAAATTAATGCTTTAATATTTAATCCAGTTGGAGATAAAATTGCTTCCTACTGTGAACAAGTAATTTCCCATTGATTATTAACTTTTATTAGGAAGGAACTTGCAACGTATGGAATATTGATTCAAATAATGTTTTAAATTTCTTTGGTGTTTCATCTAGACAACTTGAAGTTTTCAAAGTTAATCAACAAAAAGAGTTTAAAATCGAGGATCCTTTAAAGCATGCAAGTGTCGCTTGGAAATCTTCTAAATATATAGTATTAAAATTAGGACCGGGTTTAAATGAAATTACTTTCACAACTACTTCATAAAGAAATAAAGTATTTTAATTGGATAGTTTGATTTTTTGTGATGTCTAACGGAAACGGAACCAACCATAAAATGCTCGATGAAGAAGTTAAAATTGAAGATCTATCAATGGAGTAAGTTTTACTCTCATATTAATAAAAAGGCTGAAAGAAAATGAATACACAGTCTCAGAAGAAAAATCAAAGGAAGTGACACAAAATTTTGAACATGTAAAAACAATTCTCAAGACCTATACAGAAGAAGAAACCAAAAAAAGGGATAAAATATCAGAAAAATTGGAAAAACTGTCTAGTTCTATCAAAGAAGCGGAAACTGAATTACAACAAGTACAAAAAGAAGAAAAGATAGAAGTTCTGGTAAGAATAAGTTTTTTATATTTCTAATGATTCCATAGAAAAAAAAAGAAACTTTCATGAGTTACTTTCAAAAATTTTTGATGATTTTTATAATTTCTATGATAATTTTGTACATAATTTTAACAGCAATTCCAAAAATTAATTCACCACCACCAATTTAATATTCAAATGAAAAAATAAAAAATCAACTTTTCCACCTTCCAACAGTTTTGATTCGTCACTTGTCTCTAAAGTAAAAACTGATGAAACTTTTACTTGTTTGTGTTGCTCTTCTTTTTGCTTTTACTTTAGCCAAAGAATATAAAGTCAGATTTCAATTAAAAACTGGAAATATCACACTTCACGTAAACAGTGAATGGGCTCCAAATGGAGTTGAAAGATTCATGAAACTTGTTAAAGAAAAATACTATGACGATAATGGATTCTTTAGAGTTGTTCCTAACTTCGTAGTACAATTTGGAATCAATGGTGATCCAAAAATCTCAGGAAAATATAGAAATGCAAGAATTCAAGACGATAAAGTTATAAAATCCAATTTAAGGTTTTAAAAACATCAAATATTAAACAATTTTAGAGGGTGGGTTAGTTATGCAGCGATGCCACAACCACACACAAGAACAACTCAATTATTTATTAATTTAGTTAACAATCAAAGATTAGATGGAATGGGATTTGCTCCTTTCGCTTATATCAATGAAAAAGATATGAAACTTGTTGATAAAATTTATTCAGGTTATGGTCAAAGACCAAATCAAGCATCTATTTATTCACTTGGAAATTCATATTTAAAACAAACTTTTCCAAACTTAGATTACCTTAAAAAAGCCAGAGTTATCAAAAAATAAACTTCAAATTTTTTAACTTTTGCTTTTCCAATAAATAGAGCCAAATTTATTTTTAATTCTCCAATCAAAATCAACCTCAAACGAAACTCAAAATGTTTGATGAAAGTATATTGTTCCCAGAAATGTTTAAATCATTTACTAAAATGTTTGGTGGTCGTCAGTACCCTGATATTACGCTAATAAAACACCTTGAACATGAGAAATTTAAAGAAAATTGTTTCGACTGTATTCTCCATTTGAAAAAAGGAAGAAAAAAAAAATTACAAGAATTTTTCTCAAAATTTCTTGAACCAAAAAATGAACAGTACCACCATGAAACAGTTTTCAGACTTCATTCTCTTTCAAACCACCCAGAGCAATGGTAACAAAAAAAAAATTAAAAAAAAAATTTAGTTCAGATTATGGCTTCAACTTCAAAGAATTATATTCTATGCTAAAAGAGTCTGGTGGATTTACTATTTTATGCAAATTAATTAACCATCAGCATAAAAATGTTGATTTCTCTCTTGAAAGTGTTTGTTACTTCACTCTCAGTTCTCTTGGTATGTTTTGTAGAAAAGAACAAAAAGAATTAGACGATAAATTTGAAAAGAACAAAATATTTCCATCAGAAGCAGAAGTAGTTAATTATGAAGTCACAAAATATTTCACAGATATTGGAGTTGTAAAAGAAATGTCCATGATTGTTTGTGACTCCAGATCTATTTTTGAAAAATTAAAAGCGATTCATGTTTTAAGATTTATGACTTGGCATATACCTGCTGCTAAAATTGTACATGATGCTGGTGTTGCTCCATATGTTTTTAATTCATTTAGAAATTCAGAAAATGAGATTTTGAAATTATACAAATCAAAATTCACAAAATATCAATTATACATTGCTTGCTTTGGTACAAATGGAACAAAATATTCGACTCCCATTGATTTAGAAGATATTACCCAAGAAGAAGCAAGAGATCGTACATTAACTAGAATTTATGGTTTAAAAGAAAATGCAGGTGCTCTTTTGGCACTTTTTGCAAGATTTTCTTCAGGAATTCAAACTTTATGGAAAGAAGGAATAATTGATCAACATTTAGAAATGTTAAAGAGACATTGTAAAAAATTTGCAGACGATGATATTATGACTTCTGTTTGGATGCTTTTTGGAATGTTAACTGAAACAAAAGAACAATGTGAAATACTCATTAAAAGAGATATACTAACTCATTTGAAAAAATGGATACTTCATCCAACTTGTACGATGTTAATTCATTCACTTCGTTGTTTACATAATTTGGTGAAATATTCACCAACAACAAAAAAAGAAATTGCAAAGGAAACAATGATTATGCATCATTTAGTTGATAATATCCACCATTGTAATGGAAGAACACAACTTGAAGTGTTAAATTTTTTACTTGAATTCTTGAAAGTAAAATCAGTTGTGAAAATGTTATCACAAGTTCCATGTGAATCTATCTTTGAACTTTGTATCATTTACTCAAAAACTCATTCGGAAATTGGCTCTAAACTCTTACAAGGAATCGCAAATTACTATCCAAATTATATCACACAACATCATTTAGTTCACATGCCAAGTTATTTACGTGAAGGTGAAAAACATCATGCAAAAATTATGAAATATAAAGAAAAGGGAAATGAATTTTTTAAAAAAAAAGAATTTGAAAAAGCAATTGTGCAATATGATAAAGGTATAAATTTGTTAAACTTTTGGGGTGTTGATACTCCATTGTCAGTTTTATTGTCAAATCGTGCTGAATGTAATATTCAATTAAAAAATTATGACGATGCAATTAGAGATTGTTCAAAATCATTAGCAGGTGATCATCAAAATTTAAAATCAATAATAAGATTTGGTAAAGCATTACAAGCCAAAGGAATGATATTTGAAGCTTTAAATTACTTTTATGATGCAAATATTAAAACTCCAAACTCGGAAATTCAAAAAACAATTAAAGTATGAAATTAATCTTCAAAACTAATATTTTCACAAAAGACCCTAGAAAAGGAATTAGATGTGCCAAAAATTTGTGAATACTGTAATTCTTTTAAACAAGATATGGCAAAATGTACTTGTTTAAAAGTTAGATATTGTGATAGAGAATGTCAAAAAGAACATTGGAAAGATCATAAAAAATATTGTTTGAAATAAATTCTTCTTTTCTTTTTGGAATCTCTTTCATTGGTTAATTTTTCTTTTTTTCCAAATGAGTCAGAGTAACGATAAAAACAAAATTCAACAATTCCTGGTGGATATCAAAAGAACAAAAGGATCTGATAAGAAAATCCTTGGTCATTTGGAATTTATTTTATTACAAAATCCACAATTATTAGCGGAAACTTTTGAGCTTGTTTTTTCTTTGATTCATGTGAATGAATTACAAATTCACTTATTTTTATCAAGTTTTATTGAAAAAATATGTCGTGCAAATCCAAATTGTAAAATAAGTTTTTTTTTTTTAAATTCAAAAACAAGTTATTCTCCCAAGTTTAAAAGTTATTTTACATTTAGCTGCTGTTCAAGATGTTAAATTAATTAAATCTGTTATAACAGCAATGACAACTATTTACAAAAGAGCTCTTCATATTATGTATTGTTTTTTTTTTTTTTTTTAAATTTTAGGTCTTCTTTTTCTGTTCAAAATAATGATTTACAACAAATGAATGGAATGTTAATTTCATTAAAAAATAAAATAATACAATGGGCAGGACACCAAAATCAAGGTGTAAAAATTCACGCTTTTCATTTTATTGAATCAATTGTACTTTGTTTTTCAAATCCACCTTCAGAACCTTTGCAAATTGTAAAAAAAAAAAACATTAAAATAATCATAGGCAACAAGAAAAGGAACAAAATCAACTCGTGAAACTATAGATCAAAGTGATTTTGATTTAACAATGATACCACAATCACATCCATATTTAAAAAATTCATCTTTAGAAGCTGAAGGTGAAAAATTGATATCATTATTAGCTACAGAATTTAAAAAACAAGAATCGTAAAAAGTTGCAATAATTTATTATTTTTTTTTAGTTTCATGGCTGTATCAACAATTTTGAATTGTTTTTTCACAATAATTAAACAAAGAACTTCATTTTGGCCTGTTATTATACCTTTAATTGATCATTTAACTTCAAATTTGACAGAAAAATTTCCACAAAGCCAAGCAATTAGTTTAAGATTCACTTTACGTCAAATTTTAATGTTTTTATTAAAAATGCCTCAAACTTTTCAATATAGAAAATTATTAATTGACTCTTTAAAAAAAGTTGATATCAAAGGTGAAATTATTGAACAAACAGTCAAACTTGTTGATGTAAAAAAAAAAAAAAATTAACACAAAATTTTAGAAAGCTTTACCAAAAAAAAGGAACATTGAAGAATCAACAAAACCATCAAAAAAAGTTAAATTAGAAACATCTGAAGATTATTTTCCAACACCTTGGGGTAATAAGACCAAAGAAGAATTATCAGAAATTTTAATTGAAGTTTTAAAGAATTCACCAGTTCAAAAACCAAAAACAAAAACATCACAAAGTGTTAATTTTAATACATATGCTTCTGTTATTATGCAAATGATGAAAAATCAAGACGAAGAAAGTAGATTTTACATTCAAAATTATATTTCACAAAATGAAGAAATAACCATTGATAGAACAAGAGATCCAAGATTAAAGATGATGGAATCAAAAACAACTAATATTTCCATTGAACAAGAAACAAAAAATGAAGAAGAAATGAAAAAATTAATCAACCAATTTAAATCAAAAGTAACCATACTCTCTTCAGATCAAAAACAAGATTTATTAAAAAATGTAAGTATATGGTTATTTAAATGATTTTAAAGAGATGGGATATGGTTTTACAAGATAAACAATTATTCAACCAACAATCTATTTTAAGAGATTCTCTGATTTCCAGATTTGTAGTTCAACATTCAATGAATAGTCAAATATTTAAGGATTTATTTTTATTCATTTCGTTAAATTTAAGAAAACATTTTTCTTTGTTGATCCAATGGTTGAATCAAGAATATTCCACTGAATTATTGAATGAAAATATGATTGGTTCAAATAAAGTTGATAAAATGGATGTCGAAAATGATGGAAGATATGAAAAAATAGTTGATTCATTTTTGAAAGTTTTTAAAGATAAATTAGAACCAAATGATCCTTTATTCTCAAGATTTTTAGTCGAAATTCCAAAAGTAACAATTAATTGTTATGACTACATTGATGAATATTTAAAAGATTCAACAAGAATATCTTCAGGTTTGAATAGTTTAAAAGAGTTAATTGTTGAACGTGAAACATCAAGAGATTATTGTTTGAAAAGAATGTTGGAGTCATCAATGTCAAGTGATGAAAATGTTCAACTGACTTCTATTGCTTTAATTCAAAATGAATTATTTAATATGGATTCAATTTCTGAGGAAATATTATCATTTACTGTGGAAAAGTTAAAATTATTTTTAGATCAAAGTTTAACATGGGATTCTGATTCTGCACGTTCAAATATTTTATTGTTCTTTTCTTTGTGTGAAAGAAAAACAGATTTAATTGATAAATTTGTTGAAGTTTTTGTGAAATTAGATGAAGAAAAAAAGATAACTGAAGAACCAATGAAAACAATAATCACTGAATTTCAGAAATTAGTTCAAATTTTAGGAACTGAATCAAGTTATTTATTGAATTTCCTAAAAACCTTCGACTCAAATGCAGAAAAAATATCATTAATCATTGTTCAAACACTTGTTGAATCAATAAAGTCAGGTAGTTCACCATCACCTGATTTTATTTCTACTGTAAAATCAATATTTTTCGATAGAAAAAAAAGAAATGCTAAATTTTTACTTCATTTACTTCCTTTATTGACAACAGAAGAGATCAAAGAAGCTCTTCAAGAAATCATCAAATTACCAAAAGAAATTGTCAAAGAAGCATTTGATAGAATATTAATGTTAGGTGGAGTATCACAAATTTTATCACCATCTCAATTATTGATTGCCTTACATGAAATTGATGCAAATGAAAGCAAAACACTTCGTACAAAAATTATGGATTCTATCAATATTTGCTTTGAAAATGATTTGATTTGTCAAAAAAATGTTCTTTCCATGGTCATTCAAAATTTAGCAGAATTGAATCCAATTCCGTTATTAGCCATGTCAACCATTATTAAATCATTACAAAAATGTGAAGATTTGTCAAATATTGTGGTCACAGTACTCAAGAGGTTAGCTCAAAAGAAAGTATTTCAATCACCTGTTGTTTATCAAGGATTTATTAAATGTATTCAAATGAAAGAATTACCACTGGATGTTTATGAATCTTTGACTTTATTACCAACTTCTGAATTGATTGCATTATTAAAATCAAATTCAACTATTAAATCAAACTTTTCAAGTTATGTCTCAAATAAGAAAATTAATATCAAAAACAAAGAATTAAAAGAATTGATTCAATAAAAAAATTTTATTAAAAAGTAGACAATTTTTTCCTGAATTCTGAACCAATAGATGTCAAAAAAAAAAAAAAAAAAAAAAAGAAAAATAAATAAAAAGAATGAACATTTTAATACAAAAGAATTACAAAATGGTACATCCTTTTTTCTTTGGTGGTTTTGGAGGTTCTTTATCTTTCATCGCTGCTTCAATAGCATCTTCAAACACACCTTTGAGACCATCTTGAGTTTTAGCTGAACATTCAACATAACTATAAGCACTAATTTCTTCTTTTAATTTTAAACCCTGTTCCGTTGTGATTGGTTTAATGTCTTTTGAAGCTAATTTATCCATAGTTTCTTTATGTTCTTTTAAATCGATTTTTGTACCAACTAAAATAATTGGAGCACCAGGACAATATTGAACAAGTTCAGGAACCCATTTTGTTGTCACTTTTTAAAAAAAAAAATTAATTTTTTTTTTTTGTTTTCTTACCATTATCATATGAATTTGGATTTACAACAGAGAAACAGACAATGAAAACTTCAGTATCTGGATAACTTAGAGGTCTAATTCTATCATAATCTTCTTGACCAGCTGTATCCCATAAACCGAGAGAGACACTTTGTTTATTCCAAGTCACATTTGCGTTATAGTTATCAAAAACAGTTGGTACATAATCTAAAGTAAAAAATTAATTTTTTTTTTTCTTTTTTTTTACCATCTGGAAAAGTGTTACTTGCGTAAGAGATTAAAAGACAAGTTTTTCCTTTGACAACTTTGAGGTTTTTTTTTTGTTCTTACCGACAGCACCGTCACCTACGACGACACACTTAATTGTTATATCTGACATTTTGTTCTATTTTTTGTTTTCTTTACGATTTTAAAAAGAACTGTGTAACGAAAAGCAAAGCAAGTTCACCAATGAGAATCGTTGACCAATGAGATTTTTTTTAAATTGGTTTTGATTTTCATTTTGACAGATTTTGTTTTATTTATTGATTTTTTTTAAAAATATTAGTTTTTTTAACAAATTCGACCGTATAAAACTGACCAATCATGAAGCAACTCCCAGACCAATCGAAAAATGTCAAAAATTAATTATTTTTGAGCTCTTTAAATATTTTATTGAAAGAAAAAGGTTAAACTTAACAAATTAATAGTACAAACTCAAAATGGTAGCAAAATACCGAAAAATCAAAAAAAAAAAAAAAAAGATTCGAAAACTGGATTTGTGATATTGAACTGAATCAGCACATGGACATTTTCAAGAAAATAAAAAAAAATAAAAATAAAAATTTTCCTTTTCAGTTATCCAATCAAACATGTCAGAGAAAGAGAAGGAAGGAATGAAGGTCCAAGAAACTGGAGACATAAATGAAGAAAAACCTGTCAAAAACAACAATATAAAAATGGTTCCAGCCTATAAATTAGTCAAAACAATTGACGTTGGAATCAGAATGATACCAGGTAAGACAAAAAAAAAAGAAAATATTAAAAAAAAATAAAAGAGGACCAAAAAATTGATCCTGATGATGAAAATGATGATGATTCTATGTATGAACCATTTAATATACCACTTCCAATTCCACCAAATTGCAAATTATTTAATTCTCCGGAAGCAAAAAGCGCAAAAGAGTCAACGGTGTCTCAAGAAATACCTATTAAAATTCAAGAAAATACAAAGAAAAGACTAATTGAACCTTCTTTACCACCTCTAAACTGTAAACTTTTTATTTTTTTTATCTTAATAAAAAAGCACTAAATTTAAAAGAAAACTCAAATAATTATGTATACGAAGATGCTTGGAATGTTGAAAATAGTCGTCCTTTAATCGAAAAAGTTTTAGTAAAAAAAGATGATGTAGACCGTTCTGACTGGCATGCAAGAGTTTTAGAAAAACATCCTTGTATTCAAGAATTAAAAGAAAGAATATATCCACTTTGGAGAGCTATTAGTTTTGGTCAAAGTTTTAATGCAGGTAGAAAAGATGTTGTTGATAAATTAGATGATCAAATTATAACTCAATTGATTTATCAACATTTAAGATTTGAAGGTTTAAAAGAAACAAAAAAAAAACTTGAAGAAGAATCTGGTCTTTCTGCTAAACATATTGATGTTGATCAATCTTTAATTCATGCACACATTAAAGAAGCTATAAAACGTACAGAAAATATTTATGATACTGTCATTGGTGATAAATTACCACCTAAAAATCGTAAAAATAAAACAGAAATTTTGAAGGTTTTGAATAAATAATCTCTAAACATTTATAATAGGAAATTGATGAAAGATTAGGTGATATTGGTATTGAAGATGAAAGTACATTTGGTGGATCTGAAAATACAAATATAGATATTTGGGATGATTTAAAAGCCAAAGAAAATGTATTAATTGAAACAGATCCAATTTCAAGAATTTCAACTTTCAGAGGAGCTTCTTTAAATCATTTAATTATGAGATTGACAGATAAAAATGTGGAAGATTATGAAAATTATCTCTTATGTTTTCTTGTTACTTATCAAAGTTTTACAACAACAGAAATTTTAATTACCAAATTAATTGAAAGAGCTCATCCACCTACAAATGTAGAAGATACTAAAGCGGAAGATATCAAAGATTTAGTTCTTAGAGTTTTTAAAATATTGGTGACAGATCATTTTAGTCATTTAAATCCAAGAATTTTAACAAGATTAATGTCATATATAAAAGATGATTATGAAAAGAAATCATCAATTAAACCAACAACAACAGAATTTGAAAAATTAATTCAAATTTCATCAAATCCTTCAATTCCACAATTATTAACTGATCCACCAAAACCAAAAGTTAATACAACATCACAAACAAAAGAAAATATTTTTCATCATGAATTATTTATTTTAGATGTGGATGAAGAAGAAATTGCACGTCAATTGAGTTTAATTGATTTTGAATTATTTTATGTTATCCGTTCAGAAGAATTTCTCAATAGAAATTGGGATCAAACAAAAACAAAACATAGAGCTCCAAATATAATTCGTATGATTGACCATTTTAATGATATTTCAACTTGGATTACAAGTTTAATAGTTACATGTCCTGATTTAAAAGAAAGAAGAACAAGATTAACAAAATGTTTGAAATTATGTCAACATTTAAAAGAAATGAATAGTTTTGATAGTTTTCATGCTGTTTTAACTGGAATTTTTGATCCAGCTCTCAGAAGATTAAAACATACCATTGAAACTCTTCCAAATAATATCAAAGAAGTAAAAAAAAAAATATACATATTTTAACTTATTAGAAAATGGAACAATTTAGAAATTTTTTTGAAAATGATAAAAATACTAATTATAGATCATATCATGATTTATTTAAAAAAGTTAAACAAGATGTACCTTGTATTCCTTATTTAAGAGTTTCACTCACTGATTTAAAATTTATTGAAGATAATCAACCTTCAATTGTTAAGCATAATAATGTTAATTTAATTCATTGGACTAAAAAAGAAGCTGTTTATGAAATTATCAAAGATGTTCAAAAATGTCAAAAAAGACCATTTAATTTTACTTATGTTCATCAAATTCAAGTGTTATTAAGATCATTAAAAGAAAAAATTGAAAGGAAAGATTTAATGAGACACTCTTTTAAAGTTGAAAGTGCAAAATAAATATTTTAATTATTTTTAAAAAATGATGTGAAAAGACTTTGAGGGAAATTCAATTCGCAGTTGTAAACTATAAATAGTTGTCCAATCAGAAGATTTTTCTATTTTTAAACCAACTTTTTTTCATGTTGGAATTGGAGGAGGAGAGAAAAATCAACGTTACAATAATCGACGATAACGCATTTGAACTTCCAGAACGGTATACAGTTACTCATATATTAGGAAATGGAGGTTATGGAGTTGTTGCATCAGGATTTGATATCGTCACCAAACAAAAAGTAGCTATAAAAAAATTACCAGCTATTTTCGAAAGAAACAATGAATTTCAAAAACGAATTTTGAGAGAAATCAAAGTCATGAAATTTGCAACTGGTCACCCAAATGTAAAAAAAAAAAAAAAAAAAAACTAAAAAACTACGTTTTTAGATTGTTTCACTTCTAGATTTAATAGAACCACCAAGTTATAAAGAATTCAAAGATGTTTATATTGTGATGGTTTGAAAAAAAAAAAAAATTCTCAACAAAAACTTCATTTTAGGAATTGATGGATTCTGATTTGAAAACATTATTAAGAGGAAATCAAGAGATGAATGATGAAAATGTTAAATACTTTTTGTATAATATATTATCAGGTTTACATTATTTACACTCAGCAAATATTCTACATCGAGATTTAGTTTCAACAAAAAAAATAAAATTAACATTTTTCATAAAGAAACCTGAAAATATACTTTTGAATAAAGACATGGAAGTTAAATTATGTGATTTTGGATTATCAAGAGGAATGGATGACTCAGATGAACAAGTTCATGCAACTCAATATGTTGCAACACGTTATTATAGAGCACCTGAATTATTATTGTATTATGGATCTAATAGTAAAGCATTAGACATTTGGTCTGTTGGTTGTATTTTGGGTGAATTTCTACAAAGAGGTAAAAGACATCCTATTTTTCCAGGAAAGGATTTCAAATCTCAATTATTATTGATTGTAAAAACATTAGGTACTCCAGCAAAAGAAGATATTAAAGCATCTCAATCTGCTGCTAAATTTATGAATGGATTACCAAAATTATCAAAAAAAGATTTTTCACTAAAATTTCCAAATGCCAACCCAAATGCTTTGGAATTATTGGATGATTTACTTCAATTTAATCCTGATAAAAGACCTTCAGTTGAAGAAGCTTTGAGACATAATTATTTGGAAGAAATTTTTGATACAGATGATATTCAATCATCAGATTCACCATTTGAAGATGCTCTTAAAATTAATGAAACGGATCCTGAATTTTTAAAAAGTTTGATTTCATTTGTTTTTAATTGTTCTTTTAGAATTGATTTTTGAAGAAATAATGGAATGGAGAAAAAATGAAGATAAAATGGAAATAGAAAAATAAAATTTTGTATTAGAAAATGGATCATTTAATGAAAATTAATTTCTTTGAATTCGAAATATAACTAATAATTCGAAATAAAAAAGCTGACAACACTCCTTCCAGTACAAAAAGAAGGTAAGTTGGAGGGCTAAGGTGTTTACTTTTAATTCTTTGTGTGTGTGGAAGGAAGATCTCCAGAAAGCCTTCTTGAACACTCTGTTGTTAATGAACATTAAATACCAATCAGCGATACAAATGAAAAAATTAAGGTTGAAATTTTGAAACTTCAAAAAAAATAAATTCCAACAGGGAAGTCTGAACAAATTTTAATGTCAAATCAACATGCAGTGTTGGTAAATTATCAACATCATGAATCCCACATTTTGAATTTCTCTTTCTTTTGGTGACATTCACCGAGAAATATTCCTAAAGTCGAGGTCAAAAATTGAAAGATTACACAATCATTTGCCATTTCTAAAAAAAAGCTTACAACACTCCCGGTTCCCAGGTGGTCTCCCACCCTAGTACTAGGAGAGCCTGTAGGAGCTTAACTTCGCAAATCGGACGGGATGCGGTGTATTCTCCTAAGTATGGCCGTAAGCGAAAGTTATTAATGACAATTGAAAGTCATAAACTAAAACTTTGTTTCAATATTTTTTGTGCAATCTTTTTTCACAGTTCGTTTATTTTCGTTTATGAAAGCATGAGCAGTTTTTTTGAACATGCTGCTTTATATAAATCATAAACAGAAGTTATGAGGAATCAAAACTTTTTTATTTTTTCATCAGTTGAGAAATAACTTGATTGGTGAAGAAAAACTCAACGTTCACTCAATATGATTGATTGATTTTTCAACGTTGTTTAAAAAATTTTTCGAGATCTTTTCAACAATGAATGAAGAATATCAACTTTTAATTCCAGAAGGAGAATATAACTTTCTTCAAATATCTTCCAAGAACAAAAAAACCATCAGTAAAATAACTTTTTTTATTGATTTATTTAAATTTAGAAACTAACATTTTAAAACTTACCTCAATGTCCACATTATTAACAGCTTCATCAGTTACAATTTTATTATTTGGTATTTCTCTCATTTTGCTCACTTTATTTGTTTTAATTGCATTCATTGGTCATATTAACAATATTGTCAGGATTTTAGTTTCAAGTATATTAGTTACAATATTCATTGTTGAATTTTTACTATTGTTTTCACTTGGATTTATTTCTTCATTTTCATGTTGTTGTCATAAATTCAGAATATTCAATTCAATTATGGTATGAATGAATTATTTAACAATATACATAGTTTTCTATTTTAAATCAAGTATTTAATGTGATCAATTTTCTTGCAATGTTCATAATGTAAATTTTATCATTTGATTTATCAAAATTAGTTTTGGTATTGGGATTGTGTTAATAATTGAAAATAGCACATTTGAATACACTTTTGGGATATTTCTAATTATAGCAGCACCAATAATGATAATTTTATTTTGCATCATTTTCGTAAGTTGTTAGTTTGTTCAATTCTTAGATTTCCTCTTCATTTGTCGGAATTTTAGATGCATACGTAATTAATAAGATAAAAGATAATCTCATTGTCAAACCAATATATCAATATGTCAACATAAGTTCAATTGTATTTTGTTTATCAATGTTTGTATTTTTAATTTTTGGAACTGGATTATTCTTAATTTGTGGATCTATTGGTGGTATAATTATCTATGTTTATACAGCATTTTCGACTTACGTAATGGTTGAACCTGTATTTGCAGCATCATTACTATTTTTATTTTCATTTATTGGATTGACTTTCATTTGTTTAGGAGCACAAGGATTTGGATCTGCAATTTCTTGCTTTTTACCATCATTGAAAGCAGTCAATTCAATTATCGTATTTAATTTTGTATCTGATCGTTTTTAATAGTTTTCGTTTTTGAATATTGTTTACTTTATCAGTAATTCGATTATATTTGCAACTTGGTAAAAACAAATGATTTAAAATAATCAGTCTTACAGTTTTTATTCTTTGGGCTGGCAATTCACAAAATGATACACCAAGAGGGGATTATTATTATTGTTATTTGTTTTTATTGTTTATTCCTGTTTTGGGTTTTATTAATGTAAAATTGAATTATTTTAAAGACTAGTTTATTTGTTGTTCTTTTGGAATTGCTGATTCAATCACAATCTATATCAAAATGAAAAAAAATAATGGAGAAATTGGGAAAAAAGATGAAAATATGGAAAATGAAATGAATGTCAATAAAGAAGAATAAAAATTCAATTCAATTTGATGACTCAATTGAATCAAAATATCTTCTTCCACCTTTAAATCTGACCAAACATGGTTTCATTGATAGATTGAACAATGTCAAAAAACATAGTAAGCTCTCGAAACAAATTGAAAAATAACAAATTGAGCAGTAAATTGAAAAATAAAAAGCTTACAACACTCCCGGTTCCCAGGTGGTCTCCCACCCTAGTACTAGGAGAGCCTGTAGGAGCTTAACTTCGCAAATCGGACGGGATGCGGTGTATTCTCCTAAGTATGGCCGTAAGCAAAGGTAGTAAACTATAATTGAAACGCATTCCAAACTAAAACCTGTTTCAACATTTTTTTTTGAAGTTTTTGCAGGATTGTGCAATGCAATTCACAGTTTGTTTTTTCTTTTCTAATTTGAGGTATGATAGAGCTCAAAAGAAATTGGTTGGAAAAAACAATGGTCAAAGGTTTTTTCACATCTGGAGGGAAAACTATTGATTGGTTGAAAATGACGTTAGTTTGGAAAACAGTTATTCTGTTTACATTGTCAACTGTACTGATAGATGTCTCTGTAGCTCAGATATGTTCATCATTCACTGAATGTAATGGTTGTGCGACGAATTCATGTCGCAAATAATTCACCAAAATTAATGTTTTTACTAGAATGGTGTACTTTCACTCAAAGTGGTACAAATACAACAGAAATATGCAAAAAATATGAAACATTTTTAAATGCTCCATTTGGAATTGCAGCTGTAACTTTTAATCAACCACAACTTTCAAACAGAACATGTGTGACAAATGTATCTTCATCAATCAATTGTCCTTTAGTCAAAAGTAATTTTGGTTATTTATTTTTATAATATAGTAAAGTTAGTTAGAGATTATGGCTCAAGAGCTGTTAATCTTATTCGACCAATCAGTAGTCAACCATTTTTGCAAATGCTGAATTCAAATGGTATTAAAATCTTCACAATTGGAACATATTTTCATCGAAGACAAGGTAGAAGAACTGAAAAAGTTCTATCAAGACATGGTTACTATTTCAGCATTTTAATTTTTTATGAAAATTTTCTGAAGGCAAATCTGAACACAACTGATATCCGTTTCACCGATTTAACAGCAATGGGTAACGGAAATGGATATAAAATTGGATTTTTGCTTCAATATCAAGATCCGGTTTCAAAAAACACTTTTTGTGATACCATTAACTCAAACACCGAACTGACCATTTTAGATAGTGTTTCTGTAATTTATACAAATCCAATGACTTGGATTGGATTTTCAATATTAATAATATCAATCTTCGTTTTGACTTTTGTTCCACTGATTTGTAAATTCAAAGATTCTCCAAAAGGAAGAAGTCTATATTTCAGGTGCGGTAAATCATTGAGAAATATCATTGGATATGATCATGAAATGTACTTTTATTATTCATGTTTTATACTGGTTGCAATGATTATTGTGTTATTTCTTGCACCTGCTGTTCTGATTCCAACTGATCTGCTTGGGAAAAAATGACTTCAAATTGACTGATGATTTAGCTTCGATTTCACTATCTTCAACTAATTTAGATTCATTTATTGAAACACTTCCTCATCATGTTATCAATTTATTCAATTATTTGTTTCTAATGTTTATCACTATTTGTTTGTTTGGTTATTCATGCATTTTTTCAAATCAAAATAGATATACAATACAAATCAATAAAGTTCCGAAGGAATTAACAGAAGACATTATGAAAAACATATTGGAAAAGGAATATGGTGAAAATTCAGTCAAAGAAGTGTGTAAACTTTATGATGAAAAAAAGACAACCAAAAAATACCAAAAAGCTGTTGAGATTTCGAATCAATTGGTAAAAACCATATCTTCCTTTCTCACAAAAAGATGAAAAATTACAATTGAAGAAGGAAAAACTCCTTAAGAATTTTGAAAAAACGAAACAAGAAATATTGGAAGCACAACAAAACGCAAAAGATTTTGAAACAAGTTTTATCACATTTTCCAATTCAAAATACGTCGATCAGAGTACCAAAGGTCTCCCTTCAGGATTAGAATTCTTCAAAGCAAATTCTGTTTCATTTTTTTCAGATGAAATTATTTGGGAGAACTACAGAAAAAGTTGGATTGAAATAGCAATCAGAACATCGATATCATGGAGTATTACTGTTGTTTTCTTGTTGATTTTATTCGGAATCACAGCACTTGCCTTTACAATACAATATGTACGAAAAATTATACTGACCTATTTTTTCATAGGCCTTTATATTCTATGAAACTTTGCTTACTCAAGCACTTGGTTTCGAGCTATTCAAAATCACAAGAGAAACTGAATTTGTCACCAGTCTTGTTGGAGTTGTTGTAAATCTCATCCTGGTAATATTTTTGGTTGCCATGGATGCGTCCATTATCTTTTTGGATATTTTGACCAATTTAGAAGGACATAAATCGAGATTGTTCAAAAATATTTCGTTAACTTTGAAATATTGCTTTTTTTCATGTATTGTCTATTGGATTTCAACACTTTTGTTATCTTTTAATTTACTAACTGCTGCAATAGTATCAGGAGGAAAACTGTCTTTCAATTTTACATATGAAGAAAGTTTAGTATTTGCATACAATTATTTGGGAGTAGTTTTTTCAGTTTTTTGTCAAGAGGAATCATTTCCAAAGGATATGCAGTTGTAAAAGTACTTGTTATTTACTCTATCAAACTTATTTTTTCACTTATCAAAAACAGAAACATTGAAATTGAAAAAAATGAATTCCTAATTGGTAAATTCTTGTGAATTCTATTAACCAATTATTTCACAGCTGAATATTTTTCAAAGAGTACGATATTTTTTATGATGGCATTATCTTACGTTCATATGCTACCCATATCAATTGTTATTTCACTGATGTATTTTATTTTGGATGCGTTTTTGAGAAGATTTCAAATGATTTATCTTTTTAAAAAAGGGTCAAATGAGTAAGTCAGAAAAAGAAATATTTACATTTTAAGTGATCACTCATTCAAAATATTACCTATATTATTCGGAATATTCTCATTTGGTTTGATTGTTGTTGGTTTTCTGTTGTCAATCGATTCACCCTTTTTTCAAAAGAATATTCTCGTTTTAAATTTGGTGTACATGCTTATTTTCATTCTTGGGATTCTTTCAGTTCATTCTTTACACTTTTTTTCATTGGAGGTGTGTGCTTTAAATGGGTCAGTTTCATCAAAAATTTAATTGGAATCAAAAAATCCTCAGAAAATACACAGGATACTTCTTTCATGAAAATAGAAAAACGTTTGTACAAGAATTTGGATTTTGGATCTCATAATGTGGAATTGAATGACTTAAGGAATACCATAGCACAGTGAACAATCTATCAAATAAAGTGTCAAAAAATATCAAATAAAAGATCTATTGCAAATTTGGTATTTGTTGTTTCTCTGCACTGGTGTGGTAGTTAGTTTCTTTTGATTTTTCATATTTTTAACATTTCTGTAGTTTTTGGTTTTCTGATACTTGGACTGATGATAATGATACTAAAAGTCTCACAATGTCAAATAGAATAACATAGAGAACAACTTCCAACATAGAAAATGAAAAATTAACTGTAGAAATTATGTATTTAAAAAATAAATATGCTGAGTTTGAAGACCCAGAAGAACAAATGGATGTAGTTTCAACCAGAAGGCAAGAAAACAAACAAATAACCTACCAATCGGAATTTTTCATCGGAATTTGAAAAAAGAACAGGAAAAAGAACGAACAAAAAAATTTGTGAATATGTATCAAGAAGACGAAAGATGGATTGTAAAAGACCTTGGAAATGATGGTAGAAATGTGAATAACTGGCATTGGGTAACTCAAAAAGATAAAAAAGTTAAATTTTTTAAAGGAAGAAAAAAACATTTATTCATGGACAACATCAACACTTGAATCTCTTTTTGATGGTTTTGAAGTAAAACAAGAAGGAATTAAATTAAAAATTACGAAAGTTGATTCCATCAAAGGAGAATCTGTCATAACTCAAAGAAAAGGGTAAAAAAAAAAAGAAACTTAAATTTTAGAAAACTGAGAGCTTTTTATGATATAAAAATGGATTTAAAATGGACTATATTCTATTTTGAAAAAGAAATCAAAGGAAAATTCATATTACCTGAAATTTCGCAAGAAGAAAAGAAAGGAACTGAAATTGAAATTAAAATAGAATTTGATAAACCTTCTGAAGGTGACAATGAAATTAAAAACTTTTTAAAAAAACATGGATTTTTAAATATTCAATCTCAACTTGATTTATTCATCCAAGATATTCAAACAGGCGCGCATTACAAAAAAGTTGAAAAATAAAAATTTATATTAATTTTTTGGATTGTTTTAAAATTTCAAATTCAGAAAAAACTTCGTCTGGTAAAATTAAATCACATGTTTTATCTTCGTCAAAATTCTGGAAAATTAAAAATTAAAAAAAAAAACGAACCAATGGTTTGAAGAAACTGTTAACATAATCATCTTTTACATCTTCTAATTGTAATTTCCAATTTGGTTTTGTAAATTCATTTCCTTCATTGTTGAATGCTTCCATTCCAATTTTAAAATCTTCTGTGTAGATTAATCTAAGACTGATTCTGTAATCCATTTTATAAACATCTTGAAGTGATAATTTCTTTGCTTCATTAATTGCTTTTAAAGTTATTTTCAAAGAAAGTGGTGATGCTGCTTCTAAAGTTTTTAAAGTATTCAATGACCAAGTTGTATTTAAATCTTTTAAAACTTTCATAATATCTTCTACTTTTTGTTTTTGATGAAAAGCTTTTTCAATATTTTTTAAATCTCTTGAAAAGGATAATTGAGTATCAACAGTAGCACTTGGATCTAATGCTTGAAGAATAGCTTCATAAGTTGTTCTTTCATTATATTCAATTTGTGTATTTTCAATAGATTCAAGTGAAAAATAACCACTTTCTAAATTTCCAGAATGTGTCGCAATTCCACAGTTTCTATTAAATTAATTTTTTTTTTTTTTTTTTTTACATCATATCAGTACTATCAATTTTTGAACCTGTTAATGCTAAAAATGTTCCAACACCAGGATATTTTTTATTAACTTTTGAAAGCAAAAATAAATTTCCGTTGTCTGGATAAAAACCAAAATAATTTTCAGGAACTGAGAATTCAGAACCATCTGTAACAACAGAATAATCATTAAATGAACCTAAAGCAGCACCTCCTGAAACTTTCCAAAATTAAAAATATTCTTTGACTTACACATTTGTCCGTTGATAATTGACATTACTGGAGTTGAAATTTGTGAAATATAAAAAGATAATTTATACATTTCTCTGAATAATTCAATAGGTAAAAACTCATCTCCTTTTTGAACAGCGTTAAAAATTTCGAAAATATCAATTCCATGTGAAAAACTTTTAGTTCCTGATCCTCTTAAAATAATTAAACGTGTTAATGGAACATTATTCAATTTTTCAATTTCTTTTTTTAAGGCTCTGGCTCCTTTCAAATTTATTCTATTAAAGTTTCCAGGATTGTTTATATGTAATACACTACCATGTGCTTTTTTATTTTTTAACACAAAACCCTGTTTTTTAATTTATTTTTTTTTTACATATTTATCTGTTGGCTTTCCTGAAAATGAGTACTGATCTCCGAGTGGTGCAAAAGTTGGTTTTTTTTTACTTTGTTTGACCATGACCTTGTTTTGTTTAATTTTTTTTTATTTTTTTTTACTGTTGTGTTAGAAACATTTCTGGTTTGGAGTGGAATAATTTTTTTCAAATTTTTGAACATTTGTTCTGCTACGAAAATTGAAGTAAAAAATTATTGGTCAATTTCATCAGAAGAATTTTTTTATTTTTTTCATTTTGAGGGAAGAGTGAATTCATCAACCAGAGATGAATTTTAATAAAAAAAAATGAATAATTCTGTCTTAAAATAATTATTCGTTGAATTTTTTCGGTTAATATTTCGTTGATATTCAGAGTGATTATTTTTTTATAAAATACGAGAAAAACAAATAATTTCTTGAAACTTAAAAAAATCTACATACATCACGTCATTCTCGTCAAAATGGAACAAAATTATTGGTGCACATTGTCCAATGAAAATATCTCCAAAAACTTATAAAATACAGCTGATTGGTCAAATTAAACTCATCAAAAAACATCACAAAAACAAAACATGGGTTGGCAAGACTACGTCGATAATTTAGTTAAATCTGGAAAATGTACACAAGCGTTATTATGCGGTCACGATGGTACAGTCTGGGTTCAAACAGCAAACTTTATGTTACAAGGTGAACTTCCAAAACTTTTAGGTGGATACAAAGACCCTAACTCAATTAGAGCTACATCACCAAAAGTTGGAGGAAAAAAATGCATCATTGTTAAATGTGACGAAAGATCAATCTACGGAAAAGCTGAAGGTGATAACGGTGTCTGTGTTGTTAAAACAACTCAAGCTGTTATTGTTGCTTGGTACGAAAAACCAATTAAAGGAGGTGAATGTAACGCTGAAGTTGAAAGAATCGCTGACTTTTTAATCGATCAAGGATATTAAATAAAAAATTTTTTTCCAAAAAACAAAATGGTTGTTTGCTCTTTTGTTCTGTAAAATAATCTGTTCGGATCGTTGATAGAATAGGAATTCAAACTTTTATTTCAAGTTCCAATAAATGTCACAAAAAAGTGTGAAAACCAAAATGATGCAAAATACCATGATGGCAGGTTGAAATAAATGGAAACAACCACAACAACAAATACGAAAAAAATCCTCTTCTTCTTCAATATTTCCAGCCATCAACAAATCATCGTTTTTTTTAACTTCATTCAAATCATTTCCACCCCAAAAATTAAAATTTTGATATCTAAACTTCAATGACAAAGGTAAATACACCAACAAAGACATCAATGTACAAAAACCATACCAAATATAAATATAAGTTTGATTTGGTGTCCTACAAGAATCATAATGAACTTTATGATGAATTTTTCCATTTTTTTTGAATTTTATTAAATTCAACATGCCAAAACTAGGTCTAATATTACCTATGTTCTGTTAATTTTTAGATTTATTTACCTTGAAGCCAACTATTTTTTTAATGTTAAATTTTTTTTCTTCACCTAAATGTTCCGACTGTGTTTTCAATTACTTTATCATTTTTATGTAAATGTTCACATGGTTCATGGTCATCACCACTGAAGATCCTAATCGGTTTAATTTTATCTAAAACCAATCTTGAAGTCAATTGTGTCAACAAATTTTGATAATCATAACCAAATCCTTGAGTTAATGGTCTTGAACGATATTCTCTTCCACATTCTTTTGAATTTTCTCTGTATAATGGAATATGAGTGAATAAGATTCTTGGATTCGTCTCATTCTTCTTTTCAAATGAGTTGATAAAATTCCAAGCATCTGTATGATGTGGTTCTTGTGATCCACGTTCTAAATATTCACTATTTATCATAATTAATTCAAAATCACCGATTTTAATCGAATAATTCAATTTTCCAAAAGTTTTCTTATAACGTTCAATGTGTAAATTGTTTAAAGTTGAAAGACCGATATCATGATTTCCAGGAATATAAAATTTCTTTTTTCTTGTTTTAAATATGTTGTTGAATCTTTGATTCTCTTCTTCAAATTCAATATCATTTTCATATCTTCCAGAATCAGTCATATCTCCAAGAAAAATAAATGAAGAAAATTCGTTTTTAAATTTTGAGTTTAAACTTTTGAAACTCTTTTTCATATAAATATCAGATAAAAATTGAACAAATAATAGATTAAAAGAGTTTTTTGAGATGAATTTGTAACTGTTTAAATCCGTTAATTGTGGGTCTGAAATAATGATGAGTTTATGTATTTCGACAGTATTTTTTGTTGTTTTTGAGAAGTTACAGAATGATACATACAGTGGTGTTATGAGTATTTCAAAGAATAGTAAATTTAAAATCCAAAATGAAACCACACAAATGGTCAGCGTTTTTTGATTGTTCATTTCTATTGGTGCAAAAGAAGATTCAAGTTAAATCATTGAAAAGAATAGTAAAGTCAATGTGGAAAGTTCTAAAGTGTATCATTGGTCACTCCATGCATTCAATACCAATTTTATACATTCCAATTGGTTTGATTGGTTAACCAAAATTAGTTGGAATGAAAACAACTTTGTTGTTCACTTTGATTTTACTTCTTGGAGTAACACTCTCACAATATTCAAACTGTTTTGTCCAAAGACAAAACAAAAAAGTAGATTTATCACCTTTGTAAGAGCTATCAGACTAATTCATTCTTAAAGATTCTACAAGTGAGAACTTTTTCAAAAATTAAAAAAAAACAAGGAGAATACTCAACCACCTCAAATGGTGAAAATTTCCATTTAAACATCTGTGGAGATGCAAAATCAACATGCAAAGGTTTGTGGAATAGAAATTTAAAAACCATTTTTTCACAGATAAAGCATTCCCATCTGTTCACAATTATGATGGAAAATGTGGTTACTTAGGAACAAAATACTTCAAAAGCTCCTTTATTGGTAATAAAAATCACAATTAAATATTCAAGACAATGTTCACCCTGAAAAAGGAGCAATATTAATATATCCTCATGGAGTCAAGCTAAATAAAATTAGATCAAATACAGAAATCAAAATTGTTTGTCAACCAAAGGGTGTCAAAGGGACAACTCTGATATGTCAAACATTACTATCGCAATAGTGAATTATATTTCCAATTTCAAATGGAAACTGATAAAATTAAAGAGTTCTGTGAGAACCCAAATCCACACTGTGGGATGGAAACAAACTTGGGAAAAATAGACTTTTCAGGATTGTAAGTTAATATTTCTTGTTGACATTTCTAGAAAAAAAAGAAGGTATCCTTTCGATTGTTTAAAAAAGGAAATAGTGGAGAATATCATGATACTGATAAATTAGACAACAATTATTATGTGAACATTTGTGAGGATGCCAAAAAATCTTGTTCATGGAAAAAATCGCCTTCAATTTCAGCTGGAAAAAAATATTGTTTTTGGTTGGGCGAACTTGATCAACAAAGTTTCAAATTGATTGGTATTAAGAAAATTTTTACTAAATATTAGATCCATTTGATGCAACCAAAGGTGTCAGACAAACATGCAAAGGAGGATTGTACTTTCGATTTCCTGCAGTGACTTATATTGATCACATATGTGAAGATAGAAATGTTCCTGAGTTGCCAGTGTATTCAAAAATGAAACCCTTTTCACTAGTTTCTCAATGAAATCAAGAAATGCTTGCATCATTAAAAAATAAAAACTCGAAATGACCTTCAACATCTGAAGATTAAAAATTTATTGCAATACTCTATTTTGAGATTTCAGCTTCAGTGACTTGTGTTTTTTCTTTTGATATTTTTTTCAATTTCAAAAATAATTTCCTCAGAGCAATATAAAAGGGCAGTGAAAAAGAGAAAATAGCGAATCCTATTAGTATCATATTAATAATGTAATATCTATTTCCAGTTGCAGAAACGAACATTTTAAAGAGTATTTGACCAAAATTCAACATTCCAACAAAAAAAGTTAAACTTCCGTTCAACATTCCAATATTTCCAAATCCGAAACTAAAAATTGAGTAAATGTGAAGGCTTTAATTCTTACACTTGGTTAAAATGCATTAAAACGGTCGAAATTAAAAATGGTCTTCCAAAAACGAATAAAGCAAATCCAATTGGTTGGATATAAATTACTGGAATTGATATAACAGACATCAATAGAATACTAAACATAGCTGCAATTGCAAAAGATAATGAAGTTCCCAAAAATTTGATGATCAAGCCTTGAAATGGGAAAAATAAAAAAACAGCCAATAACGAAAAGTTGAATGAAGTAGCATAATCTAAAGATAATTTAAAAAGAATTTGAAATTAAATTACCATGATAAACATCACCCATTAACAAAAATTGATCAAATAAAGTACCTGTGTACCAAGTATATATGATTGAATGAACACACAAGAAATATGCAGCTAAAAAATAATCAATGGTGAATATTTGTTTGAATATTGTAAATTTACATGTAAATATCTTCTTTTTTGGTAATTCTTCTTCCATCTTACCCAAAATCTCTTCCACTGTTTCCAATGGTTTTTCTTCGTTTTCATTTTCTTCAACTTCCAATTCGTTTTGTTCAATGTTATTTTCATTGTCTATGTTTTTGGTTTCTGATTTGTTCTCTTCGTGTTCATTTTCTATTTGTTTTGGTGATTCTTCTTCAACATTTTTAGATTGAAATTTCTCCTGGATTTGTTTTTTCTGTTCAATTTCAATCCCTTCCAACTCTGTTTCATTATTTTTTTTGGTGAATTTTTCTCTCCAATTTGGTTTCACATCAGATAGTTTAAATGCACTAAATGGTTGAAATAAGCAAACAAAAACGAAATAGGATAATTGAAGTGTTGAGTATAATATGAAAAGTACATATAATGGAACACCAGCGCGAACCAAAAATTGAAAAATTGTCAGAATAAAACCACTAACTAGTAAAGCAGTCGGAATAATTCCAAGAACAAAACTCTTTGTTGTTGTGAATAAATTTGCAATATGTAATGAACTATTGGTCAAACCACTTCCTCCAAGAGAAATTAATATCCATCCAGGTATCAGAGAATCAAAATCTTTCATTGTTAATTAAAATAATGAAAAATCATTACATTGATAAAATATTAAAAAAGTACTTCCTAAAAAAATGAAAAAATTTGCGGCCATATTTGCAATTTTTGGTCCAGAAACATCCAACAAAAATCCGAAGACTAGATATCCTAAATAGTAACAACTTGAAGATAAAGTATAGATTAATGTGAATCTATCAGTTTGAGCAGCACAAGTAATGACAGTTGAATTCGAAGTTATATTTAATGTGTTTATATTAGTTGCATTTGCGATCGTCGTTGCATTTGAATTGATGCATAAATTCGAGTAATAACCTTCTGATTTGTAGACTACCAAGATAGAAGGCCATCCAACAAACAAGGAAGCACCAAAAAAACAGTTTGCCATGATTATGAACAGTAGTATTAATTTTGGAGCAGGAAGTATCATTCCTTTTGTCCATATGTAGTCTAATGTGCTGAGACTGAAGAATTTTGTCTCTTCTGTGTATGTTGCAAACTTCATGATAAATTGTGAATAATCGGAGCTATTCATCCAATGAAATAATCTTCTTTGATTTCCAACACAAAAAAAAGTGGATTGAGAATTTCCTTTTGTGGGGCGATGGTCCAGGTTTGGTAATTGTTTTGTTTAGTTTGTAATACTACATGTACTGGTCCTTACTCATGAAGGTGATGTTTTGACTTTATTTTCATCATCATTTTGAAAAGAAACCAAGAACTAGAAAAAAAATAAAAAAATAACTCTTTTTTACCAATTTATCAAAAAGAACTGAAGAAAACTGGAACTTTTTTGAGAATCATCAGACTTTGTTTTTCATGTGTTGAATGATTAAGCATCCTCTTATTGGTGAGGTTTGTTGTTAGTACAAACGTCCAATGAAAAAATTTCACACCCTTGTCAATATAAAATATAAATAATAAATATTTATTCAAATTGATTTAAAATGAAAAGAATGAATTCTTAATTGATTCTGTAGCAGATGAAAAAAATGAAGTCAAAGTGTCTTTTTTTCCTTCATTGGATTCACCATCAGCCACTTTTGTAGCAATTACAGTTGAATCTAATTCTAATATAATACTGGAAAAAAATTAATTTTCAATTTTTTTTTTTTACCCTTCTTCAAAGATTTCATCAACAGTTAAAATTAAAAGATCAAAATTTTCCAATAAAGTTCGTTTTTCAAGTTGAGAACCAAAAAGAATATCTAAACTATCAGTCACTGCATCTAATACTTCTGATAAAAGTAATTCATTATCATTGGTATCTCCAACAACATAGAATAATAAATCAATAACGCTTTTTACAACACCACAATAATTTTCAGCTAAAATGACATCACCTATGTTTTTAATTTTGATTTATTTTTTTTTACCGTAATAGGTGCTTGTTTTTGGTGTTTTTGTATAAAGTTCAAGTTCTAATTTTTTTTGTTTTTCTAAATCACCTTCAAGTACTCCAAAGTATTTTGAGAACAATCTTTTTCCTTCTGAATCAAGTACAACAACTCCTTTCATTTGATGTAAAATTCCTTCCATTGCTTTTCTAGTTTTTTTGTTGTTACCTGGAGGTTAAAAATTGTTGGTTGAATTTAATCCAATCGTTTTGTAGTGATGAAAATTTTCATTTTTTTGACGATTTTTGTTGTTCTTGTAACCTCAATTTATCAAGAGGATTATGGAAAGAATGAATGGTAAACCAACAAAAAAATAAAAAAAAAAAGGCACTTGAAACAAGTCGGAAAAATAAAAAATATTTTATTACCAAACGAAGATAATTTTTTCACAGATAAAAGATTTGTTTATGTATCTACGGTTAAAAACATACTCGCTTGTATGAATATCAGAACAGGAGAAATAGGTTATTTTTTTTAAAATGTTTTGACTTGTTGTAGTTTGGAGAAAATCTTTTTCAAAAAATGAAGTTATAACAGAAATGACAGGATACAAAGAAATGATTGTCATTGTCACATCAAAAAATCAACTCAAAATTTTTAATGAAAAAGGTATTCTATTTTGGGATGTTTTGTTACCAAAGAACTTTATAAATTCAAAAATCCAATTCAAAAACAAAACTATTAATCTCATCAATTCAAAATCTGTATTTCAAAAAATTGTTAAAATTTTTTCAGTTTTATGCAATTAGTCCTTCAGATGGAAGAAAAATAGGTGGACTTCAAACTAATTATTTTTTTGTCGATTTTTTAACAAAACATAAAGATACTTCTTTTGTTGAATTGTTTTATCAAAAAGAAACGACATCTGGTGATAATATTATTGTTGAACAAGTTACTGTTCATTATTTGAATGAAGCATCAGACCATAGAATTGAAAAGATAAAAATGACAAAAAATATTATAATTTCATCATTATTGGATGTCTTTGTGTTAAATGATAAGTTGATTTTCGTTGACCGAAAGAACAACAAGATGATAAAATTTTCAATTGAAAAAAAATTTTTTTCACAAGTCAATTTAGAAATTACCAAAAACACAAAAATAAAAAAATTGAATGAGAATACTTTACAATTTAAAGAAAACTCAAATACAAAGCTATATTTTGAAAATGATGATTCATTCAAAGAATATCCAGTTTGAAAAAAAAAAATTAATTTGGTATGACAGGGTGAAATGATTTCTCAAAATTTCTTTCAAAATATTCTTTCAACTATTAAATTAGAAAAGGAATATCATGTTATCAAAATTTATCAAAAAACTTTACAAGAAATTCCAATTAGACTGAATGAATTTTTTGGAAATGTGAAAAAATTTTATTTACAATTTTATGACTCAACAAAGAACTCATACCGAGTTTTATTGATTATGGAAGATAATACTTTGTTAATTATAAAAAATGGTTCAATCATTAAAAGAGAAGAATCATTGGCTGAAATAAAAAAAACGGATATGACTGAACTTCCATTGGAGAAATCATCAACTGATTTAGATGAAAATTTCATTCAAAGGATCAAAGGACAATTCTTACAATTGAAGAAATTCATTTTAAAATTCAATCCAAATTCAAAACCAACCTCATCCTCTTTGATTGGTGATAAAAATGGGTTTTACAAATTATTGATAATTCTGACAAAAAATGGAAAATTATTTTGTTTGAATACTCAAAATGGTGAAATTTTATGGTCAAAATATTTCAAAGGTTTGAATGATTTTCATATCATAAAGAAGAATGGACTTTATTTAATTTATACTATTTTTGAAAAAACAATTTACGCATTAAATTCAGTTGATGGACAATTGATCATGAAAGTGGATACTTTTGAAATTCCAATTTCTAAATCATTTTCACCTTCCAGAGATTTATTATTCGTTGTTGAAAAAGAAAGTCAAAAAATAAGAGTTATTGAAGGAAAATTGAAAAAACCTTTTTATCATCAAGAAATTAAAAAAAATGAAATTGTTGGATATTTATTATCTCAAACACAAAAGGTAATTTTTTTTAATTTTGTTAATTGACTTTATAGCCAATTTTGATCTGGAAAAATCAATTTAAGTTTCCTTTAGAGTCATATTCTTATTTTCCAAGAGATCAATCAATTCATTCAAAGTATCGAATAAATGCAGACAATACAGTATTTGAAAAATATTTGAATCAAAATTTATTGGCTGTTTCATTTTTAGAACCACAAAAGGAAGAAGGAAAAAATTTAAACAATTTAATTGTAAATTTAATAGATTCTGTTGATGGGAGCACATTGTACTCAATCTCAATTCCAAATGTCAAAAAGAAACAAATCAATTTACATATCAACGAAAATTTTGTTTTGGTGCAATATGAAAATGGAAAATTACATCGATCAGAATTATACGTTTTAGAGTTATTTACTGATGATTCAAAGAAATTACATGTCAAAAATCGTGGGTTTTTATTACCAAAATCTGTCAAAACAATCTCATCCACTCGAACATTGAAAGGAATCACCGCAAAAATGTTTTTATTTGGAAATTTAGATGATCGTGTTTATGGATTTCATAAACAAATAATTGATCCATTGAGACCAGATGGACCTCCAACTGCAGCAGAAACAGAAGATTTCTTGACAACTTATCATCCAAAATTAGTGAATGTTGATCATGAATTTATTTCAGTAAATAGAACAATTTTGGGATTAGAATATATTGAAACATATTCTGCAAACTTAGAATCTACTTCACATGTGGTTGTTTATGGTTTGGATATTTTCTATTCAAGAGTATTTCCATCATTGGATTTTGATTTTTTGAATGACAATTTTTCATTTAATTTGTTGTTGGCAACTACTTTTGGATTAGTTTTATTGACATTATTTTCTTATTTTTATTCAAAATCTGTCAAATCTAACATCTATTGGCAATAAATTGTTAATTTTTGTTTTGTCCAATCAATTTTTGTGTATGTTGAGATTTGATGTCAGGAAAAAAACCTTCTTCCAGATTTAAGCCAACAAATCTTCAAATTGAACAATATACACAGAATGAATCAATGTAAATATTTTCCTCATTTTCATCAAAAAAACAATAGAACTACAAGTGGAAACTTTATTGTTGAAGAAAATCAAAAAATTAGTGAAATTGGAATTATTTCATCCACTGGAACTCGTAAATATTCTAATTATTTCTTATTTCAAAAAGCATTAATTATACCTACTCCAACAGAAATAGATTTTTCAAGTCTTGAAGTTGAACCAGAAAGTTTGTCAACTGAAGAATCAACACCAAGTTTACTAGAAGAGGAACAAAAACTAATATGGTCCAATATTGAAATTGTTAAAAAAATTGGCAGTGGAAACTCTAGTATAGTTTTCAAATGTTTAGATAAATCGACTGAAAAGATATATGCCATGAAAGTTAGAAAAAACAAATATTCAATATTTTTCAGGTACTAGAAATGGAAAACGAAGAAAAAATCAAACCTATTACATCTGAGGTTCAAGTGTTATCAAAATGTTCATATCCTGCAATTATTCATCTTTATGATGCATTTTTGAAAAACCGAAAAATACATTTGATAATTGAATACATGAATTATGGATCTCTAAATGATATAATGAATATTTATGGACCAATTCCAGAGAATATTTCATCACAAATTGCCTATTGGATATTGAAAGGATTGGTACATATTCATTCCAAAAATACAATTCATCGAGATTTAGTAAATCAGTCAACTCAAAAATATTAATCATTTTATATAAAGAAACCTGAAAATATACTTTTAAATTCAAAAGGAGAGGTAAAAATAAGTGATTTTGGAATGTCAGGGTATAAGAAAATTCCAGATGAACTTGAGGATTCATGGACAACATTTCAAGGAACATACACATACATGTCTCCTGAAAGAATTGCAGGAACATCACATTCCTATAAATCTGATATTTGGTCTTTAGGAATATTGATCGGATTTATTTCTTTGGGTGATTATCCTTTTAATTTGAGGGAAAATACGATTTGGGAATTAATGGCTTTGTATAAAGAAGAAAAATTTGTGGAAAAAATTAAAATGGACAAGTTTAGTGCTGAGTTGATTGAGTTTTTGAATTTATGTTTGAAATATGAAGTTGATGAAAGATCAAATGCCAAGGAATTGTTGAAATCTGATTGGATATTAAAATATAAAAAATCAAAACCATCCATTGGTAGATGGTTAGATGAATCTGTAAAATCAAAAATAAATGCATTATAGTTGTCGGAAAAATTATTAAATGTTTGATTTTGGAAAATTTCTTATTTGAGAACAACCAATAAAAAAAATTGGAAGTGGAAAGAATGAAAATCATTATTTTCACACTTCTATTCCTTGGATTAGTTTTATCACAACCTTCATACAAAGTCAATAATTTAAGAACTACACCTAATGGACAAACAGCAGAACTCGACTTGGAATCAGGAACTGGACCATTTGGAAAAGACATCAAAAAGTTGAAAATAGACATTTTTTATGAAACAAAAACTAGAGTACATTTTAAAATCACAAATAGAGAAGCTAAAAGATGGGAAGTACCAAGAGTTATAAAATCATCAACACCTACAACTTCACCTCAAGAAAGAGACTATGATGTTTCAATTAGTTCACCTTTTGGAATTTTAATCAAAAGAAAATCTGACAATGAAATCTTGTTTGATTCAAGAGGAGAAAGTTTTGTTTACGCAGAACAATTTTTAACCATTACAAATAAAGTACAAAGTCAAAACCCAAATATTTATGGACTTGGTGAAAGAATTAGTAATTTTAGATTAAACACAGACAACAAATATTATTCAATGTGGCCTATTGATAGATATACTTTTGATCTGAAAAATTTATATTCATCTCATCCATTTTATATTGAAAAAAGAAAAAGTACTGCTTATGGTGTCTTTTTATTGAACTCAAATGCTCAAAATGTTCATTTAAATAAAAATAAAATCAAGTACAATACAATTGGAGGTGTTTTAGACTTTTATGTTTTCACAGGTCCAACACCAGATTCAGTTTTAACACAATATCAAGAAGTTATCGGAAAACCACATTTACCAGCTTATTGGACTTTAGGATGGCATCAATGTCGATATGGATATAAATCACTTCAAGAAACAAAAGAAGTTTGGGAAAACTATGCCAAACATAAAATTCCGGTAATATTAAAAAAAAATTTAACATTTTTTTTTTCTTAGCTTGATACAATGTGGAATGATATTGATTACATGGAAGCATACAAATTATACACATGGGATCCAGTCAAATATCCAATGAAAGAAGTCAGAAAATGGGTAGATGAATTACATGCTGGTGGACAAAGATATGTAGTTATTGTCGACCCAGGTGTAAAAGTTGAACCTGGTTATGAAGTATACGAAAGGGGTATTAGAGAAAAATTATATATCACTCATCCTGATGGTAAAACACCTATGGTTGGTAAAGTATGGCCTGGTTTCACTGTATTTCCTGATTTTTCAAAAAGTGCAACAGATGTTTATTGGTATGACCTTGTCAAGAAGTTTTATGATGATGTTCCAGTAGATGGATGGTGGATTGATATGAATGAAATTGCAAGTTTCTGCGACGGTTCTTGTGGCCCATTTAACAATAAAACACAAAAGAGAAACAACAACTTGAATAATCCACCTTATGTCCCAACTTTAGACCATAAATTATATCATAAGACTTTATATCCTGATGCTTTAACTTCATTGGGACCACAATATGATACACATTCAATTTATGGTTATTTAGAAACTATTTCAACTCACAAAGCTCTTGTGAAAGTTACAAAAAAAAGACCTTTTATTATCACTCGTTCAAGTTTTCCTGGAACAGGAACAATGGCTGGAAAATGGTCAGGAGATAATTTCAGTACATGGGAAGACTTATTCCATTCCATTTCTTCAATTTTAACTTTCAATGTTTTTGGAATTCCATTTGTTGGCGCAGATATTTGTGGATTTTGGCTTGATGCAAATGAAGAATTATGTGTAAGGTGGCATCAATTAGGATCATTTTATCCATTTGCTAGAAATCACAACTCAATCGGAAAAAGATCTCAAGAACCTTTTGCTTTTGGACCATTACTTATTGAAACAACAAGATCTGCATTACTAAACAGATATTCACTTTTACCATACTATTACACTCTTTTCCATGATGTTCATGTGAATGGAGGTACCGTTATCAAATCAATTCCATTTGAATTCAATACAGACGATAATGAACATATCAATCATATTGATAAACAATTCTTAATTGGATCAGGCTTATTGGTATCACCTGTTTTAGAAAAAGGTGCGACATCAATCAATGCATATCTTCCACCATCAGAAATTTGGTATGATTATTGGACAGGTGCTGAACATCAACAAAAAGGATGGGTTAAAATCCCAGTTAACATTAAATCAGTTCCTGTTCATATTAGAGGAGGTCATGTAATTCCACGTCAAGAACCAGGATTAACAACAAAAGAAAGCAGAAAAAAACCATTCTTTTTGAATGTTGCTCTTGACAAAGATGGTGTTTCGACTGGTGATTTATATTTAGATGATGGAGATTCATTGGATTCAGTTTCAAACAAAAAATACACACATATCACTTTTAGAGCAGATAATAACAAATTAGCGACTATTGTCAATCATTTAGGTTATGAAACAAGTCATTTGAAAATTAATCGTGTTGTAGTTCATGGTGTCAAATCAAATATTTGTAAAGTTGAAATTAATGGAAATGCAGTTTCAACATTCACTTATGATTCAAATACAAAATTATTAGATGTTAAAATGAGCATTGCTGTTTCAGGAAGAAATGTTATTTCATGGGATTCAAATTGTTAAAAAATAAATGTTTAATCTTCTGGAGTTGATTCAAATGCACAAATTGAAAATAATCCACAACAGATTACTGAGGCTGTAACACAGCACGATAAAAATGAAGCTAGGTATATTGATGTTCCTGTGATGACAGAAATAATACCAATAGTGTATAAACTACCTGTTCCAGTTGATAATAAAATTCCACATGTTAATAAAACTATTGGACCTAATAAATTGAAGCAAGAAAATAAAAGTAATGAGAGTCCGACAAAATGAGCAGTAATATTTTTGAGAACTACTCCTTGAACTGAGGATCCAAAAAAGCAACAGGAAACAACTTAAAAAAAGGTTAATTTCTTTTTTTTTTTTTACAGAGCGACCAATGTGAAATACAACCGATCGCCAAAGAGCACAAATTGTTTATTAAACCTAATGAAGCAGTGATAAAATAAACAACTTTGATTGCGTTTTGAGTCTCTGTTGTAGGTTTTCCTGTTAAAAGAACTCCACAAATAATTAAAATGAGAGGTACAGCAGAACTTAATAGAATTCCACAACAACTGGCTCCTATATTGATTGTACCTGATGAATTTGCTGTAAAGTTTGAATCATATTCAAAATCATCATCAGTTGAGTTGTACATTTTTAGCTGTTTCGAATATGATTTTAATTGGTCAAATTATCGGAATTTTTTCAATCAATTTATTAATAAACTCTATCAAATATTTAATCAACTTTGATAAGTTTAATTTTTAAGTTCACTGGTCTCATAGTAACATCAAATTTAAACTTCACATCATCTTTTTTCATATCATCAAATTCTAGTCTAAAATTGTGCAAAAGTAGAGATAGAATCAAACAGACTTCAGTTTCAGCAAATACTTTACCAACACAATTTCTTGATCCAACACTAAAAGGAATGAAATTGTAACGCAATTGTGGTATTTTTTTCAAATTTTCTTCTTCCCAACGATCTGGATTGAACTTTTCTGGATTTTCCCAAATTGTTGGGTTATGATGAAGCCCATAGATATTAATTGCAATCATTGTTCCTTTTGGTAAAAAAAAATCATCAATAAACATATCTTGATTTGTTTCTTTGTCAACTTCTGGAGCAACAGGCATCATTCTTGCGCACTCATTCACAACTTGTTTAATGTATTTCATTTTTTCAATATCATTGAATGAAATTGATTTTTTATCTTTGAATTCTTGATTAATGTGATCTCTCAATTTTTCTTGAATTTCTGGATAAGAACAAAGATAATATGCAATAACTGAAAGTGAAGATGATGTTGTTTCATGACCAGCAATTAAAAATGTAAACATTTCATCAATTAATAAATCTTCAGGAATTGGTTCTCCTTCATGATCCGATGTCATCAATAATGATAATAGGTCAAATTTTTCTTCAGTCAAAAGAATATCTTCTTTCTTTTTTTTTATGATTTTTTTTAAAGTTTTTATGATGCTGGCTTTTGATTCTTTGATAATTTTGACAGTTTGAATTGGTAATGAATCCACAATGAATTGTGGGAAAACTGACAATAAAACAATATAGTTTAAAATGTTTTCAGATATTCTACTCCATGCTAATGATGTTTGATTTTGTTCTGATACATCTCCAAAAGCACTAAAGAAGTTTATTAAGAATATTTTTGAAAAAAACCTTTCAGTAATGATATGAAGTGTTAAAGTGGAAATTTCAGACAAAAAATCAATGGATTGTGTTTTTGATATTGTGTTTTTCCATTTTTCCATTTTGTCAATTGTATGTTTTTCCATGATTTGAAGTAAATTACTTACACTTTTTGGTGAAAACATTGGGTTGATCAAAGTTCTTTGTTTTTTCCATAGTTCACCATCCGAAAGAAAAAGTCCTGAACCAGCGATAGGTTTCATTAAATCATAAACAGCTGATGCCTTTGGAAGTCTATTTGTGATTGTACATTCTTTTACAATATTTGTATCACATGTCAGTAAGTATGGCTCCAACATGTAATTTAATATGACGTTATTATCGTTTTTATATGATTCTTCAGACCATTTTTTATATGATTTATCTGATAAATCTGTGAAATCTAATATTTGTCCGATGCCATAATTCAAAGGAAGAACTTTAATTTTTTTCTTTGTTTTTTTTAAATTTAAGAATAAATCTCTTCTGAATTTGATAATTTTGAATAATCTATAAATAATATACAACAAGCAAGAGAAGAGAAACAACCTTAACATTTTTTTCTGTAGTTAAAAAAACCAATCAAATTTTATTCCCAAGAATTTTTACTGATAACTTGATTTTACCATCAATTGGAAGAATTACAAGAGTAGATTTATCATTGATTCATTTGAACTTTCCAATGTAATTCAATTTGTTAATTTTTTCTTCCAAAATACTCAATTGGTCAATTCCTACTTTCCAGTTCCAAAAAGAGAGTTATATTATTGGTGTGTTCATTTTCATCTCCGAAATAACTTTTGTTAACCATGAAAGGAGTAGTGATTTTTTTAGTATTAGTTTTCTTAACTGTTGCATGCTCAGCTGAAGACGAGTGTCTTGATGGATGCTTCAACAGTTTTTTAAGATGCAACAGCAATTGTAGAAACTTTCAATGTACAAGACATTGCCAAGGAGTAAGAAGAATGTGTGAAATTAGATGTCGTGGACCACCTTCAACAACAGAAGAAAATACATTAAAAATTTTGAAACAACTCATGAATGAAATGTTTGAAGAAAAAAAAGGATCTGGAAAATGTTGTAGTTGCACAAGACCTAGTGAATTTGCTGATGTCGGAGCGCCATGTTGTGGAGGAAAATGTTAAGAAAAAAATAAATCCTTTTGATATCTGTCTTGTAGTTCTTTTTTTTTTGTAGCATGACCAAAGTCGGATAAATATGCAATCAAGCAAAGTTTCATACAAACCAAACTACAATAAAAACCAAAGAGATCATTGATTTATGATGAATTATCTGTTGAACACAAAGAGTTTTTCCAATAAGAGAAGAAAAATAAGATTTTAATATTTTTCATAAAATCCAATTTTTGTTGAAACCCAATATGATTTTTTCAAAATATAAATTTCAAATTTTCTTGAAATTATTTTGTTCATCATATTGCTGTAGCAATTTAAAAGATGTAATTTTTTCTTCATAGACATTATCTTCGTTACTTTTGATCCATGGAATTCCATTGATCCCAATTTCAATTTCTTCTTCCATTGAGTCAAATACATCTTGTTGATTTAATGATTCCACCTCAGCTTTGATATAATCAACTAAATTGCTTCTCAAAATATGATTTTCCTCTTTTGCATTTCGTTCTTTTTTGATAGTTTTCTTTTCCAGTATATTTTTCATTTTTTCGAAATTTTCTCCTTCCTCTTTGATTCTCAGGTAAAAATCATAATAATTTCCAATAGACTGTAAAAATTTTTCAAATGTTGTGATTTCATAATATTCATTCAATAAATCACAGTCTTGTTTAAATTGAAATTTTAACTTCTCTTTTATCACTTGATCAAGGAAATTTTGAACAATTTTTTGATAATTTGGGATTTTCAAATAATCAAATAACATTTCTGAACTTTTGTTTTTTGTAAATTTGTCGTGAAATTGCAAAACTTCATCATTAAATTTCTTAATTTTTTTTACAAGAAACTTTCGAACTCTTTGAAGTTTCTTGACTCTTTGAAGTTTTAAATGATTTAAATAATTGATATAAGACTCAAATACAACAGAAAAATCGAACATATGTTTTTGGATCAATTCCTCTTCTACTATTGTTGGCTCGTAAATTTTTCGAAACTTCATCTCTTCATTTTTTAATTGTTCAAGTTCAATTTTCAATTTTTCATTTTGATCAATCTCTTCTTTTGCTGTTTTTTTTAATAAATCAATTGAATATCTATATTTATTTTTTTTTATTTCTCTTATTCTACCTTCGATTTTTTGTAACTGTATTTCAATAGATGAACGTTTGATTCCATATTTTTGAATAATAGTTTCAATCTCTTCTTGAAATATCAATTCAATTTCATCTGTTACTTTGTCAGTAGCAGGTAAGAATTCAAATAAATTTCGTAAATCTTCTAACAACAATTCATTTTTTGATTTTTCTTTGAACAAAGTGATTTCTTTCATTTTTATGCTTTTCAATTTTTTTTTAAATTTCATCTTTTCCATGTCATAAATTTTGTTATTGTATTCTTCTGATAATTCTTGTTGTAATTTTGGATTGATTTTTGTTACTTCACCAAATTCATCAAAATCATTAAAAAGTTGTTTTTTGGATTCTTTTGTTTCTTTTTCTTTGTTGAAATTTAAGAATTCTTTGATAAATTTTTCTTCATCCAATTTTATTTTCAAGTATTCAGTCAACACTTTTTCAACATCAAAATTTTGGAAATTTTCTTTTTCAATAATGTTGTTTAAACTGTTATCAAATGTGTTTAAGGTTTCTATTAATATTGAAACTTGTTTTAGCTGTGCAAAATTGATTCCGTCCATTTCTACATGTTTGGAGCTTATGATTGGTGGAATATTGATGAATCTACATGTTTGATTTTTTTGTTGAAAATATTAAAGAAGTGATGATATCAAGAGGATTTGAATCAACGTTTAAAGTGTCGTTAGTTTTCAACAACCAATCAAAATGGGTAATTCTGCAAAAATTGTCAAAGACGCAGTACAAACAAGTTTTCTATTTAATTTTTTTTTCTGTAGATAAATAATCCTGAAGACGAAAGGAAAATCATAAAATTGTTCAATAAATACGACACAGATAGATCTGGCTATTTGGAAGCCGAAGAATTTGACAAATTTGTCGCTGATGTGGCAAAATTGTTTGAAAAAGAAGATTTTAACATAAAATTATCGGATTTTGATAAGGACGGAGACGGAGAAATATCTTACTATGAATTGAAAGAAGGATTGGCAAATTTAAAATAAACATTATAAACTACTTGAAGTATCAACACAGTTTTATTTTTCAACCATTATTATTGAATTAGGGTATGACTTTTGTTAAAACTAAAATTCTTTTTCTTCAAAGTAAATTCCACCAATCAAACAAACTGACCAAACAAACGTCAAACATGAGACTCTCTTTGTTGTTAGTGTTACTTGTACTTTTTTCTTTCATTATTTCAATGAACGCAAGACAAGTAGATGATTATGAAGAACCTGAAACTTTAGGCCGTGAAACAGACGATTTTGAAGATACAGAAGAAGAAGAACCAGAATCAAGAACAAATACTCTCGATGACGAAGAAGAAAATCTTGAAGAAGATACAGATGAAGAAGAACCAGAAGATTATGATACAAAAGTGACAGAAAATAAAGTTCAAGCAAAAAAAGTACAAGCAAAAGTTGTAACAAAAAAAGTTGAACAAAAACTTCAAGGAGAAACAAATATTGGTTTCACAGCTTAATTCAATAAAATTTGAAATTAAAAAAAATTAAAAAGCTAAAAATAAGTTTCCTTTTTTAATCGAACCAATCACCAGATTTCCAATTTTCAAACAAACTTCGTCCGCAAAAGATGAAACTTAAAATTGAAGATACTGTTGTTGATGTACTAGTTATTGATGCAGTAACTGGAAAGGAAATCATTTCGGAACAAATTCAAGATGTTTCAACGTAAACTAATTTTCTAATTGATCTAACTTCTTGGAAGCGTCAAATCTTTAACAAAAATTGTTTCTCAAATATTACAAATAAAAGATACTGAAATAGTGTTATTATCAAAAGGAGAAGGGTTATACAGTTCTGAATCACTTTCAAAATACGGAGTTTGAATTTTTCGTTTTTAATTTTTTTGTAAGAACCTTTCAGAGATTTTTGTATTTACCACAGTTCATAAACAAGAATATCTTGAAGATGAATTCGAAGAACCTCCAAAAATGGAATATCCCGAACTTTTAAAAGAGAATACTCATTTATTAGTGAACACTGGTAGATTATTCTATAAACATTATTTTGAAGGAACTAAAATTAAAAAAACATACAATAACGTTGTTAAATTAAACAGACAAATTAAAAATCAAAAGAAAGGTTTTGATATGTTAAATGAAAATTTGAAAAATCATGCAAAGTAAAATGAAACAAAAACTAACATATTCATAGTGTTATTCATTCAAATTATGAAAAATTCCAAAATGAATATACCAGAAAAAATCAATCTTTTCAAAAATTGATTGATGAATTTGATAAGGACATTGAAAGAGTATTATTGTTTTTTTTTTTTTATTTTTTTAAAAAGTTGAAAACTACTGAACTTCATCCACTATTTCAAGAAGAGAATAAGAAACATTTGATTGACTTTTTTGATGATATTGAAAAAATTAAAGCTTGGAAATTGAAATGTGATACTGACTTAAAAAGTTTTAATAAGAAAGTTGCAAAGGGTGAAGATGTTTATATGATCACTAAAGATCATGAAATTTTATCAAAAACAAGTTTTACAGGTGTTGATTTTGAAGAAATTGCAACAAAAACATCAAACTTGAAAAAAATGTTAGAAAAAATAGAATTTTTGTCTGTTTTACAGGTTTTAAAAAAAGATTATGAAGATATTAAAACTATTATCGAACAACCATTTGATAGTCAATCCACTTTTGTTGCTTATTCAGACAAAGAAGAAATTCAAAAAGAATTTTTGAAAAATCTGAAGAAATTTGAATTAGATTGTATTGATACATTGAACTTGTTGTCGGAATTTAGAAAAAAATCAATTCCTTTTTTGATTACTGCAATTTCTCAAGTATCTGATTATCAAAAAGAATTGGGGAAATTACGTAAAAGAATATTGACCGTAAATGGACACATAGGAAGTTTAGAAAGAAGATTTGATTATCTTCAGAATATTCATTTAATGCCAGATGCTTATTATCTCACTTTGATTGATGTTTCAAGAAGAAATAATTATAATTCAGAATTTAAATTGAAAATTCAAGATCTCAATGAATATTTAAACACAGTTAGAACAAAAGAATTAAAAAATAGACAAACGTAAAAAAAAAAACAAATTTAAATTTTGTTTTATAGGTTTAACACAAATGTTGGGAAATATTTACCTCCAATGTTCAAAAAAGGTTTAACAGAAGAACCTATTAGATTCAAAATTGATGTTGAAAATTTGAAATCTGAATTACCAGCATATGATTTAAAAGATTTAGAAATTATAGAAGCAATCCATTCTAAATTTTATAAAAAAGAAGAAATTGATGAATTAATGGAAGATGAAAATGAAAAGTTGAATGATACATCCAAATATGATTTCACCATTTCAGCATCTCAAGATGATTCTGAAGATTTGCCAATTGAAAAAATACGCAAAAATTTATATGAAGAATTTGAGAAACTTAAAGATTATTATCAACTAAAAATGAAAGAAAATATTGAATTGGAAGAAGAAAATGAAAAATTAAAATTAGAATTGAAATCAAAAATAAACCATGGATCAAAAATAGAAGAATCCGAAAAAGATGATGAAATCCAAAAAATGAAAAAAGAAATGGAAGAAATGAAGAAATTATTAATAGAAAAAGATGTTATAGTAACAAATTTAACAAAAGAAAATTCCAAGCATCAAAAAGAGTTAACAAAAAAAAATCAAGAAAATTCAAGATTGAGTGAAATGTTAGATCAAAATCAAATTGATATCAAATCACTAAATGAAAAAATTCAAGAAAAAGATCAAAAAATTGAATCGCTCAATGAAAAATTGGATAATTCATCATCAATGTTACAATCTCAAAATGAAAGTGAAAAATTAAATCAATTGAATCTTTTATTGGATGATCAAAATAACTCACTAGCTGAATATGAAAACAAAGTTTTGGAATTAGAAACAAAATTAAAACAATCAAAAGACAATTCTGTTTCATCAACAGAATTAAAACAGAAAAACGCTCAAATTGATGAACTCAAAAAAATCAATCAAGAAAAAACTGAAAATGTGGAAGAATTGAGAGAAACCATTAAAAAATTAGAAGAAACAAATCAATTGATACAAACTCATTTGGACACTTTGATGGCAGAGACTCAATCATCCAGAGTTGAAGAACAAGAAGTAATAAAAAAAACTTCAGAAGAAATTGCTTCTTTAACAGCTCAAATTAAATCCCTTCAAAGTGAATTGATGAGTACCAAATCTGATTTACAACTTGCATCTTCTACAAAGGATAATTTAACACAATCTCATGCTTCAAAAAGTGATGAAGTTGACAGAGCAAATCAAAAGAATATTGAACTTCAGGAATCTATTAACGATCTCACTGCTCAATTTTCTGAAACATCTGTACTTTTAGAAAAAGAAAGAAAAGAGATGTTTTCATTGAGAAAACAACTTGATGAACTTTCATCCATTAATCAATATAACAATTCTCAAAATATTGAAAAATTGAAATCACAAATTATTGATTTAGAAACAAAGAAGAAATCTGTTGAGAATTGTTGTGCTGAGAATATTAAAGCTGTTGAAGCACTTGAAACAATTTGTGAATTATCAATTGAAACATTGATTTCCATTTCAAACTTTTTAGATGATACATCCATATTTAAAGAATTGCAACAAATCAAAAATGAAAGAAATTATTTGAAATTGGATAAAAACTTATTGGCAAAATTACTTACTGTCACATCATCGAAAATTTTTGGTGGAAGTGTGAGAGATGGAAATTGGTGAGAAGAATGAATAAATTTTGATTTGTTCGAGTTTCAATGGATCCATTAATCATACTGATAGAATTCAAGATGGGGAAGCATTTATTTTTTCAAAATGGCTTTCCATACACCTATAATATCAAGTACCTTGAATAAAACAATCCCACAAATGATGATTATCAAACCAATAATCAAACAAATGATCAATTTTTCAGCAAAAAGTTTTTTAAAAATCCCAACCATTTCTTTCTTTGCTTTTTCAGTATTTGATTCAATAATATTCAAATTTTCAATCATCACATCCATATCTTCATCTTGTTCTTTCAACATTTGATCACAATTATCAGCTAATTTCAATGTTTCTTCTCCTTGAATCAATAATCTCTTTGTGGCTTCTAATAGTTCCTTTTCATTCTCAAAAAGTTCAAAAAACAGTTCCTTTTCTAATTCATCATCTTTGAATTTTGTTGTGTCATTAGTTGGATAACTGAGAATATTTTCCTCTGGTTCAACTTCAGCAAATGAATTTTGTTGATGGATCATATGATATTCTTCAATTTCATTTTTTAAGGAATTCAAATTGATTTTATGTTCATCTAGAAATAACTCAAATGTTTCAAAAATATGTTCATCAGTAATAGATTGTAATTTTGATTCCATTTTTTCAATGTTCGTTTTCAAATTATTAAAATCAGAAATCAAGACTTTTTTCTCAATGTTTTTTTGTTTCATTTTTATTTTCAACATTTTCATTTGAGATTCAATCTCATCATGTTGATAGCTCACAATTTCCATTCAATTTGAATTTATTATTGATGATTCAGGATGAATTGAAGTTCAATATATGAGGCTAATAATCATCAACAACAAAACGATTGATTTGGTAATGTTTTATTTTTTGAATTTGAAGTTGATGTTTTGAGTTTGAATATTTCTAGGAGTTTTGAAATATTTTTTTGAACTCATTTCAAGTTCAATATCATTTTTGAATATATCAGGAATGTATGAAAGTATATCACATTTGGAAACCAATTTCATCAAAAAAGATTTAGTAATTCCATTTTCAGGTAAATGAAGTAAAGAATCTGGAACTTTGATGATCAATTTGGTATAGAAATCTTCATTTTGTAGTTCATTTGGTATCAAATCAACAGAAAAATCAACATTAAATCGATAATTTGATATCAATTCAAGGAGAAATTTCTCATCTTTGTATATATTGGGATTCACAAGATGTCTGAATTTGAAATTATTCTGAACTGCTATTTTTCCAATTACATCATTTTGTTGCAATTCTTTAGGTATTAAATCTCTAAATATATTATCTGATTTCTTTATGAATTTTGAAACTACATCAATATCATTTCTTAATTCTTCTGAAATTTCTAAAAAGAATTTTCTGTTCAAATACGGAGAAGTAGTATTGAGGAAATTTAGTATTTCAACTACAAATTCTTTGGATGCTTTCAATCTTTTGGAGCTTAACATAAAGCAACTGCAATCAATTGTCATTAGTCTATTTAGAATTTTTTCAGAATCTCCAAATACATCTTGATAGTTTTCTAAATATTCAAATGCATTTGAGGGACAAATATCAAGAATTTGAAACATAAATTCTTTTTTTTCAAACATATTAGGTTTTAGAACATCTTTCAACTGCATGAAATAATCAAATGAATCCTCAGATTCTTTGAGAACTTTTAACACAAATTTTTCATCTTGAAACACTTCTATTGGTACATTTTTAAAGTATTTTACTTGTTTTCTTAAAGTTTCAACGACAAATTCTTTGTCTTTTTTTAGTTCTTCCGAAAGGAGTAAATAAGATTTTGATCTTTTTTTCACAGCTAAAAACATGATTTCTCGATCATTATATATTTCTTTTGGAACATATTTGATGATTTTCGGATTAATTTGTATGAGTTCTAATAGGAATTTTTTGTCCAGCATTATTTTTTCTGGAACATTCTCAAAAAGATCAGAACACAATTTAGCGACTTTTAAGAGTACCCTTTTATCTGTTTGCTGTTCCCTTTTCAAATTATAACCATTTTTTACAAGATTTCTTTTTAGTTTTCTGTTTGATAAAAACACCTCTTCTTCTTTGAGTCGGAAACTCATTGGTCAGACTTTTCAAATTTAGAATTGAATAAAAACTTTGTTATAACTTTATTTTTTATAATTCTTTGGTAAAATTTCAACCCAATCACCAGAACCACCAAGATTTACACAAAAACAAACAGGAAGTTGAATTGGTAATTCAACCTCCCAATTTTGTTGAGAACTTCTTTTCATTTTTAATACTTGTTCTTTTGTGCATATTTTCAATTCAATAATATCATTGGAAGAATAAGAAGGTTTTCCTGATTTTTGATGAGTATTTGCATTGGTAGTCCATGTATATCCATTCATACTCCATAAATTAGTTCCATGTTTATCATAACCACCTGAATAGTTCCAACTGAAATCCTTTAATTCAACTTTACTTCCTTCACAAACACCAACACCAACCCAAGAAACATAATTAATTTTCATTGCAATTTCAACATCTCTCATACCTTTTTTGATTTGATAAGAAGTGAATGCCATTCTTGGATTACTTCCAGTTTGTTTGATTCTTTTACATTCTTTGTCTTCAACGACAAAATTATTTTGAAAACAGTCCCATTTTATTTTATTGCTGGATGTACTTTGAGTAAAATCTAATCCATATTTTTTAGAGAATTCTTCAAATAATTCATCTTCTTCATCATTTAATTCAATTGAAGGATCATATGCAACATTATACAATAATTTAAGAGCTTCATCTTGATCATCAAAATTGATTGTATCTTTAGATTTGAATTCTTTAACAAAATAAGGAGATGAATAAAATAGTAATTTGTGTGACTGAAATTCAAAGTTTTTTGATTTTAAAACACAATCAAAACAAATTTTTTCTGAAAGGAGTTTTGAAAAATGTTCACGAATTTGAATTGTTCTATCTTTATCTTCCGGAAGAATTGAATCTTCTTGGCTGTTGATATTAGCAGTAACAATAAGTTCCATTTTTAAATCATCTGATAAAGATTCAAATTTTTGATAAGTCTCTTTGGAGTCAAAGAATTTTTCATGACCAATTTCTTGGAATTTTTCCAAACAATAAATTTTCATCACATCTTTTGCATAAAATCTTTCATTATAAACATTTCTCAATTCATCTTCAGTTTTTGCTAATAAATCTAAAATGTATTCTGGTTTCATATCTGTCAATTGAGATGTACAATGAACTTGTAATTCGTCATAATTTAGTTTTTTAGATAATTTAACCAATGAGAATAATTCGTCACCATTGACTTGCAACTTGAATCCATACATGTATTTTAAAACTCTATGTATTAAATAAGGATCATATTGTGAAAGATCTAAAGTTGAATTTTCAAGTAATTCATCTTTGAAATTTTTTGATTGAAACAAGATTGTTTTATGGCCAGGGAACAAGTCAGATCCAATTTTAATTTGACAATCAGAAAAATCATCTTTGTATAACAATATTTTGGTGCCAATATTTTGAATTTTAAGAGTAAATAGATCATTTGAATCAGTAATACCTGAATTACCTCCAAATAAATAAATTTGATTGAAATACAACACACAAGTATGCTGACAATAACATCTTGTCAATCCATCATACAATACTTGATCCCAACATTTTTCTTCTATTTTATAAATCCACATTTCAGTTACAGTTGATTGGTCATTGATTGTTCCACCAATAATCATTAATTCATCTTCATTCAGTTTCACCAAAGAAGCTTGTGTAACTCTTACTGGATTTTCAACCTTTTCTTTTATCACATTAAATGTGTACAAGTTGATTTTATAGAGAGCATTACTGGTTTTTTTTTGTTCAGTGATTCCTCCAATAATAAATATGTCTTTTCCTGCAATGGTCATTTGGAAATTTGAGACTCCTGTAATTTTACCATTTAACTTTTCTTTTTTCCATTCATCCAATTTGATGTCATATGAATAAAGTACATTCATACTATTGTCAGAAACATCAACTCCACCAAAAACATAGATTTTGTTGCCATCAGCCACTGAACCATGTCCTGAAACTGAAGGAAAATGACTTTTCAAAACTTTAAACTCTTTTGTTTTGAAATCAAAAGCTTGGAGAGTGTCAATTGGTTCATCCTTTCTATTTCAAATGATGTTAGTACGAGTTTGTTTTTTACTCATTTTTGCCTCCAAAAACGTACATTTTGTTATTTGATACAACGGAGGAGTGTGAGTGAACCTTTAAGCCTTTGGTATTAGAGTGTTTTATCCATTTTGATTCTGGTATTTTAAACTCATAAACATCTGATGTCATTCCTTTTTTTTTTAATTTTTTATTTTTTCACACCTTTTAGTGATTTTCCTCCGTAAACAAATAAAGAATCTTCATATACAACAGTTGTATGTTTTGAACGTTCTTCCGGAAGACAGTCTTCTGTTTGTATTTTTTCCCACAATTCTTCTTCTTTAACAGGCTTTCTTTTGAACACAGAAATGTTGTTTAGTGTATAATTGTTCAAAGGTTTTTTAATTTTTTTCTTGCTCTTCATTTTCTTTTCGTGGGAGTCTTTAATTGGTGGGAAATTATGGTCCTATCAATTTAATTTGTTTTCTTTGAAGGAAAATGTGGAAAAAGGTAACTTTTTCTTAATACTCACAAATTACAAAAGTTTAAATTTTTTGAAACCCAACAAATAACTGACAAAGAAGTTTCAGAATTAATTTCAGTAAAACCAAAAAAAAAAAAAAATTAAAACCCAAGAACACCAATATCACCTGTAGTGCTTCTGGAAGAGGAAACTTAAGTTTTGGTGACAATTCAGGAATGATTCACTTAATAGACCGTAACAACAAAATCAGTAATATATTCGCTTTTCAAAACAAAGTACAATTCTTAAAACAAGTTAAACCAAATTTTCTAATTGCCATTGGACTTGATTCAAATGAGGGTACAAACAAAAAAAAAATTAATTTTTTATTACTTAGATGTTAAAGATCCAATACTCAAAATTTATAATTTGGATAAATTAGACCCAAAAACAGATGATCCTCAACTTATCAGCACCACAAAAATATTTCAAAAAGGTGTGAAGATTCAACCATCACCTGTATCTTGTTTAGATGTGACAAATGATTTCACAACTATTGCAATTGGACTCACCAATGGAGGAGTAATTTTATTCTCCGGTGAATTAGCAAGAGGTAGAATTCAAACTAGAGGATTACCAGTTAAGAATACAACAGAAATAACAGGAATTGGATTTCGTCCTGAAGAAAATGGATGGTGTTTGTTTGTAGCAACAGTTTCATCAGTATATCGTCATAGAATTACACCAAAAGGAATAGAAATTGCTGTTGACTTAGATGGTGATGGTAATGGAAGTGATCCAAAATGTTCAACAATTACAAATGAAGGAGATTTTGTTATTGCAAGACAAGACGGAGTTTGGTTTTATAAACCTGAAGGAAAAGGAAGTTGTTATGCATTTGAGGGAAAAAAACTTTTAATACAATGGTACAGAAATTACTTGGTTGTTTTAAGTAAAAATAATTGAATTAATAACGATTTTATATTAGGTAATGATTCAAATCGAAAAAATTCAATGGAACAAATTGTAACGATTTATGATTTACAAAATAAATATATTGCCATAAAATTGACATTAGAAAAGTCATTCGTATCTGAAATTCTTCAAGAATGGGGTAATTTGTTCATTTTAGTGAATGAAAAAGCATTTGATGGTCAAATGACACAAAAAATCATTTATTTAGAAGAAAAAGATACCCAATCAAAACTTGAATTATTATTTCAAAAAAATCTTTATAAAATTGCTATAGATTTAGTTAAAAGTCAAAAATTAGATTCAAATTATGTTGTTGACATCTCAAGAAAACACGGAGATCATTTATATAGTAAGAAGAAATATGATGAAGCCATGGATGAATATAAGAGAACTATTGGAGAATTAGAACCTTCTTATGTAATTAGAAAATATTTAGATGCTCAAAGAATTCATAATTTAACAAATTACCTCGAAGATTTACATGAAAAAAAATTAGCTACTTCTGATCATACAACATTGTTATTGAACTGTTATGCAAAATTAAAAGATGAAAAAAAAGATAAATTGGATAATTTCATTAAAAATAATGCTGAATTACATTATGATGTTGAAACTGCTATTAAAGTTTGTAGACAATCCGGTTATATTGAACATGCATTGGCATTGGCTAAAAAACATTATGAACATGAATGGTTTATTAAAATTCAAATTGAAGATTTACAAAATGAACCAAATCAGTCAAATTATAAAAATGCCCTTCAACATATTGAGTCACTTCCTTTTGATTTGGCAGAAAAATTTCTTTTGATTTATGGAAAAGTTTTGATGGCAAATATTCCAAAAAGAACAACAAATGTGTTGATCAGATTATGTTCAAATTATCAGTCTATTCCATTTGGTGAAACAAATCGTGAATTGAAAATGGATAACCAATCAACACCTCAGAAATCAAAAAGTGAAATTTTCATTCATGCTTTTTCAAATCAACCAAAATGGCTATTAATATTTTTAGAGAATGTCATTTTTAGAAATCCTAATCCACCACAACCAAAAATTGTTTTTAACTCTTTGATTGAATTATACATCAAAGAAATCAAAAAAGAAGATGTTAAAAATAAGAAATTTGAAGAAGAAGAAGAAAATATTGAAGGATCAATTGATGAAGAAGAATCAGAATTTGATAATTTTGAAGGTGAAGATGAAGAAGAATCAGATGATTTCAATTACAATATACCAAATGTTGATGATCAATTTTCTAAATTATCCTATGATGAAAAAGTCATTTATTTATTAGATCAAAATGATTCAAATTATGACCCAGAACATGTTTTAGTACTCGTTCAAACATATCACTTTGAAGCAGGTATTTTAAAAATGTATGAAAAATTAAGATTAAATTATGATATTCTTCAACATTACATGAGAAAAAAAGATTATCAAAATGTAATTCAGTCATGTATAAAGTATGGAAATAATGATCAAAATATGTGGATTCAAGTTTTATCATTTTTTGCAAACGCAACAGATTCAAATTATGATCAAGAAATCAATCAAATTTTACAAAAAATTGAAAAAGATGATATTCTACCTCCACTTTTAGTTATTCAAATTTTATCAAAAAAAACTCAAATTGGAACAATTAAAGAATATTTGATTAAAAAATTACAACAAGAAAATACTGTTATCCAATCAGATATTGAAAAAATTAATGAAAATAAACAAGAAACAGAAAAAATGAGATCAGAAATTCATGAATTAAAAACAACAGCAAAAATATTTCAATTACCTGCTTGTTCATTATGTGGTCGTCCTTTAGAATTACCAGCAGTTCATTTTATGTGTGTTCATTCTTATCATCAAAGATGTTTGAATGATATTGATGAATGTCCAATATGCATAAATAAAAATAGAGAAGTTTTGGAAATGAAAAAAATGTTTGAAGAATCATCTGATCAACATGAAGAATTCTTTTTACAATTAAAAAAACAAAAAGAAAATGGATTTTCAGTGGTATCTGATTATTTTGGAAGAGGTATTTTCAAATCTTCGATTATTGATCAAACTCTATTTCAAAATCAAAAGAAAAGTGATTTATTTGGAGAAGAAGATGATAATTATTTTGTTGAATAAAATTTTAAAAGTTTATAATGTCACTTCTTTTAAAAAAAATTGATCAAGATTTTTATCTTTGACCAGACCTAATGATTTCACATTTAAATGAGGTAATGGAGAGGAATGAATGAACACTATTGTCAAAACATTTTGCAAAAAGATTTTTATTCGAAATTTTCAAATATATTCCTTAATTCTCCTTCTGATCCTCCAATTATTTCTCCGATTTTTTTTTCATTTTTTAGAAATTTAAATGTTGGAAGCATATTAATTCCGTTCATTAATGAAATTTCAACATTTTCATTCGTTTCAATTTTCAAAAATTTAAATTTGGTGCATTGTTCACTTAATTTTGAATAAAGTTTTAAGACTGGTTCAGCAAATGATTCTTTTTTATCAGTAAATAAGAGAACCACCAATTCGTTATTTTTTATTACAGAATTATAGGAATCAATAGAGTTGACTTCAATCACATTTTTCAATGATTTTTGGAAATCAATTTCTTGCAATTCCAAAGCTTTTTTCATTTGATTTTGTGTCAATTTTATAAGTTTTTGATATTCTTTTTGTGTTTCTTCTAAACTTGAGTTTGATAAAAATTTTTCAAGATTTTGAATTGAATTCTCAATCTCATTTCTATTTTCAAAGTATTTCAACAAAAGTTGGACATCTGAAATTAATTTTGAGCACTTCTTTTCTTCATCAATTAAAAGTTCATCCTTTAAAAAGATTCTCTTCAATTTTTCAATTTCGAATTTTTCTATTGATTCTTTTTCTATAAATTCAATCAACTCTGAACCTCTACCCTTACCAGAATATGGAATTATTTTTTTATCCAAGGATATAAATGAAACAGATGGTGCATGTAGATGACCTGTGTAACTTTCATCAACATCATTTTCTTCGTGATTCATTAAGCAAATTTCAATTGAAATTTTTTCATCTTTGAAGTACTGTGAAAGTTTCCTGATGATTGGAAGTAAACCTTTTTGAGATATTTCTGAATCATCATATAAAATAAATATTATTTCCTTTTCATTTTCTTTAATTAATTCATTGAAACTATCAGCAACAATGATGGTTTCATTATTAGAAAATTCTTCCAAATTCTTATCATTGGCCGGTCTTTCTGCTGATTTTAAAAATTTTTTTAATTCATTTTTTTTATATTTTTTGATAAAATTTAAAATTGATTCTTTGGTGATGTCCTCATGTAACACAAATTTTTTTTTTAAATTTCCATCAGTCAAAATCAAACAAGGAACAGTAGGAACACCAAAATTTAAAAAAATTTCACAACCAATTTCATCTTCATAATCAGAAAAAAAAAAATTGAATTCTTTTGTTAATGAGTCTTCAGTTGAGACTTTTTGCAAAATAGTTTTTTCTTCTTCTTCGTCTGTGAATAAAATCAAATTCATTGGTTTTGAGAACATTGTAGTTGAATTTTCAACAGTTAATCTTTTTAGTTCTTCAGTCATTCTTCAAAGTGATAATATGATTCGTGGAATATATTCATCCAATAAAAATGAATCGTCAAATTGTCGACCTTCAAGCACAATCAAAAGCAAAGGCGATAGAACTAGCGACGAAACAACTGAATACACCTGATAGTTTGAAGAATTTGAAAGAACTGAAAGCTTCAGTCCAAAAACAAAACGAAATTTTCAAAAACAAACTAAAAACAGTTTTAAATGGTCAAATTGAAGAAGCTGATGTCGCAATGAAAACATTAAAAATGAGTACTGAAAAACATTCCATTGTTCAAAATTACTTCAGACAAATCAATCAAACTGGAAAACATTCTCAAGAATTATTTGATAATTATTCTCTTCTGAGAAAAACCATTATTACAATGTCCAATATTAAAAAAGCAAAAGATTCATTAGATCGTATTTTACAATTTGGAAATGAAATTAACACTATTTATGATACATTACAAAAAGATCATACACAAGTAAAAAAATATTTAAAAATTAACAAAATTAAAGGTATGGTCGGCTCATGAAAGAATTGTAAAATTAGAAGGTAAAAAAAATTGATTTAATTTTTAATTTTCATTTAGAAATTAGAGATGCTGCCTTGGCTGAATCTGAACAAGAAGATTACTACTTGGAAATTTTTAAGGATTATTTTAAAAATATCAATGAATGTTCTGAAAGATTTACAAATTTAATTTTTGTTCAAACATTAGAAAATGATGGTATTATTTTCACAGCTCAAGAAGAACCTGCATATTTAGTTCAAATTGCGAGAGTTATTGAAGAAGAAGAAAAACGTGACAAGAAAAGGAGAAAAGAAAATGGAAAACAAACATTTACATCAAAGAAAAAAACAAAAGAAACTATTGTACTTAAGGAATATAAAAAGAGATTTTTTAACACAATCACAAATCAAGTTCATCATGGTATTGCTTATGCAATGAAAGATAAACCAAAATTTTATGATAAATTGAAAGCTGTTGACCGTTACATGTCTAAAACTTTGGAAGATGCAGAATTAGATGTTTCAACTTGTTTCCCAGAAGAATATGATATATTGAAATTTTACATCAAAACATTTGAAAATTATGTGAAAGATTATGTCATTGAATTATTGAATGACAGAGAAAAATTGGAATATTCTGATTCACTTGATTTAGGTAATAAAAAATTTAAAAATTAAATGAATTAGCTAATTGGTTGATGATTCATTATCCAAATGCTTTAGATCCATTTTTAGGACCAAAAGATGAAGTAATTGATTTTGAAAGAGAAGCACTGGAACTTTTGAAAGAATATATATTCCATAGAAAGCTTAAAATGATTCATAATTGTGAAATGGCAGTCAAGGTAGATTTTGAAGATGCTACACAACCATTACCAAATGATGATAATTATCCGTATACACCAGCTTGTGTTGAGATATTTACAATGTTAAATTCACAATTAGATCAATTAATTGAATCCAAAATGACTTGGGATTCAAAGTTCATATTAGATGTGGTGGAAAGTGCATCAGTAATTTTAATGCAATACTGTGTTTTAATGAATTCAAATATTGAAATGACTTTGGACAAAATATCTATCCTTAAATTATGTGCATTTGGTAATAATGTTCCAATGTGTCGAGTTTTGTTAGATACATATACAAATAGAATTTTAGGCATTTTATCATCATCATATCATGAAAAAGCAATGAATTATCTGACTAGAGTTTCAGATGTTGGACTTGTTGATTTAGCAACTACTGTTATTAATGGCTTGATTCAAATTTTAATGGAAGAGTTGGCAAAATTATTTAAAGAAATGTTTGGAGAAAAATGGACAAATTTTGATACAAACCCAATGAGATATATTGGTAAACAGATTGATTTATTTCAAAAAACCAACTACCTTGAACCAGCATTAAGCAAATCCTTCTATGAACAATTCTTCAAAAGATTTGTCTTGAAATATATCTCAGCATTGTTGACAAATAAAGAGGTCCACATTAAATCAAAATATGAAGATGATGAATCATTTTTAACGAAGTACTCTGATGATATTGAAGAAATTAAATTAATTTTTGGTGATGAAAAGCATTGTGTTGATGATGAATTCATGGATGATCAAATGCTTCCATTGGCTTATCTCAAATCATTGATCAAAGATACATTTTCTGCAGTTGATGCAGTAGATGAATATCAATTCAGTTTAAGTGAATTTCTAGGAGAGTATCCACAAACATGGGATATTGCAGTGATCATTGTGAATAAATCTGATATTCCAAATGATGTTAAAGTTCAACTTCGAAAAATCATTGAATCTGATTTTTTGAAGATTTATAATGATGGTGCTGATCCTTCATGTGATCATATATTTCGTCATTTCATTACTGTTTATTCAATTTCAAAAAGAAGAGAAGAAGAAAAGAAAATGAAAAAATTAAAAGAACAACAAAACATTCAAATACAACAAGCACAAAATGCGTTAGCACAAAAAGCAAAGAAACAAATTAAAATTCCAACAAAAGATGAAAAGAAAAGAGAGTCTGTTCCAAAAGAAGAAAAATTGGATACTGTAACTTTGGATGATCTTGATATTGACGTCAGTGAACTTGAATTATAATAAATATTATTTGTTCATTTTTGTATTTCTTGTTGGATCATTCCAAGGATTTTGTTGACCAACCAAAAATGTTGAAGTTTAGAGTTGAACTGGATTCAAACACAAAAAATTGTTTCGTTGGATTACCAAAGAGTGTCATAAAAGACAAGTTTATAACACAAGCAACACTAAAACTAACATGGTCTGATACAAAAACCTCTGAATATCGTTGTACCTATTTAGGTTGGTCATGGGACACTCACAATAAAAAAGAAACTATAATTATACCAAATTTATTAGCAAAAAATTTAAATTTAAATGAAGGTGATCAAGTAAATATCCAAATACTTCATGATAAAAAATTCTCAAAAAAAATTTTTGTTCAACCGAAAACTTTTGAAGATTCAGAAATTTTGGAACAAAACCAAATTAATATTGAAGAAACATTACGTAATCAAATATTCATATTGTATGAAGGTTTGGTTTTTCCTTTTTATCTCAATAATGGCATATCAATTTCAATTGAAGTTTTGGATATAGAATTTGAACAAGAACATGGTGAAAAATTTGTTATTTTGGATGGAAATACTGAATTGATTGTAAAGACAAAACCTAATCCATTTGAATCTTCAGAACTAAAAAAACAAGTTGAACTTAAAGTTTTTCCTTTTGAACAAGAAGATGAAATGGAAAAAAAATTACAAAATCATGTCTACATGAAAAAAGATAATATTTTAAATTTAAAAACTGGTGAAATGATCAAATTAAAAGAATTTGTTTTTCGTGTTGAAATTTTAACACAAACAAATTTAAAAAAAAATGAAGTCCAATTAAACAAAAATATTATGAAACTTTTGGAAATTCAATCATTTGAAAATATTAAATCAAGTTTATTTAATGATAATTTATCTCCTATTATTCAATTGAATGCTCATTTGATAGACTTTAAAAATTTGAATTTATATGAGCTGAAACAACACTTAAAAAAATGGTTGAAGTCACAAAAATTTGATAAAATTCCTCTTTCTTCGAAGAATTATATATCAATTGAATCAGAAGACACTAAAGAAATTAAGAATTTAATTTTAACAGTACCTGGAAGTTTTGTTTCATTTTATGAATTAAATGAACAAGTTATTGATAGATTATTCATTTCAAATGATGAAAAATTAATTTCATATTATAAAGAAAAAGAAAAGGAAGATGGTTTATTGTTTGAATATGTTCCAATTTTTGAAAATTTATCATCAAAAGCACAACAAATTTTAAAGCCTTTAAATTTGTTCAACAAATCATTTTTTCAAAATAATAATTTACTTGGTAAGTGAATAAAAATCAATAAATTTAATCTAATATTCAGTATCAGGACCTTCAGGTTCCGGAAAAACAATGTAAGAAGACTTTTTCAACAAATTAACCAATTTTTTTAGTTTTTCAAAAATAGTATGTTTAAAATTGAAATTACCATTGGAAATCGTTTCATGTAAGGCTTTGACTGGTGATAGAACTGACAACAACTTCAACATATTAAAAAAAAAAATTTCGAATGCTGTTGAAAAATCACCTTCTATTATACTTATTGATGACTTGGAAATATTATTTCCAAAGGAACAAGAAGAAATGCCTGATTTAAATATTAGAGTTCTATCATCTTTATTCGTGGATTTGCTCAACTCAATACATGAAAATCAAGTTCAAATTATCGCAACATGTCAACAATTTGATGAAATTCATGAGATTATTCAGAATTCAAATTTATTTGAAGAAAAGTTATTTTTACCTTTACCTGATAAATCAGAAAGAAAAAAATTATTGGAATTCAATTCTTTTTTGAAAATTAATGAAAATTTACTTGAAAAAATAGCAATTGAAACTGACAACTACACTCCTTTTGATATCAAAAATTTGATGAATAAAATGACCAATAATGCGTTAATACATTCATCTGATGAAATTACTTTGGATAATTTTTTGAAAATATCGAAAGATTTTTCAATTCAATCAACTATTGGAACAAAATTATTAAAATCAGATACTGCTTGGGAAGACATTGGTGGGTTAAAAGAAGTGAAAAGTACACTTGTTGAGACATTTCAAATCCCGATAAAGTACTCAAAGTTGTTCAAAAATACACCATTGAAATTACGATCTGGATTACTTATTTATGGTTTTCCTGGTTGTGGAAAAACATTCTTGGCTAGTGCTGTTTCCAAGGAATGTGGTTTGAATTTCTTGACTGTGAAAGGACCTGAAGTTTTGAATAAATACATCGGAGCCTCTGAGCAAGCAATTAGATCCATATTTGAAAAGGCAGAAGCAGCAAAACCATGTATCATTTTCTTTGATGAATTTGATTCAATAGCTGCAGAAAGAGGAAAAGACAACACTGGAGTGACGGATCGTGTTGTGAATCAATTACTAGTACAATTAGATGGAGTAGAATCAAGAGAAGGTGTGTATATTCTTGCAGCAACTTCAAGACCTGATTTAATAGATCCTGCTTTATTAAGACCTGGAAGATTAGATAAATCATTATTTTGTGGTTTACCTGATGAACAAGAGAGATTTGATATCTTATCTAAATTAAGTAAAACAACAAAATTTGATGATGACATTGATTTGAAAAATATTGCTGAATTATGTGAGAACTATACTGGAGCTGATTTAAATGCACTTTTATATACAGCTCATTTAGAATCAACTCATGATATGATCAAAAATTTCAAAGATGAGATTGGAAATCAACCAGAAGAATCTGTCAAAGTGACCACATTTGGTCAAGAAAGAAACATCAATATTGAAAATCTAATTGAAAATTTGAGACTTAAAAACGAAGAAAAAGATCAAGTTGAAGTGAAAGTCTCAATGAAACATTTTCAAATTGCATTGAACAAAACAAAGCCATCTTTGTCAAATGATGAAATTCAAAAATTTGAATATTTTTATGAAAACTTCACAAGTGGAAAAAAATCACAAGAAAAACATGTTACTTTAATGTAAATTCATTACTTTTTTAAATCTGGATTTACTTTTGAAAGTAATGTTAAATTTTTCCAATAACAATATTTCTTCTTTCGTCTTTTTCAATTTTTGAATATAAATATTGATTTTCGACAGTTAATGCTTTGATCGTTTCTTGATTTTGATTCATAGCATTCAATTGTTCATTCATCATTCTACAATCCCTTTTTAAAATTTTAATTAATTCATCTCTGTATGAAATTTCTTCCTGGAATTTCAATTCTTTTTGAGTTGAATCCTTTTTAATTTTGACTATTTCATTCAGTAATTCATCATTTGAAGAAGTTAATTCTTTGTTTTCTAGTTCAATTTTTCGAATTTTTTCATCCTTTTCTTGATAATTTTCTTGTCTTTTTCTTTTCAAATTATTTTCAACAACCTTTTCTTTTTTAATAATAGTTCTTTGTGTATCCTCTAAAGGTTCAGATTTTACCACTTTTTTGTCTCCATATCGTTGAAACAGTACTTGATTAATTTGTGGCAAATCAACATTATCTGCAGACAATGATTTAACAATAGCTCCCTTTTTATCAATGTAATCTTTTTCGAAATTATCTTCATTTGAAACAATTAAATTCAAAAGCTGTTTTGATAATTTTTTGAGACCTAAATAAATAGATGCTCTCAAAACATCTTTTACAATTTGTGGTTTTTCCAATGAAATTTTTTGACCAAATAAATAATCATAAATTAAATTCCAAGTTTTTACAGTTAGTTTTTTTGGGTCTAGAGATAAACGGTATCAATTTGATTTTGATAAGTTATTGATGGTATTGGATTGGCAAATTATTAATTTATGTGTAGGTACAGATTCAGCTCCAATGAATATATATGTCATATTGTCGTTTTCTTCATTTGGTAATTGCTTTTTGTGAAGTTTATGCACATACTCAATTTGATGCTTATTGTATGGTTGTTGAATTGTCCACATCTACTGTGATTGGTCCATGTATTGTGATGTGCATTTCTAGATATCAAAAGTGAATAAAATCTCTTGTGAACGAAATCTGAACTTTTTATTTCTTCCTCATCAAAATATCTTCAAAGAACGAAGTTGCAATACTGAAAATAGAATTTTATTGTTTTTTCACATGTTTCACAAATTGGTTGTTCAAACATAAAATAATTATTCTGGTAAATTTCTAAATTGAATCAAATTTTTATTGGACAATTATTTTTTCTTTTAAATGTCTTCAAATGATGAACTAGAGAGAAACAAAGAATTTAAAAAATATTTAGAAAAACAAGGAATTGTTGATATATACACCAAAGCTCTCACTGCTTTATATGAACAAGAAGAAAAACCAAAAGACGGAATTGAATTCATCAGAAAATTTTTTGGAGAAAATACAGAAGCCTACAAATTGCTAAAAATTGAAAATGAAAAACTCAAAAAAGAAATTGAAGAACTGAAAAATCAGAAATAATTCAAAGAAATTCAATCACGTATAAATGATTCAAAAATCACTTATAAATTGAATTTCATGAAATAAAACCGTTTTAATATTTTGCAATCTTATTATTGAAAAAAATGGTTTGTGTGATTATGATTTTGATGTTTTCCGTTATCCAATCAAATTTCAACTTTTAAAAATGGAAGAAAAACTGAACGGAGCTGAAAAAATGAAAATTGCACAGGTAAATCATTAAAAAAGTTTAAAAAAAATACAGAAACTGATGACACAAACAATCAGTAATGATGATCAATTTTTATCAGTAAAAAATATTTAAAATTAATAAAAAAAAAAGGAAGCTGGAATGTATGCAAGAGAAAGAAGAAAATCAGCTTTAAAAGATGTAAATAAAGAAGAAGAAGAAGAAGAAAAGAAAAAAGAAGTTCTTTTGCCAAATTTAGAAAGTCCTAATTTTTCAGAAGATGAAGATGATGAATTAATGAATGCTCAAGTAATATACAAAAAGAATTCAAACATACTTCAAAAACAAAGAAGTGAATTTCTTCAAAAAATACCAAAAATAACAAATTTACCTGGTAGTCCTGGTTCAATAGATTCATCCAATTTACAAACACATTTAGTGTCACCAAAGTCCCAACAAAACAATGTATCACCTTCAAAACATAGAAAAGAGAGTTTTTTAAATAGAACATTTAGTAAAATACTCAGTCCAAAATCAAGATCACCATCATTGATATCACCTTTACAATCACCTAAAATGACAGATTTAAAATTAGAAGAAGAAAAACCAAATAATGAAGATATTGAAATTGAATTTCAAAAAATAATAGTGGATATGGGTATAACCAATAAGAAATTTGTATTTGAAAAATATAAAACAATTGATGATAAATGGAATTTAGTTAAATTAATGAAAATTAAAATTGAATCACAAAGTGATCAAAAACAACCAAAATATTTTATTGAAGAATTAAAAAAAAATAATTTAAATTTAAAAAATATTAAAGAATTAAATATTGAATTAAAATCATCACCATTATCTTGGGTTGAAGAATTTTTAAATTTAAATGGTTTAAAATATTTAAATTCTTCAATAGCAAAATTAAATTTTCAAACCAATAATTCAAATAATTTAGAAGAAGAAATTCAACTAAATTTAATTAAGTCTTTTTATATTATCGTAAATATTGAAATGGGAATGAATTATTTTTTAAATGAAAAAGATTGTTTAAGAAATTTAATTATTTTACTGGATTCAAAAAATTTAAATATAAAATCAAAAATATTATATTTATTCGCTTTAATTACTCAATATTCAGAAGATGGTTTATTGTTATGTTTAGATGCTATATCTCATTTTAAACTCGTAAAAAGAGAACCATTTAGATTCGCAACAATAAGAAATTTAATAATGATGGATTATATTTCAACAAATGTATCAAGATCAACTTCTTTATCTGGTGCTAAGATCGGTTTTGGAACAACTGGTAATAGTAATAATACTATACCAACTATTAATACAATGAATGAATTATCAACTGATGAAATTGAAAATCAATTAAGAATTCACTCATTAATGTTTTTAAATTCAATTTTATCTTCGATTTCTTTGTATAAGTCATTAGAATTTAAAGTTGATATTATTAAGGAATTTAAAAATTTAAATTTAAAATTTAAAAAAAATTCAATTGAAAGTACTGAATTATTTTTACAAATTGAATTATTTGAAAGTGAAATATCAATGAATGATTTAAAACCTGACGAAGTATTAACTTTGTTTTTTTTAACCAATAAAAGATCAACCCGCCAATTGAAATATTAAAAAATCAAATGATGAATAATTTGAATTCAATTTCAAAAATACCTTTAAATTTAATTTTTAAATACTTAATTGAAGTTATAAATTCATCTGAAAATGAATCAAAATTATCGGAAGATTTAATTAAATTATATGATTTCTTAAAAGGGAAAGAAACATTTCAAGATAAATTAATCACACAAAAGAATATCATTGATAATTTAGAAGAGTCAAATAAAATCAAAAATGAAAAATTGGAAAACTACATTCAAAATTGGATTTCATTTCCATTTCAAAATGATAAAGAAAATTTAATTTTAAAAAATGAATTTGAAAAGAATAATGAAATTAAAATGGAAGAATCTTCAAATATTTTATTTCAATTGAATCAAATTAAACAGATTTACATTGAAAAATTGAATAAAACATCCAATCAAATGGAAGAGAAAAATGATGAAAAGGTCACACCGAAATCCATGTCTAACAGTTCACCTCCAAGTAGACCACCACCTCCACCACCATCATCATCTGTTCCAACAGGTGGGCCGAATGCTGGCCCGACAGGTGGTCCACCAATGATGTCAAGTGGAGGAGGACCACCAGCACCTCCAGGTATTGGTGGACCTCCTATTTTTGGAATGAACACAAAAAATAATTTACCATCAATTTCAAAAAAGAAATCAAGAATTCCAACAAAAAGAATAAATTTAGAAAATATAAAAAAAAATAAAGTCAAAGAGAGTATATTTGTAAAAAAAGGAATTTGTGAAAATACAATACAATGTAAAATAAATGAAGAAGAAATTGAAGAATTATTTTCAAATGAATTAATAAATAAAAATGGAACCAATCATGGAACGACTGATTTGATTGGATTAAAAGAAGAAAAGAAACTGATATCGTTATTGGATTCTAAAAGATCATATCAAATATCAATAAAATTAAAAAGTTTAAAAGGAGTAACATTAGAAGATATATATAAGGGTATATTATTATTTAATGAAGAAATAATAAATGAAGAAGTATTAGAAATTATATCCACAACTATACCAACAGATGAAGAAAAGAAATTATTTTTTAATTTTAAAGGAAATTCAAAAGAACTAGAATATTGTGATTATTATTTTTATTTAATTTGTCCAATTAAAAATTTAAAAGAACGAATTGAAATTTGGCAATTTAAAAATAAATTCCAACAAGAAGTTGAAAATTTAAGATTAGAAATTGAATCTATCATATTTACTGTAAAAGAATTAAACGAATCAGAGTCGTTCTTTAAATTTTTAAGTTTAATATTGACTTATTCAAATTATTTAAATAAACAAGACTCATATGGTTTTCATTTAAATTCTTTAAAAAAATTAATTGATATAAAAACTAAAAATAGAAAATCAAATTTATTATTTTATATTATTGAAAAATTAGAAGATTCAAATGAAGAATCAATTTATAATTTTTATAATGAATTAAAAAATATTTCAATTTCTAAAAAAATAAATATGAATTCAATCAGAGAAAGATTAAACGAAATTAAAATTTTTAAAAATTTATTGGATGATTTATTGGATAAAGATAATGAAATTGAAAAAAAATTTAAATCTTTTCATGAAATTTTATTAAAGGAATATAGTTTATTAAAAGAGAGATTTGATTTGTCGATAGGAAATTTAAAAAAATTATCAGTTTTATATGATGAAGATGAATCAATGATGCTTCAAAAACCTGAAGAATTTTTTAATTTAATTGATTCTTTTATTATTACTTATAAAATATCACAAAAAAAAGTGAAAACTTTGAGAGAAAAAAGAGAAGCAATAGAAATGAGAAAAAAGAAAAAAGAAAAAGAAGATAAGTATCAAAATTCAGATCAATCAAGAAATCTGTTGCATTCAATTGAAGAATCTTTGAGGGATGGTTCAATTTTATTGAAAAATCAAAAGAAATTTTATTTAAACAAACAAGGAGAAGATTTAATTTTATAAAACTTATCTTCTCTCTTTTTTTATCAAATTGGTGACTTTCTTTATGTTGACTGTAAAATGGTTCGTTGTACAAAATTTGAATCCTCCACTTTTTTAAAAAAAAATTTTATTATAAATTGTATGTCAACATTGAAAATAAATGAGAACTTGGCATTTCAATTGAATTCAAATTTTCAGAAATTAAAATTCTAGGTTTAATCTGAGGACCATCTTCAATTTCATCATCTGAAACAACTTCTTCATCATCAACCATAATATTCTCTTCTTCATTTTGTTTCTTCTTTTCTGTTGCAAATAATGAATTGAATAATTTCTTCTTTTGAGAGATAATCTCTTGTCTTTTGGAACATGAAATTTCACCAAGTTTTTTATAATCAAGTATTTTGATTTCTTCTTCTTTTAATGGTTTAACATCTTCATTTTGATTCTTTTTATCATCTGTTAATAATGATTTTTCAGTTGCATCATCTTCAAAAAATATTTTTTGATATTCAGTTTGATCTTCTTTCATCAAAAGGTCATTTGATTTTTCATTCATTTTTCTTGAGAATAACTCTTTAATATCATGATTTGGATAATTTTGTTGAATACTTTCACTCTTATTTAAAATACCAATAATTTTATCTTTATCAAACATGTTGGAAGAATCAACTGATGAAATTAAACCATCAGGAACAAAGAGAATTTCAAGTGATTCTGATTTTGGTAAAATGACACCAGAATCTGATTCAATAGAAAGAATTTGTTCTAATGTTTTTGGAAATTCAATTGAGAGTGATTTCTCATTTAATCTTGCTTCAATAACTCTTGAAATTTCTTCTTTTAAATCTTGAATATTTGTATAAACAGAACATAAAACTTGAAAATAAGCAGCTATTAAAGTATGAACAAAAATATCATTTGAAGTTGCTTTTGCAATTCTCAATTCTTGTAAACTAAAAACAGTTGGAATGGATTGTTCTAAATCTTTGTTTCTAAATTGTGTTAATAACATAATAAAGCATGATAAAATTGTAGCATAATTTGATTTTGAATTATCTTCCAATGAAGAACTTTCATATAAACAGTAATAAACATCTTCTCTTTGTTTTTTACTAAAAGTTGCATGAACACGATTTGTTGAAGAGATATTTTCTTGTTGATCTTTACCACGTATTTTAACAGATGAATACATTAATTGAATTAAAACTTTTAAAGATAGATTTCTAATTTCTGGTTTGCCTTTCATACATTGGTCCAATAATGGTCTGATAAATTTATCAGGATAATGTTTTCCAGACATAATTGTTGCTGGATGACCTGCAATTACAATCATGATTTCTAATATTGGTTTCCAATTTTCATTATCAAAATCTTTGATGATTGATGAGAAACAAGTTTCAATGAAATCAATATTTTGACTTGTATGTTCTCCTCTTTTAGCCATGTAATCAACTGCATCCAAAAGTGTTTGTTTATAATTTTTAAGCTTTTTTTAATCTTTAGTGTTTCTTTGAACTTACTCCTTCTGCTGATATGTATTGTTGAATAATTCCACGTAATGATTCAATAGATGTTGGACCAACGCATGCACTCAAGTGTTGTCTTTCAATAATTGTTGTAATTGTTTTAACAATACTGATTTTAATTTCTTCATCTTCAATTTTTTCAAGATGTGCTAAGAAATTATTGATGATTGTATAACCATGTTTTGACCACACACCACTTAAAAGAATTTTCATAATTCCAATTGGAAAAGTGCATGGAATCCATAATTTTGAGTCATCTAAATGTTGAAATATTGATTTCATGAATCCTCTAATATGTGTGGTTGTTGTAACTTTTGCAAGTGATAAAAAGCAATCAGCAGCTGAATCACGTAAATCTTGAGCTTTGAGTTCAATAGTAGGATCTGTAAGTGTTTTTGTTTCATTTGATAAACCTTTAAAATCATAATTTTGATCTGATTCATCATGAAGTGCTTTTAATATTCCAGGCATTATTTTATGAACAGAAGAATGAAGTTGTAGACGTTGATTCACTTTGGAAATTGTTCTTAAAGCAGCAATTTGAACTCTAAAAAATTAATCAAAAAAATTGAATGCCAACCTCATTTGTTGTCCTGTATCTTTATATGAGAAAGTTATTAAATTTATAACACTTTCAACATAATCAGCCAAATTTGAAGTTGAATTTTCATCTAAAAATTGTACAAGTTTACTCAACTGTAATGTTTTTTTTTTTTAAATTTTTTTTTTTTTTTTTTCTTACTAATTCACAAGCAGCTATTTTTAAATCCACTGAATCTTCAGGGCTTGAAAAAAAAAGTTTAAGAACAGCTTCAATATTTAAACGAATTGAGATGATTTCTTGATGACAACTTTGAACCAAAGACTCAAAAATCTTACAACCAATTACAGCATAACTATTTTACGTTTTAAAAAAAAAAAAAATCAGTTTACTTTGTGTTTCCTTGTTTTACATCATTTTGAATTCTATTTTCTAAATCTTGACCAATTTTTGGCAAATTATCAAAATTATTAATAGCATATTGAGTAAAGTTTCCAATTTTACCCATAGCTCCATTTTTCTCTTTTGGATATATTTCATTGAGTAATTGTTTATGAGTTGCCTCTGTTCCACAACAGAGTTTACCAAATATTTCTGTAATTTTTGGCATAGTTGTTTTAAAGCACCGTTGGAAATTTAGAATTGACCAATCAACTCGAGATTTTTTAATTTAAAAAAAACACTTAATTTATTAACCAATATTGTTGAAATTTTTTGCCATTGGAGTGATTATAGTTGTCACATCATTACATCCTTTCAATTTAATCATTTCCGAAAAATCTAAATGAGCAGTCAATTCTTCAATGTCATTATTATAACGATCAGAATTAACAACAGCAAAATAAACAATAAATTCTTCACCTTGTTCTTGAATTGGTAATAATGTTTTTGTGGATATTTTTATGATATTTTCAAAATTGTCTTCTTTTTTGTCAACCAAAATAATGAATGCTTTTGCCATGGAAGATACTTCCTGAAAGTCTTCTTCTGATGAAAATGCACCTAGGGTTACACGACAAGACTTTCCATCCAAACCAGATGAAAAATTAAAGCAAGAAGTTAAGTATTGATGAGGTGCAATAAATGTTCCTACAACTTTATCTAAACGATAAAAGAATTCTAATTCTTTCATAAATTCATCAACTGTATTTTTTGTCCCAAATATAGCTAGTCCGTCTCTTTTTTTTTGTACTTTGTTTTTGACATCTTTTTCATGGTCTTCATCAAAATCTGTTGAAGATGTCACAGAAGGAAAATTTTCAAGTGGACCAAAATCACCACTGGATACTGTCGAAACTGATTTGAAGAAACCCATTTGATTGGTTAGATTTTTTTTTTTTCGATTGGTTCTAATAAGGTTCGAATGAAAATTCATTGGTCATTCCTAACCAACAACAGTATCACATCTTCCAAATCTCTATTTATTGCTCGTTTAAGCATACAAGAATCGAAAAAGATGTTCAATTGGTTCATATAATAATTATTTTCTTTTGCATCCCAAGTGGAATCAGAGTTCACAAAATTTTTAACATTTTAAATGTTGTACAAAGTAACTTTTTCTCTTTTATTTCTTTATTTTTCCAATTTTTGAGCATTCAGAACAGTAGGACCTACAATCAAAGGAATATCTTCAATACCTGTCAACTCTATAATAGGACAATTGAATTCTCTTGTCAACTTTTGAACAACCCTAAAATCACCATGATAATTGTATAATCCAAAACTAACAGAAATACATGGTTTTTCCTTGTTTACAAAAGATAATAAATGGGTGGAAGCAATTTTAATAATTTCTAAAAAATCATCTTCTTCTTTGTCAATTAAAATGATAAATGCTTTTGCCACAGTGGAAAGTGTTTGTAAATCTTCTTCATCGTAGAAACCTCCAAGTGGAGTTTGGTATTCAATTCCTTCAAAATTTGAAGGAAATTTATAGCATAAACTGAAGTATTCATGAGGAGTTTTGAAGGTTTCTACTTTGCTCAAGCGATAAAAAAAATCAAAATGTTCCATAAACTTGTCCATTGTTTTTTGTGAACCAAAGAAGACTAAACCTTCTCTTTTGTGTGATATTCCAAGAATGTCATCATCTCCATTCAAGAAATTTTCGATGCTTGTGCTGTCAATGTCTGAAGATACAGAGTCGAAAAAATTCATTCCTATTGGACAAAATATGAATCTCTTTTTTTGCAAATTTGAAACAAATTTTTTAGAACCAAAAACAATTTTGGACAATCCGATAAAATGCAATTTCTCCTGACCAATGAGAAACTTCAAACAAAACCAACAACATGTCTGATCAAGAAGAAGATGAAGAATTCTTGAACATACTACAGTCCATCAGTAAAAATAAACATTAATTTATTCAATAGCACATGAAATTAAACAAAAAAAACAAGAGAATGAATCAAGTGTAGAATTTGTTGATAAAAAAAATGGTGAAAATATTTTTTGTTGTGATAACTCAATTGGAAAAGTAACAAAACATTTAAGATTATTAGGTGAATATAAACAAAAAAAAAATTAAAATTTCAACAGGAGTCGATTGTATTTGCGAACCTGAACTTTCAAATTTTTTACTCTTTAAATGTTTGAATGAAGGAAGAATAGTTCTGAGCAATCGTGAAAAAATAATAAAAAAATTAGAAAAACATAATAACCCAAAAGTGAATAAAAATGAAATATATTCATCTGATGACGAAGATGATGAACAAACACCAAAATACAAATACTATTTAGTAAAAGGAAAAAGTTATGAAGATCAATTGGATGAGATAACAAATGAATTTAAAATTGAATTTAAAGAAGAATTTCTGTATAGTAGATGTTTGAAATGTAACATCTATATGGAAACTTTCAATTTTTATGAGATACAAGATGAAGAACAACGAAATAAATTATTGAAAGAAGTTGGAGAGAAAACTATAAAATATCATGGAAAGGAATTATCTTATTGTCATATTTGTCAAAAAACCTTTTGGAATGGTTGGTATTATGAAAAATCAAAAACATTTGCAATCAAACATTCATACCAAAAAAATTAAAAAAAACATTTTTTATTCATCTGCAACTAAGAATTTTGATTTTTTAAGATAATCTCTAATGAAATTTGTATCTGAATTATCATGTAATCTTCCAACTTGAGATTCAAATGTAGTTAATATTTTATGAATGTCATCAATTGGAAATTCTTTTTTTTCAGAAATGGATGCGTTTTGAGATGAGATGTATTCAATCCATTCATAAACTAAAATTGAAATTGCTTTGAAAATTCTAATTTTATCTTTTTTTGCAATTTCATATTCTGGATCAAAAAATTCTTCTGAAGAACTTCCATAACCAAAATTATGTTCAAATAAATTTTGATAAGTTCTGAATAAATCTAAATATGAAACCCTAACTGTTCTTCTGAGAAAATCAAATACCCAATCAACATCATTTTGTGCTTCACAACTATAAAATTCTAAAATTTGACAAATTAAATTCAAAGGAAAGAATTTTTGAGATAAAGATGGTTCTGATTTATAAATTTCTGGTGCAATATCTTCAAAGAAATTAGTCAATGAAGTAATTCCCATATTTTTATCTATTTAAAAGTTATTAGATCATGATAATATATATATACGTTTTTCAATTGCTTTTTTCCAATAATCAATGATTATCTTTTTATCTGCATAATCAGAACAGTGAACAATTGATATTCTTGAATCTAATTGGAATTTCTTTGCAAAGTTATTGTAGAGCTATGAAAAATAATGATTAGAAAAAAAATATTTAAAAGTTACATATGTGACTCCTCTTAAGGATGAATTTAAATCTTTGATTGATTCAGATAAACTATCAATTTTTTTTTCATTGTTAAGTGATATTAATTCTTTTAAAACTTTTTGTTGAACTCTTGCAACTTCTAATTTTTCTTTAATTTCAAGTGCTAATTTTTCTTTTCCAGCTGCTGCTTTAGCATTTCCAAGTGCTTGAGAAAGATAATCAACTCTTTTTGATAAATCAATATCAGCATCACTTTCTGCAATCTTTAATAGAAAGACAGCTCCTTTTTCGAATTTTTCATTCTTGATGTAATATTTTGCCAATAAATCTAATCTTTTTTTTTTGTTGAATAAAAATGATTCTAAGAATGGTGTTTGCATTCTAAGAAGATCATTTTCCATTCCTTTTGAAATGAACCATTCATATAATGCATCATGGAATAATTCATCTTTTGAGTTTTGCATGATATTTAGTACTTTTAATCTATCTCTTTGATAATCTTCTTTTGTTAATTCTTCTAAAGTTATTTTGTTTGTTGTGGATTTTGTGGATGTAACTTTAACTGGAATTGGTGTATACAGTTGTTCTAAAACGTCTAAAGCACATTTATAACTGATTTCTCTTTTAAAGTATGCTTGTTTTCCTTCTTCATCACGAGGTTGTGATCCATTTTTCATCCATTCAAATGCAAGACCAGATGGATCTACTTTTTCAGGAGCTGCCAAAGCCAAAGAAACTGCTGCAGTGAATGCATGTAATCTTTGAAATTCTCTAACAGTTACAGGAACATTGATATTTCCAGCAATTGTCAAATAAATCTTGATTTGTTTAAATTTTAATTTTAACTTACTTTGAGTGATTCAGAAATTGATTCTTGTCTAGTTGCAGGATCTTGTGATGATTTAGCCTTTTGTAATAAATCAAATGCAAAATATTCATTCAAATCATTTGAATTAAAGAAAGAATAACATTTTTCTTTTAATTTTTTCACTAAAGTTTCAATTGGAGTACTTGATCCTTTGACAATAATCAATTTGACTAAATCTTTCATAATATCTTCACCTTCTACTAAAATCAAATCTCTAAAAATAATTTGTGAAACTTTTTCAATTTTATCAGGTTTGATTTGTTTTAACAATGAATACAAGTCATTTGCATTTAAGATTTCAATAAATGAGATTGCTTGAAGACATCTTTTGTTTAATTCAAAAAGTCCAGAAAGTGATAATTGTTCATTCTTTAAAGCTTCAATTTTGTTGATATTGTTTTTTCTTAATTTTTCTTCTTCAACATCTCCAAATACATTTTGAATATTTCCTTGTCTATCATTGAATCCTTTTGGTCCTGCTGAATATAAATTTTTATGTTCTATGAAAAATTGATGTAAATTTGCTAATGGATGTTCAAGTATTTTTAATTCATTTGGTGTGTATCTACAATTAACAACTGAGTCTTTGAATGATACAATTGGGTATTTCCATAAAGGTCTAACTAAACGTGCAAAATAAATGAATAATCCATTGTGAGATTTTGAAAAAATAATATTTTGAGCAATTGGTTTTCCCATTTGTGTGACCAAGTATCCAGGTTGATTATCTAAAATTCTATCATCAATGAAAGGTTCACCACCAATTGAAAAAAATAATGATTCTGCATTTTTTGTTAAAAATGAATTTGTATCATAATCATTTTTGTCATCAGATAAAAGTTGTCTTGAACAACAAATTGTCAAACACATTGAACAAACTTCATCAGCACCATGTTTTTCAACAAATTTCAAAACGTTTTTATCTTTTGGATCTTTTGCATTGTAATGTTTTAAAAGATTTTTTAATTCATCAATTGGTCTTAATTTTGACTTTAAAAAATGTTAAAAAGCTAAGTGATATTTACTAAAATATGTATTCCATTGTTTGAGAGACAAACGAATTCACGTTTTGGTTTCAAGTGTTGTGTCACTAATTCATCCAATAATTTATGTTTTGGTAATAAATTTGAGCTAATACTAAGTGGTACTTCAGCAATTGCAAGTGTTTTTCCTTTAACTTGTAAAAGTGTTGTTGTTTCATAAATTGAAAATCCAAAGGTTCTTTGATTATAAATTTTTGATGTTGGTTCAACTGTCAAAGCAATCAATTGATCAGTGTCCTAATTAAGTTAAATTACATAATAAGAAAAGAACTTACATCACTAACTGAATCAGACATCAAAAAAACACCTTTTTGATAAAAGGATTCATGAATATCTGTAATACCCTATAAAGTTAAAAAATAATAAACACATACAGTTGATGTTGAAAGACTCATTTTTGAATGACTTTTTAATTGATGAGCTCTTTTGATAAATTTTAAAGTAACACTATCAGGTGAGTCATTATAACAAGTTGAAAAATAAAATCTATCTCCTTTTGAAGAAACACAAACTAATTGAAGTGATCTTGATTCTGATTTTCCTATTTTTGAAATAGAAACTAATTTCAAAGTTTCTTTATCCCAATGAACTCTTGGAAGTAATGATTGAGCATCTGAAACAAGACTTGAATAACTATCCACCTTTGTCATTGAATTACCTTCACTACCTAATGAATAAACCTAAAACGAGTTAAAATTTTAGTTTTATTACATCAATAGATGATGTTTGTGAGAGTGTGTATAAAATATTTCTTGAATGATCAACTACAATATCAATTAATGGTGTTTCACTTGAGAACTTCAAAAAACTTGGTATTAAAATACCAAACATGCTTTGTGTATGATTATATTTTCTAATTTTATTTCTAAGCCATGTTTCTTCTTGAACATAACTTAATTCATACAAACAACCATCTTCACCACATAAAAAAATTCTACCATTTGAAGTTCCTGAAATCTTCAACATTTTTACATTGTCAGTGGAAATTGAGTAATTTGCTAGGTAGAAAAATTAACAATTTTTTTTTTTTTTACTTTCCAATAGATTGATTTCATCAATACCGTCTGTAAAGGTTACAGCTACTAAAACTACTTCTACTGAAGTAGATAAAACTAAAAGATATTTGATATAATCTTTGAAAATTCCAGGTTTTGGAACAACCAGAGAGACACTTATAATGACTTGATTCAGTTCGTCAAATTCATAAAAATCACCACCATTTTTGTAATTCCAAATGTATAACCTGTTATCAATACTAACCCAAGCACGATCAATTTCTGGAAAAAGACCCATGAAGCAGGTGTAGTTCAGTTCTTTAAAAATAAATTAAATTTTTTTGTTTTTTATTTACTGCTGTATTGTTGAAATATTGGGTTTGGAATGACAGAAAATTGTTTTTTTTCGAAAATCTAAAAAGTTAACAAGAATTTTATAGAGTACTTCTTCTTCAATGGTTTCTGGCATTTTATTCAATTGATCAGATAAATCAATTGTTTTTTCGTCATGACTAATGTTTAGGTCAACAATTTTAGCAGCTTTTCCAGTTTCTGCTCTGCTCATTGTTCAAAAAAAAAACGAAAAACAATTGACTTGATTGGTCAAATGAAAAAGAAGGAAAATAAACTCTTTAAAAAAAATGTTTGAATAACAAACTATTTATTGAATTTTTAAGCTTTGCTGAATTTTTTGTTTACCAATCATAATGAAGAAACAATTGTTGAGAACATACAACAAACCGATAACTTCAAAATTTTGCTTGAAACCAACAAATATTTTGAAATATTCCACACAGAAACCTCCTTCAGATTCTTCTTTTGACTTTGGCAATTTGACAAAACAATTAAAAGAAGTATCAAAATTCTACTGGGATGGTTGCAAAGCACAAGTTGAAGATTTTAAAAAAGCAAATAAACTAAGAAGAGAAATATCTTATAGATTATTCAGAAGAGCAAATAGAAAAGAATTATTATTCCTAAATCAAGCATATTATGATTTATTGAAGTTTATACCATTTATTGTTGTATTTATGTTACCTGGAGCTACATTGATTATTCCAGTGATAGCTTATTTATTTCCTATTGTTTTGCCAAGTAAACTTCAACCAAAAGATTACCAAGTAAAAAAAACAAATTTAACACAAATCTTTTAGAAGAACATACGTGAGAGTCAAGTGAAATTTCGTGAAACTGAAAGAAAAGAATTCATTCAAAAACTCATGGAATTCATGAAAGTTGACTCACCATTGAAAGAAATCATCAACAATGTTGAAAAACTTAAAGATGAAGATAAAGAATCAAGAACAACAGATTTTCCACTGGATTTAATGGAGAAAATAGATGATTTAACGGATGATTTTTCAGAAGAATTCAAATTAAAAAACTTGCCAGGTCCAATTTTAACTTCATTATGCAAGATTCATTTACTTCCAACTTTTCCATGGACAATAAGTTTCATGCCAAAATCAACAAAAATAAGATACTTGAAATACCACATGGCACAACTCAGAAAAGATGATGCTGTAAGAAAAAAATTTAGATTAACTGTTTTTCAGATGATTTCTTCAAGTGATCAATATTTTTCAAGTTCTTTAGATTCAAATGAAATAAAAGATGCGCTGCATAAAAGAGGTTTTGATACAAGAGGTTATAGTTATAAAACTTTGACTCAAGTGATGGAAAATTGGTTAGAATCAAATTCAAAACCAAACTCGTTGTTATTATTCATAGGACCAATTCTTTGGAAATAGTTTTGCAAATCAAGTGTGTTTAAGATATTAATAAAAACCAAATTTATTATCACTTGTTGAAAACAATCTATTTTTGAATTAAAATCAGATTTATTCAATTAAAATTCGAATTCTGTCATTAATGAAATATGATCACTTGAAAATTGATCATTTGGAATTCCTTGATCAAATGCTTCTTCGTCAGGAATTTTTAAAATATTTCTGACTTTCAATTCATCACCAAGATAATAAATATAATCTAAACAAATTGAAATCCCGGCATGAACTGTATAAGGTGGTTCTCCAACATATAAATCCATATTCTTATGATCTGATTTGATCAATTTTGTGTATTCTGAATAAGAACTTTTAAATTTTGGAATTTTCATATTTTCGAGTAATTTACCTACAACTTGTATTTGTTTTAGGTATTTTTCAATAAATTCTTTGTTTGTAAAATCTCTTTCTTTTACTTTTGTTAATATTTTTGATCCATCATCAACTTCAAAACAACCAGTGAAATATTCATATTCAATATCATCTGGTGTATAATTAAAATCACCTGCCATTATCACTGGATATTTGTATTTCAATTCGTTTATTGTTTTTCCTAATTTAGCCATTTGTAGCATTCTGACAATATAATAATCACAACTCCAATATAAATGTGTTGTGGCGACAATAAAATTGAATTCTTCTTTGGTTTCTTTATGAACGTATTGAGCTACCAGGATTAATGCGACATTGTTCATTTTAAAACGTTCTATTTTATCTTCTTCTTCAAATAAGTCATGTAATTCGTTAAAATTAACCTCTACTTTTTCAATAATTTTTAAATCAAATTCTTTGTTTAATTCTTTTTTAAGAAATATTGAAACTCCAGAATTTTTTTGTTCTTTGTAATATCCTTCATATCCTAACTTTGTAAATTCTGGTTTCCAAAATTCATCAAAAAAACTGCATTCTTGCAAAGTGAAAATATCAGGATTTGCAGATTGAATTTCTTTTAGTAAATTTGGTTTTCTATAACTCCATTTCAAACATTTCTTAGAAGCCCATGGAAATTGGTCTCTATATAAATTTTTTGGATTCAAAACGTTATACTGCAAGACTCTTAAAATCCTTTTGGAATTTTGTATTTTTGATACTTGTAAAAATTGCCTCTCGATTGGAAAATTCATTTTCTTTATCACTTATAATAATATCTTTTGTTGAAAAATTGAAAAAAACTATTTGTTTTTATATGTGAAAAATTCAATTTGGAGGATGAAAAATGTGTTTGATTGGAGAGTTTTAATCATTGGTCAATTGTTAAACAAAAATTTTGCATCAATTCAATGCAACGAATAGTTCTTTATGATGGAGTTTGTGGTTTATGCAATGGTGTTGTACAAAAAGTAATTTATTTTGATTCTTCAGAAAAAATTCTATTTTCTCCACTTCAAAGCAAATTTTCTGCAAATCTTTTGAAAAAAAAAAAATTGAACAACAAAGACTTGGACACATTTTATTATTGTGAAGTTGATGATTTAACAAATCCTAAAATTATTCAACTTTCGAGTAGATTTTCCGGAGCTTTTTCATTGATATCATCAATGTCAGCATCCAGTTATTTGATGTTATTTTTAAGTTATTTTTTATTTTTTATTCCTAATTTTGTTGGGAATTTTGTTTACAATTTAGTTGGAAAAAACCGTTATAAAATTTTTGGGAAATACAAAGAAGTTTGTAAAATGTACAGTAAATATCAGATGAAAAGATTCATTTTTGATGATTTAAATGATGTAAATAAATGATTCTTTTTGACTGGAAATTGTCCCAATCGTCAAAATGGAAGAAAAAGTAACCAATAAAATTCATCTTCGAAGCACAAGATGGGTTTGTGTAATTCATGTTGTGTGACAAGTGAAGAATATGAAATAATGGATTCTGTAACATTTATTATTTTCAAAATTTTTTGTTCTAGGAGTTTTTATATAGATATGATGAAAATATGAGGCGAAGATCCAACAATTTACCAATTTCAAAAAAATTATCAAAAGAAAGAGATGTCACACCTCCATCAATCGGAGCTTTTTACGATGATAATCAAGGAATATTAAAAACTTACAATACACCTGGTGATGCAACGCCCAAAGATTATTAGGAATAATTTTATTATATTTTGTAAATAAATCATTCATCGGAGTTCTACTTTCAAATCCTTTTCAATAATATCACGAAGTTTAAATTGTAATTCATCAACTTCTTCATTTGTTAAATTTCTGTCCATATGTCTGTATAAAATTCTGTAACATTTTGATTCTCTTTTTGTTTTTGGATGTGTAAAGTGATCAAGTAATTCCACGTTTTCAATCAAGTCACCTGCTATATCACGACATTTTTCATAAAAGTCATTGTCATGAAAATTGTCATTTGGCAACCAAAAAGTGATGTCTTTATAACAAGCTGGATATTTAGAATATGATGTAAATTTCTTAATTTCACCATCCGCAAATTGTTTCAAAAATCTTTGGTCTTGAAAATTAAAAAAAAAATTTTTGTACCTTCACTCCAGAACAATCTGATGTCTTGTATTCCAAATAGGGCCATTGCTAATCTTTCTAATCCTAAACCAAATGCATAACCAACTTTATCTCCTTGATTTGTATTTTTCATAATTTGTTTTTCAATCAAACCACAACCCAAAACTTTTTTAAAAAGAGTGAATATTAATTTTGAAATATACCTTCCATCCATTTGTTATCAAACAAAATTTCAACTTCAAATGAAGGTTCCGTAAATGGAAAATATTCATCAATCCATTTTTTTTCATATTCTGAGCCAAATAACTCTTCAACTAATCCGTTAAGATGTTCTTTCATTTTTCTTTCAACAAATTTTTCATATGTTTCATTTGAGTTCAATTTTTGAGTTTCATACTCCTCCTTTGTGTAAATTCTAACTGCATCCATTTGATGAAAAATCGGATAATGACTTGAATCGATATCATCTCTTCTGTAAACATCACCAGAAACTAAAAATGCATTGTATCCTTTTTGAATTAAATCAGTTTGATGAGCTGTTGTATGAGTTCTTAAACATTCATTTTCATTAAAAAAATAAGTATCTGTTGGTTTTCTTGAAGGATGGTTTTGTGGAAACAACAAATCATCAAAACATTGCTTGGTGGTAACCTTTGGTGAAATATTATCAAAATATTTATAACTTGGATCAATTGAAATGAAATATTTTTCAATTTTGTTTTTTATTATGTTCAAAGGATGGTTTTTAACTAAATATATTTTTTTATCTAATTTTTCTTGTATTTGTTTTGGAATATTATTAAATTTGCTATAATTTTTAATATTTTGGAATTTATTCAATTTGTTGTATTTTTTAGTTTGTTTTATGAATTTTTGCATCTCTTCAAAATTTCGATTTCATTGGTTAAAATATTGTAGAAGTTTTATTGGTTCAAAAAAAAAACGTTTTGTTGTTGGTTTTGAAGAATGAATAAAAAAAAACTTTTGAAAGATATCATAAATGATCAGTTTGGTGATGAAAAAGTTGGAGTATATTTTATTGTTTTTTTTTTAAAAACTTCAAAAGAAAGTTGGAAGCTTTTTAGTTGACTCAGGTGTTCAAACATTACAAAATATCTCTAAATTTGTAAAACTACCATCTAAAAGTATTTGTGAGTCTTTATCTATTTTGATACATCACAATATTTGTAAATTCTACAATGAAGATGAATTAATGAAAATTTTAAAAACAAAAGATGAAATTAAAGAATATGAAGAGATAAAGTACATACCTGAAAAAAAAAATTCATTTAATTTTTTGTTAGACAAAGCAAAAAAGATAAAGGTGAAACCACAAACGAATTTGATAATTTTTATTATCAAATTCTTCCATCAGCTATTTTAATGAAATATAGATTAGCTCAATGTATACAGTTAATCAAGAATGACTTTGGTCAATATGTTAGTTTTCAATTCTATTTTTAATTTTTTTCGAAAAGTCTGAATTCATTTTAGAAACTTTATCAGAATATGGAAGATTAACAGTCACAGATTTATTAGATAAAACACTCACTAACTATCAAAGTAAACAAGAATATCTTTCAGAAAATGATGAAAAAAGAATCAAATTAACTTTTGAAAAAATGGTACAAGAAAGATACATTTCAAGAGTCGAAAAAATCAATTTCGGTTTGTTTTTTTTAAATTTCAAACTAATACCTTTAGAAATTACAAATCCAATAAAATTAAAAAATATAACAAAAAATGACAATCCAAAAAATAAACCAATCACTAATGCACCAATAAAAAAATCAAAAAAAAGAAAAATTGATGATTTAGATGAAGAAGAAACTGTTGAAGATTCAGAAAATAAAAAACAAAAAATGGATGAAGATATGGGTGAAATTTTATGGATGATTAATTTTGATCAATTTATAAGAAAATTTAGACATGAAGAAATCATTCAACATGTTAATCATAAAATCAATGCAACATGTGCAACTATTTTATCAAAAGTCATTCAATTAGTTGCTCCTTATGAAAAACAAAAAAATGATGCTTTATCTAGTAAGTAGAATTTCAATTGAATTTATTTTTAGGATCTGTTAGATTTCAAGAAATTTATTCTGGACTTGCTGAAGATGAAGATATTTCAGAAACTAATTTAGAAAGATATTTAGAATTGTTATGTAATGAAGGTATACTTCAATTATTATCAGGTCAAAATGGAGGTTCTTATTCAGTTCGTTTTGATGATGTTTGTACAATTTTAAAACGTCAACATGCTGAAAATATTGTTGAACAAAAATATGGTGTCATTGGAGGAAGAATATTCAGACTTTTATTGATTAAAAAACAATTAGAAGAAAAACAAGTAAATTTAACATTTTTTAACACTTTTTGAAAAGATTACTCAATTTGCAATGCTACCACCAAGTGAAGCTAGATCTTTATTATTTCGTTTATTTCAAGACAATTTATTACAATTACAAGAAGTTCCAAAAACATCTGATCATCATCCAACAAGAACTTTTTATCTTTGGAATGTTCATTTAGAAACTGTTTATCAAAAGTTAATTGAAGATATGTTTAAAACTGTTTTGAACTTAAGATTAAGACATTCCGCTGAAAGAAATAAAGTTCTTTCAAAAATTGGTGGTGGTGATGTTTCCAACATTGCTCTTTCTTTATCTGTTGAACAAGATAAATTATTGGAAAGATTTGGTAAAGTTGAGGTTAGATTAGAATTTTCAATTTTACATTTGATGAATTTGATTATGCAATTTGAAGAATTCAACTCAGACTAAAAATAGATTTTGTTAACCAATAAATACATCCCTTTTTTTTCAACTTTCTAAACTCAACTCCGAATGAACTTTTTTAAACAACAACAAGTGAAATATCCTGTTTTCTTTACAAAAGAAATACAAGAAAAAATGAAGAAATTGAACACTTTTGACAAATCAAAAATTACTGTTGAAAACGTTGAAGAAGTTGTTGTCAAAGGAAAACCAAATTTGATTATTAAAAATATTCTATCAAAAGAAGAATGTGATTTATTAATAAAAGAAACTGAAAAAACAGGTTATGAAGAAGCAGAAAAGTTTTGTTTCAGTAATTACAAAAAAAGAAAAATTAATTTTTTTAAAAGTGTACAGAGATCGTTTGAATGATCGTATGAACAAAATAAATTCACTCTAACAATTTTTAAAGGTATGATGTCTGATGATAAAGATTTTGCTGATTTTGTTTGGAGCAGAATTGAAGGTTTAATCCCAAAGAAATATACCCATCAAGGAACCGAATGGGAATTAGATAATTTAAATAGCAGATGGAGATTTTGTAAATACACAAAAGGACATTATTTTGGACCGCATACTGATGGAGCATATCCACAAAACTACAACAGAAGAAGTTTCTTAACATTCATGTTTTATTTAAACTCATCAAAGGATGGCGCTTACAAAGGTGGATCTACAAACTTTCTCAAATATGGTAAAGACTTAAGTAAAAGTGAAATTGTTCATTCTGTTGTTCCAGACACAGGAATGGCTTTAGTCTTTCTACAAGAAGATGTTGATTATCTTCATGAAGGAGCGAAATTAGAGGACGGTACAAAATATATTTTAAGAACAGACGTAATGTACAACAGAGTTCAAAATTAAATCATTTCTTTATTTTTTCTTTTTTGGTTTTTCATCTTCATCATCAGATTCATCATCATCTTTTGCATCATCCATGTAGAAATAAGCACCAGAATCTTTTTGAGATCTGTCTTTAACACTACCTAATTTATTTACTCTCGGTCTGTAATTTGAAGGATCTCTTCTGAATGTTACATCTAAAGATTTCAAAAACTTGTTCATTCCATGTAACAAAGCTTGTGGACTGATTTGAAATAAATGAATAAAAAATAAAAAAACTTACGCTGTAGCAGTACATTCAACTGATGGAACACCTTCATAAACAATAACTCTATCAGCCAAATAAGTAGCCATAATAAAATCATGTTCTACAACAAAAGCTGTTTTTTTTGCATGAAGAATGAATCTTTTGATAACTTTAGCTGTAATTAAACGTTGTTCTGAATCAAGATAAGCAGAAGGTTCATCAATAAGATAAACATCAGCAGGAGTACCTAAAGCTAAAACAACAGCAACTCTTTGTAATTCACCACCTGATAAGTTTAATACTTTCAAATCTAATAAAGTTTCAATTTTCATAGGTTTAACAACATCTGTTTGAAATTGAGGATGAAGATATGCGTCTTTAATTTTTGCGTATAATAATTCTTTAACTGAACCTTTGAATTTTGGACTGATTTTTTGAGGTTTATAAGAAATATGAAGTTCAGGTACATGAACATCTTTTTGATCAGGTTTTAATTTTCCAGCAATCATATTGATCACTAATAAAGAAATGTGTGAAAAAAATTTTTTTTTTTTTACAAGTTGATTTTCCAGTTCCATTTTCACCTAAAAGAACAATAATTTCTGAGTCTGTATAAACACCTCCTTTAATGTTTAATTTGAACTTTTCAAATGAAATGGACATATCTGGAAATTTATATCTAGCTCTACTTTTTGACTCTTCTTCTGAAACTTCTTCTGTTGATTCTGAGACTTTAAATGTTAATGAGAAATCTCTGAATCTTAAATTTTCAGTTGGTAAAAATCCAGATAAGAAAATGTTAATTCCTTCACGAACACTAAATGGTAATGAAATAACACCATAAGCTCCAGCAACACCATAAAGTACGCAAACTGAATCTGATAAGTAATCTAACAAAGATAAATCATGTTCTACAACAACAACATATCTTGTTTGTTGTACTGTTGAACGAATAACTTCACCAGCTTTAAGTCTTTGTCTTACATCTAAATATGAAGATGGTTCATCATACATGTAACTATAAAAAGTGTCAAAAAAAAAAAAGTGTAAAGTTACATGTCTGCATCTAAAAGAGCAACAATCATAATAGCAAATCTTTGTAATTCACCTCCTGAAAGTTGTTTGATATCACGTTCTAAAATTGGTTCCATATCAAGAGCTTTGATTAATTCATCTTTTGCGTCTCTTTGATTTTTAGCATCAATAGCTATTAAAAGATGTTTTTAATTTTTTATTTTCTTTACTTTTGATAACTGTTCCTTTTGCTGCTTTTGGAATGTTGTCAACTAATTGTGGTTTAACAGCAGCTTTAAGGTTATCTTCTAATAACTTTTTGAAATATCCTTGAAGTTCACTACCTCTGAAATGTGTTAAAATATCTTCCCATTGTGGTTCATTCTAAAGAAGAATTTGAGTTTTTTTTTTTTTTTGAACCTTGAAATTTCCAAGATTTGGTTTACGTTTACCAGCTAAAATTTGAAGAGCAGTTGATTTTCCAATACCGTTTGTACCAACTAAACCTAAAACAACACCAGGTCTTGGATTTGGAAGACTAAAAGAATAAGTCAAATTGAAAGAAACCTTACCGATGTAATTTGAAACTATTTGGACCATAACGATGAGTTGTTTCCTTTTCTAAATTTTTTGGAAGATTGATAATTGAGATGGCTTGGAAAGGACATTTCTTTTTTTTTAATTTTTTTTTTTTTTTACTTTGACACAAATACCACAACCAATACAGAGTGTTTCTGAAAGGAGAGCAATTTTTTCAGTTTGTGAGACTTGGATACATAATTGACCCATACGAACAACTGGACAACTTTTTTTGCACTCGAGCATACATTTTTTTGGTTTACATCTATCTGAAGCAACAATAGCAATTCTTGTTTGCTTTTGTTCTTCTTTCGTCAAACCTTTATCTTTTTTTCCCATGAGCTTTGTGTATTCGAATTGAAAATGAAGGAAGACAAATGATTGGTCGAAAAATCGAGTATTTAATTTTGGTTGAAAATTGACTTTTTTTTTTTAAAAAAGTATGTCTTTGGTATTTTCAATTTTTTTTGTATTCGTAGTGTGATTTCATTGGTTCGTGATTGGACAAAGAATACAAAAAAAAATTGATGTCAGAGAAGAAAAGAAAATTATCCACATCGAAAAAACCATCAAAAAAACAAAAAGTTGATGATATATTATCACCAGAATTAAAAAAAGAACTGGGTATTGAAGATGAGTAAATAACAAAAAATTTAACACAAAAAAAGAAATGGAACCAATTCTGCGGTTATCATACCAAAAAAAAAGAAAACTGTAAAAGTTATCAAAAAGAAAAAACCAGAAATTTCAGATGAAGAAGCTAGAAAATTAAAATCAATAAAAAAAAGAAAAGACGAAAAACAAACACAAGAAACGTGTTATCAAATTTTGAAGTATGAATTTTTATTGATTTAAATGTATTTTAGAGAAAATTCTTTGACAGATGAAGAACAAAAATTACTACGTTCTACTAAAAATATTGGAGCCAAACAAACTTCAAAACAAAAAATAGCAAGAGCTGATATGGAGACACGTATGGGATTATCAGTATCCGTTGATTTAGATAAAATCAGTGGAAGATTTAAATTAAAACAAAAAGATTGGAAAACAGAATGGAACGAAGATGCTCAAAGAGATCTTTATGGAGAAAAAGAAGAAGAAGAAGAAGAAGAAGAAAAAGAAGAAGAAATTATTCAAGAAGAGAAAGTTGAACATATAATATCACCTAAAGAAGAAAAACCATTTTTTACTGTAAATTTTGGTGGAAAATCTGAAATTGAAGAGACCAATAATGAAATGATTGAAGAAGATCAACCAAAAGAAGAAGAAGAGGAAAAAGAAGAAGAAGAAGAAGAATTTGATGATGAAGAACCATCAAATAAAAGAGAAATAATTTTACAAGGATTTGACACTTTCATGCAATTAATTGCAGAAAAAGTAAAAGATAAAGAAATTTCAGATGAATTAATTCAAGCAGCAACTGATTTAATGAACATTGTTGTTGAAGATTCTGATGATGAACAGGAAGAGGAAGAAGAAAATGATCCAAATTATCAAATCAATGTTGATGCAAGAGAAGACATTGAAATAATCAAAGATATGATTGAAGAAAAAGATTCAAAGTTAACAGATGAAGAAAGAAAAAGAAAATATACAAAATTCTTTGTCATTATTGATAGAGATCCAGAAATTCAAGAACAAAGAGATAATTTACCAATTTGTGCAGAAGAACAACCAATTATGGAATGCATTTTGGAGAATGATATCGTCATCATTTGTGGTGAAACAGGTTCTGGAAAAACAACCCAAGTGCCACAATTTCTTTATGAAGGTGGTTTTTCACATAAATCAAGTGGATTTCCTGGAATGATTGGTGTAACTCAACCAAGACGTGTGGCTGCTGTTTCTACAAGTCAAAGAGTTGCTCAAGAAATGAACACCAAATTAGGAAAAACAGTTGGATATCATGTTCGTTATGATAACAAAATCAACTCAGATACAAATATCAAATTTATGACAGATGGTATTTTGATTCAAGAAATTCAAGATGATCCATTATTATTGAAATATTCTGCTTTGTTGATTGATGAAGCTCATGAAAGAAATATTAATACTGACATTTTGATTGGATGGTTATCAAGATTTATTCCACAGAGAAATAAAATGGCAAAGTTAGGAGAGAAATCACCAAAAGGAGAAATCATTACACCTTTGAAATTGGTAATTATGAGTGCTACTCTTAGAGTTTCAGATTTCACTGAAAATTCAGTTTTATTCAAAACACCACCTCCTGTTATCAACATTAAATCAAGACAATTTCCAGTTACTGTTCATTTTAGTAAAAAAACTGATTTAGGTGATTATACAGAAGCTTGTTTTCAAAAAGTTAAAAAAATTCATGAAAATTTACCAAATGGTGGAATTTTGATTATTTTAACAGGTAAAGATGAAATTGAAACACTTTGCAAAAAATTGAAAAAATATTCAAAAAAGAGAGAAAGTTATTTGGAAAAATTAGAATTAGAAGATTCAAAAGATGTAAAAGAAGAAAGAACCAATGAAGAAGAAGAAGATGAAGATTTTGATGAAGAAGCATTCATCAATGGTTTAGGTGATTTAAGTGATGAAGATGATGAAAAAGAAGGTGATTATTTTGATGAAGATGATGAATCAAAAGAAATTGTTTTATTTGAAAATAACATCAAAGATGATGCTACAAAAAAACAAGGAGCCAAAGCATTAAAAAAAATGTCAAAACAAGTTGTCAAAAAATTACACGTTTTACCATTATATGCAATGTTAAGCCCAGAAAAACAATTAGAAATTTTCAAAGAGCCTCCTGAAAATTCAAGATTATGTGTTGTTTCAACAAATATTTCAGAAACTTCTTTGACTATTCCAGGAATCAGATACATTGTTGATTCTGGTAGAGTGAAAGAAAAAGAATTTGAAAAAAATACTGGAATTTCAAAATTTGTTGTGAAATGGACTTCAAAAGCCAGTGCAGATCAAAGAAGTGGTAGAGCTGGTCGTACAGGTCCAGGACATGCTTATAGAATATATAGTTCAGCTGTATTTGATAATAAATTTCCACAATTCACAGATCCTGAAATTATTCAAGTTCCTTGTGATCATGTGATTCTTCAAATGAAAAATATGGGAATTCAAAAAATTGATAATTTCCCATTTCCAACACCTCCAGATGCAACTTTAATGAAGAAATGTAAATTCAAATCATTTTTTTTTAAACTCTATTTTTAGCAATGGATTTGTTGAAATTCATTGGTGCTGTTGAAACGAAATCCGAATTAATAACTCAATTAGGTAAAGATATGAAGAATTTTCCAGTTCATCCTAGGTTTGCTAAAATGTTGATTCTTGGACTTCAAAAACCAGATTGTTTACCATATATTATTTTGATTGTTTGCGCTCTTACAGTTCAACAAATTTTTATTGATAAACCAATCATCAACCAAGATAAGAAACAAGAATCAGAAGAAAATTTTGAAGAACAACTTGAAGATGAAGAAGAAGAAGTTGAAGAAGTTGAAAAAAACAAATCCATCATCAAATTATTCAAAGAATCAAGAAAGAAATTTGATAGTCAAAAAAGTGATTTAATTTCAGCTTTGAAAGCATGTGGAGGTTATGAGTATTGTAATAATGAAAAATCTAAAAAGCAATTCTGTGAAAAGAATTTCCTTCATTTTAAAAATATGAAAGAAATTCATGCTTTAAGAGAACAATTGGTGAAATTATTGAATAAATTTGATGAAAAAGTATCTTTTGGAATGATTGGAGAAGACAAACTTCCACCACCAAATGAAGAACAACAATTGATCATCAGACAAATTTTATGTTCAGGATTTATAGATCAAGTGGCAAAAGAAGCAACAGAAGAAGATATTGAAAGAATAGAAACATTAGGAATTCCAATGAAAAGAGGACAAAAAATGTATATCTCACATTACTTGGGTGTATCAAAACCATTATTCATTCATCCATCTTCATTTTTATTAAAGAAATCACCAAAGTATTTGATTTTTTCAGAATTGATTGAAAGTAAATCTGGATATATTTACATGAGAGGTATTACAGAGATCAACGAAAATTGGTTATCTTCTTATGGTGGTGAATCATTGGTTGAATTTTCTAATCCAATTGGCGAACGTTATAATGAAAAAAAAGATAAAATCACTTCATTTGTGGAACCAAAATTTGGATCAAATTTAACTTGGAAATTAAGTAGTTTTGAAAGAGATTATCCATCAAATGAATTGGGTTATTTTAAAATCAAAAATGGATTCAAAGCACAACTCTTTTTGAAATTTTTTATGGAAGGAAAAGTTTTCAAGGAAATTTCAAAATATGAATTTAATTTCAAAACTGCGGAAATTACTAATAAATTTATCAGTAAAAATGCAATTGAGTTGTTTGAGAATTTCAAACATAATGGAAATTTAATTTTAACAAAGAAACAATTGATTGAAATCTGGAAAAATGATAAAAAATTTTTTAAGGATCAATTCAAAAAATGGTTGAAACCAAAGTTTATTTCCGAATTAAAATGGCCTCCTAAAGAATAAAACTTAAATTTTCCTGAAATAATGATAATCAATTTGCTCTTTTGAATATTTGTATTCTTCACCAAATTTACAACAATTTCGAATTGATAACCAATTTCCTGTTTTCAATGCTTCTTTCATTGCATTTTTCATGTTTTGTAAATCCTCTTTTGAACCTGGAAATTGTGTAATTTCATTAATTTCTTCAGGTGCATCTTCATCAAAAACTATGACACATCTCAATGCAATCCATGATCCAAATTTTGGATGAACACACAATCCAATACTTTCTTCATTATATGCTAAACCTGAAACTTGACAAATTTTCTGCATTGAAATCACTTCACCATTGTCCATATCATGAGAGAATTTTATTTTGGTTTTAAAATTTTGTAACTTCTTTTGAAGTGAAAAAAAAACAGTTTCAGTATATTTATCAAGTGGATTAGCTTCTTCTTGTAAATTTAAATAATATTCTTTCATAAAAGGTTTCCAAATTTTTCTTGTATTTCCAAATAAAATACCAAGAGTATTTTCTTCTTTTCTGTGTGAAAATGTCTTCAATTTATTTTTTGGATTTGAATACAATTGATTATATTTATTTACATTGAAAGGTTTGACCAAGTCAAATCCATATGGTTCTAAAAATTCTTCACAAAAATTCACTAATTGTTTATTCATTCAAGATATTTTTTATTGGTCAATTCTTTTTCAATGTTAAAAACAATTTGTAAATCCATTTCTTCACCTGTTCTATTTGATACCCAAAAAAGATACGCTACAAAATTATCTGGTGGTAGTGTTGGTGCTGATAAAAATGCAAAAGCAAAAAGATTAGGTTTAAAAGTTACAAACGGTCAAAAAATAAAATCAGGTGGAATTATAATGAGACAAAAAGGAAATAAAGTATGGCCTGGTTATAATGTAGGACAAGGAAAAGACTTTACATTATATGCTCTCAATGATGGTAAAGTTGAGTTTCACTATGATGAAATTTTTGGAAGAACTTATATAAATGTAGCTCAATCTTTGGAAGAAAGAAATATTAAAGGAATTCCAGTAAAAAGAATTCCATTCACTCAAACATTCAAAATTCCAAAAATTAAAAATTTTCAAGTTCAATATGTTATTGATTCAGCAAATATTGCACAAAAAGGAAGAAAATTAAAATCACTCAGAAGAACACCATCTGATATTCGTGAACCAACAAGACAATCTTATCAAAAAGAATAAATTTTTTATAAACGATAATTCTTATGAATGTGTAACTTATTTCTTAAACGGACACATCTTTTGAAAGCTGTTTTTAAATGAAAACCTGCTTCCTCTAAAAATTTTACATCTAAATGACATGAATGATCTTCTGAAAAATAACCTATAATTCCATTTTCATTGAGTCTAAAACTTGAAGTTAAATTTTTTTTTTTTTTTTACATTAATTCAGGAGGTTTTAAATGGTTCTCTGTTGTACGGATTTTTGGTATTTGATTTGAAAAAGTAATTCCTCTGACGTTTATTTTTAATCTATTATCATCTAATGAGAAATCAAGTAAAACATCATTGCTTAAACTTGGATGGAAGTTTTTTTGCATTTGAGCAATAGTTGTTGAATATGCTTTAGAATTAAAAACAGAATCACCAAATCTTAATTGTTCTGAGGATTGTTGAATAGAAGACATACAATCTTGTGAATGTTAAATTGTTTTTTTTTTACCTTCCACAACTGCAAGAATTGAGTCTAAAGAGTTTTCATCAATTGATCTTATCTCAAATTCAGATATTTTTTGTACAGCACTTTCTGTAAAATTATGACATCTTTGTATCTAAAAAAAGAAGTTTGAGATGATGAAATTGTCAATTTACTTGTTGAATTACAATTGGATCTTCATTCATTATTTTAGTTTCAATTAACCTAATTGAATTGTTAAAAAAAAAAAAAAAAACATACTTTCCTTGATTATATTTTTGTAAGCGAATATTAATTTTCTAAACAAAAATGTACAATAAAAAAAACAAAAAAAATATTACTCCATTGATAATTTTATAACCTTGTAGATATATAAAACCTTTTGATGTTCTAAAAAAACCATTTTAATTTTTTCTTTTTTTTACTCGCCTATAACAAAACTCACATGTTCAAAAACTGCTCCACCATTTCCGACTTCACCAAAAAAGTCAGCATTAGTATGTCCACCTAATAAATTCAAAGCAAATTGTAATTCTGTTTTTATTGTTGTCCATTCAAATGGTACTATTTCTGTTAAGAAATAATTTAATTCTTTTTTTAAGATTTTTAATTCTTCTTTGATTTCATCATCCATGGGTACTTCCTCAATATCATCTTCCTCCTCCTCATCGTATATATCTTCAATGTCTTCCTTTGGAAGATTTATTTGTGGTACAGTTTTGAACATTCTAGTTGGTTTATTAATAATTGACCAATTACATTGTAACATGCTTTTTAATGCAAACAAGTGTGATTTTATTTTTGTTCTTCCTTTTTACAGTAACAACTGGTTATATATTACCTGAGGTTACAAAATTAGCAACTGTCTCAAAGTTTCACAATTCAAGATTGGCTGCCTTGCGAAAACCAAAACAAGTGATTTTTTTTTGTTTTAACATTTTTCAGGGTGTTTATTATTTTCAGACATCCAGTTATTTCTGGGAAGAGGAGTATTCAGAAAAGTTTGGTCTGATCAATTCTGTTTCATTGGAAGATACCATTAATTTGTGTAATTATTCAACAGATGTTTTGGAAAAAACTAGAAGAGAAGATTTTTTAAAAGTTGGTTTTTGTGAGAGATATTTTTGTAATTCAACTTATGATCAACTGACTATGAATGAAACAAAACAATTTTTGAACAAAAATCATGATGATATTCAATTGAGTATTTTGACAGTATGCAACGTTATTTTGTTTTTATTTTTGAAGTATTGTTTAGTATGTGAACAAACTATAAATGATACATTGTATGAAGTTTTAAAAATGATATAACAGGAAATGATAAGAAACATCAAATGAAAAAATATTTGAAGTTTTCTTTTTATTGAGACATCAAATTTTGATAATGTTAATTTTTAGGACTGTCATTCCTTTTTTCTTTTCTCTGTTGGATTCTACTTTGCCATTAGGACTATTGTATTTGCTCAATTATTTGCTGGATGTTGTTGCTTTCTCATATTTTTTTATATCATTACATTATGGTAATTCAAATGTTTATTATTCATATTTAACGTATTAGGGCTCATTTTTATTCACAATCAACTAATTTAGATCCAGATTTATCATTGAGGCACAAGTAAAAAAAACAATTGTTTATTAACATTATTGAAAGGATATTTTAATCATTTCAGTAATTTTATCGATAATTGCAGTATGTATAGCAGCAGTTATCAATTTCGTGCAGGTTTATATTGAAGCAAAATATTTTACAATTGTTTATGGAATCATGTTTTTTGCATTTGATTTCAGTAAGAAAATCTTTTCGATATTTTAAAATACCAGTATTTGTGATAATATTTTCTTTGATATCTATTGTCACCATTAGGATATCATTTACTCTATCAAAGTCGACGAATTCAGATCCAGTATCAAAATTGATATATGTTACAAAGTTGAATTTACAAGATTAACTATAGCTCTATCTATTTGTATTGCTTTTGCTATTGTGTCATTGACAGCATTTGGATTCACTGGAGTATTTGGAGGAATCTCTTCTATTTTTGGAAGGATAGTAGCTGAAAATATGGTTTACCTAGGAATATCATCCTTTATTTATGTAACATTTGTTGGTTTAGGGAGTTGGAATGAGTGCCACCAGATATATTGCTGTTGTTGTATTCAAATAGTAAAAAAGTTCCAAAAGAGACCAAAACTATCACTTTGATTCTGGGATGAACAAACAATTTTCAATCAGGATATTTCCTTCAGGAAAATTTTTTTTGAACAAATTTTGGTTTAGAATGCGTTTCAATTGTCATGTATAACTTTCGCTTACGGCCATACTTAGGAGAATACACCGCATCCCGTCCGATTTGCGAAGTTAAGCTCCTACAGGCTCTCCTAGTACTAGGGTGGGAGACCACCTGGGAACCGGGAGTGTTGTAAGCTTTATCTTTTTTGCAAAAACAAGACGAATGCAGAAATTGAAATAAAATTTATTTAAAAAAACTCCCAATGGGTCAGAGAGTAATCCCCCACAATCAAATCAGTATCATGATAATCTACACTAAATATTGGTGAATTGTTTTTTAAAGATTTTAGAATCCTTCCGCTTTCTGTGTCAAAAATATTGATTGAAGTGTCATTTCCAGTTGAAATCAATTTTGAAGCATCACATTTGAAATTCCAAACAGAAGATGAATAGTCTTCAGAAAAATCTTCTTCTGAGAGTGTTGATATATTCCACTCTTTGATATCATTTCCACCTGAAGTGAATATAGTATCTGATGACAAGAATTGAACACAAAATACTTTTTCTTTATGAGCTTGGTTAATTCTTAACAGTGGAGACTTCATGAATCGTAAATCATGCAAAATGACATTCTTATCAGCTGAACCAGATAATAAAAAATTATCCTTGACATCAATAGCGAAAATTGAATCAGAATGTGGATATAATTGGTTGATGATTTTGTTGGTTTTAAAATCAATTTGAAATATTCCACCAGATTTTGAAGAGGCAATACAAGTCGAATCTAAATTAATAATTTTCCATAGTATTTCATTGAAGTTATTGATTAAACTTGAATATGATTTTTCAAGGTCCCAAGAACAGATCTTTCCTTCATTGCAACACGAGACTAATTTATCTTCATCAGTAGATGCTGAAATAGACCAAATACATTGTGTATGCTTTGATTTACCATAGTTGTGATACTTTTTATTTTTGATATTCCAAGTTTTTAGTTCTGATGATTCTCCAGAAGACAAAACTCTTTCTCCGTTTTTAATGATTTTACAAGTTGATATAGCTCCAGTTGTATTGGAATTTGGAAATTCTGTTTTTTTAAAATTATCAAATTCACATTGAAAAATATTTTCAATTCTTTGTAGTTCCAAGTATTCAGGTTTTACATTTGAAATTTTTTTTGGTTGTTTTTTCCATTTTATTTCAAATCTTTGATTCCAAATGGAACAAGAATTTCCTAAATACTGAAAAAGCTTACAACAACTACTTAATCTTCCAATTTCTAAATGTGAAGGAACAAATTCAAAAATGATGATGAGCAACTCTTCAGGCAGTATTAATAAGTTTGGTGAATTTTTGATAATTTTTTCTTCCTCACAATCGTCAAAAGGATATATTCTTTTCAGTGTATCCAATCGTTCAATTGTTGAGTCTTGCTTCATTGAAGTTTAGTGAAAAACTATTGGTTCCTGAAACGAATAAAAACTCAAAAACTAGGGTCTCATTTCAGACCAAAAGGTCTGGACAAATTTTACCTTTTTTTTATTTTCACTCGTTATCCTCTGAACTATTTTCATGCCCTCACAGACTCAACTCAGGTTTTTTGTCATTTGAAAAATTTAGTTACTTTCATACTTTTTGTTATCCATAATTTTTTTCTTGGTTGATCTCTGTTATTGGTCTTTCTGTATGGACCAAATTTATGGCTAATAAAAAGTACGAGTTGTGTTGAAAGAATAAATAAAATATAGTAAATATAAATGTCTATTAGAAATTTTTTGCATGGAAAACTTCATAAATTGAAAAAAGAAATCATATCTTTTTCTCTTTCAGTTTTTGATGGACCTGCTTTACTTCTTCGAAATAAAGACATTTTAAAGGATTTGAAATTAACTATAATAAAATTTTTGAAAGGAATAGAAAAATTAAACTAAAAGTTCCTCAATCTTTTTAATTCATATACATCTTTGTTTTCAATAATCAAATTTAAATTATTTAAACTGGTGCATCTCGTTAACGCCATCCACATCCATTTTTCATCAACATGAGTTTGTCGTGTGTTGTTTTCAACACAGATTCTTATTGGCTGACAAAAAAAACTTAACCCAATCAAAATCAAAAAATTCCTGAACATGAACAAATACAGTTGGTTGTTGATTTTACTCAGTGCACTAGCATTTGTGAACTTATCTGTATGTGTACCTATCAGATGTGGTACAGTTTCCGTTAACGCTCTTGATTATGAACCATCTTTAGAAGAAGAAAAAACAATCTTAGATGCCTTTGACTTGGATCTCAATACAGTTGACTGTGGAGGCAAAGACGTTTGTACCCATGAATGTAAGTGTGGAAAAAGAATTTTCTACCATGACATTTTAAGTATTGCAACCAATGAAAAAGACAGAAGAATCCTTGGCAAGGCTTATCTCAAAGCTTGCATCAGAAGAAAATGGCAAAATGATGACGGCGGTGTTAGTTAAATATTCCATTAAATTAACTTTTAAAGACAAATGGTCTTCTTGCTAAACTCATGGAACTCTTGAAAGAAAAAGTTGATAAAGATGAAATTGAAAAAGTAAATTTGAAAAAAGATGACTGGGGAAAAATCAGAGAAGGTATTATGGATGGTGGAAAAAAGAATTATCCATGGCAATTTCTTGTAATCGCTGCTGAACTACTTTTCACATATAAAAAAAACTGTGTGAAAAAAGGAGAATGGAGAAATCACATTGATCATGATATTGAAGACATTATCAACTATGGGACTGATAAAATAAAAAAAAGATTCAAACAAAATGAATTCTTGAGAGATTACTTTCTTTATAAAATTAACAAATTAAAAGATATCAAAAAAAAAATGGAAGACTATTCAAAAGACTCAAAGAAAAAAAAAGTTTTTCAAAAGTTCACTTACATCTTCAATGAATATAAAAGATATTTTGAAAAACAAATTATTAAAAAAGAGTATAGTCAAACTTATTGTAAATGCAAACATTTAAATAAGTATGGAGATGCTAAAAAAATCTTTGACAAATTGAAACTTGAAAAAATGGTTTCAAAAGCTTGTGATATTGAATGTGCATCCCCTGAAGTAATCAAAAAATCATCAAGAAAAAATTCACTTTCAACTGCTCGTGAAGAAGATTTCTAGTGTATAATGAATAAAAATTGTTTTTACACCCTTCTTGATTGTGGATATTATTACTTTTGTTTATACACGAATTTATACCAAATAAAAATAACCAATAATAATACCAACCACCAGTACATTTAATCTAAAAATATAAACAATTTTATTGGTTAATTCTTTGTTTGGGAGGAAATGGAAATGGAAAATTTTTTTGAAGAATCCATTTTCACAGATGAAGAAATAATAATAATCAACAAAGAAACACAAAAAGAAGAAATTCTGAAAGTACATCGAGTTGTATTGTCATCTAGAAGTCCTGTTTTTTATAACACTTTTAAATTCAAAGATTGGGGTGAAAAAGATGAGAAAATGATAAAAATAGAAATAGAAACCACAATTGATATCTTTAAATCCTTTATTTCTTTAATTTATTCACAAAACTTTACAAAAGTTAATGAAGAGAATATTTTATTTTTTGTTCAATTGGCAAATCAATTTGAATGCAAAGAAATCAAAAATTACTGTTTAGATAAAATAATTGACTACATTAACTTTGAAAACTCCTTTCAAATTTTGTCAATTTTTTCAAACATCAATATTAAACATGATGGATTGTTAAATTTTATTGCAAATCATCTTGAAGATTGCTTTGAACATTCAGATGTATCATTATTAGATGAAGATAATTTTAGTGAAATATTACAGTTGGAATATGTTTATATTTCAGAATCTGATTTAATGTATCTCATTTTCAATTGGATGAAAGTTCATAATACCAAAGGAGATAATTTGTTCAAATTTATTCAAAAGGACTTAATTGATGATTCATTTCTTTTGAAAACATTAAAAGGAATAAAAACAGTGAAAATCCATAGAATGCCAATTTTATTTAAAGTTGATGTAATTGAAGGAGGAATCGATTATTATACACAAGACAAAAAAATGAAGTTCTTAAATAATGGAGTGACTTGTTCAAAATTTGATAATTTACAAGTTTTGAATTTTAGCAATGGGGGTTTTATTGAAATTCCGCATTGTGAAAGTTTGGATTCTCTTTCTGATTGTTTGACTTTTATGATTTGGATTTATCCATTTTATTCACAAGGAAATAGACTTTTATGTAAAGCAACTGCAGGAACAAGAGATTGTTTTACTTTTGATATTTATCCCAATAATAGTTTAAGATTCATTGCTAAATCTGTTCACAAAAGTGTTCCTGAAAATATTCCTTCATATCAATGGACTTTTGTTGCAGTTTCTAGTTCAAAAATAGATGGAACTACAATGTTTGTTAATGATAAAGTTGTTTTTCGTGACAAGAACCCAACATTGATGTTGAAGACAAAGAACCCTTTGATGATTGGTGCTTGTTCAAATAGAAATAATAATTTCAATGGCTACATGAAATACATCCAAGTATGCAATGACTCACTTCCAAAAACTTCGATCATGAACATTTATAAAAAACAAAAAAAAGAATTTCAAAAATAAAATGTCAGAAGATGTCTTTTGAAAAATTTATTTTGTAACAAAATTGAATACTTTTGAAACTTGGATCGTCTTTCTAATTTCATTTAAATTCAACTTCAATTTCTTGAATATCTCACTATTCTTCACAAGTTCCAAAACTTCATCATTCGACAAATCTGTTGGTATTTTCAACATTCCTTTGAATTTTCCATTCACTTGGATCACTAAATTTTTAATTTCTGCTTTTTTAATATTTTCATTGAATTGAGGAAATTCACAATCTTCAATTTTTTTCTCTGTCAATTTCCCAAACATCCTCCTTGAAAAAGATGGAGTAAAAGGAAACATCAAAATCAATAATTTTTCTAAATATTCTTTCAATTCCAAATCATTCATAAATTTAGTTTCTTTTTCTTCCCAGATTAAATTTACATATTTATGAAATTGAGAAACACAAATATTAATTTCAAAATTATTCAAATTATGATTGATACTTTTAATGATTTCATTCAAATTTTGAATCAAAAAATTGAAATCATTTTTTGATTCTTTTTCAATTTTTTCAGTTGAATTTTCAATCAAAGTTTCTAATTTTTTCAAAAATCTTGATATTATTAATGTTGATTTTTTTACCTTAATTGACCAATCACTTGCGATTCGTCCCATTCAAGATCTTTCTCAACAGGAGCTTTGAATAAAATATATAATCTAATAGCATCAGCACCATATTGATTAATCATTGCCTTTAAAAATGATTATTTCGATGATTTTGATTCTTACTTCAGGATCTACTCCATTTCCTTTTGATTTTGACATTTTTTCCCAAACTAAATCTAATTTTTCATTTGTTTTTACATCAAAAAATTCACCATTGATTTCTTTAAAATCTTCTTTTTTGACATAATATTTGTTTGTATTTTTATTTTTTAATGATTTTCCTAAAACCATTCCTTGTGTCAATAATTTATTAAATGGTTCTTTTGGACCTTTGAATAGATCAATTGAATGAAGGAATTTATGAATAAATCTTGCATACAAAAGATGTAATACAGCATGTTCAATACCACCAACATAAACATCTACATTCATCCATTTGTTTATTAACTGAGAATCAAAAATTCTAAAATTAAAAAAATTGAAAAATCTTACTTTTCAGAGTTTAGAGGATCAATGAATCTCAAAAAATACCAAGATGAATCAACAAATGTGTCCATTGTGTCAGTTTCTCTTTTACATTTCACACCTTTTCCACAAGGACATTCCATGTTTAAATCACTATCAAGAAGTATTGGTAAACTTTCTTCCTTCACTGGGAGAATACCACATTCTGGGCAATCAACCATTGGAATTGGAGCACCCCAATGCCTTTGTCTTGAAATTAACCAATCTCGAATTCTGAATTCAGTTTTTGATTTTCCCATTTTAATTTTTTCTAAATGCTTTATGATTGCTTCTCTGGCTTCCAGACATTCCATTCCATTGAATTCTTCACTGTTAATTATTTTACCTTCAGCTTCTGTATAGCATTCGGATTTAGTATCTAAAACTTTAATCATTGGTATATTATGTTTTGTTGCAAATTGAAAATCTCTTTCATCTGAACTTGGTACACCCATAACACATCCTTCACCAAATTCGGAAATTACATAATCAGCAACAAATACGGGAATTTTAGAATTGGTCAATGGATGTATTACATCAATTCCTGTATAATATTCTCCTTCTTTTTGATTTCCTTTTACTAAAGGATGATCTTTTGAAATTGCCAAATAAGTAACACCATAAATAGTTTCAGCTCTTGTGGTGTAAATTTGAATGATTTCATTTTGAAGTTTGAAATAGATTAAGCATCCTTTTGACTCACCAATCCAATTTTCTTGCATTTTTTTAACATTTTCTGGCCATTGATCCAAATCTTCAGTGTTCAATAATTCCTGAAAATTTGAAATGAATTATTATCATTTTTACCTTCGCAAAATGTCTAATATTAAAGAACCATTGGTTTAAATTCTTTTTTTCAACTGTTGCACCTGATCTCCAACTTTTTCCATTTGCATCAACTTGCTCATTTGCCAAAACCTTTTTGTTAAAAATCATTTTTCAATACTGTGTTATCAACAGGATCCCAATTAACTTCAGCTAATTTTTTATAAGCATAACCATGTTTATATAATTGAAGAAAAATCCATTGTGTCCATTTATAATATTCAGGAGAGCATGTTATAATCTCTTTACTCCAATCAAAATCTAAATCAATCATTTTTAATTGATTTCTCATATAATCTATATTTGAATATGTCCATTCTGATGCTTTTATATCTATTCAAAATTATAAATTCAAAAAAGTTCAAACTTCGCTCTATAGCTGCATTTTCTGCAGGTAAACCAAATGCGTCAAAACCCATTGGATGTAATACTTCATATCCAGATAATTTCTTCCATCTTGAGATTAGATCACTTATTGCATAGACTCTAACATGACCCATGTGGATAGAACCACTTTATTATTTTTTAGTTTTTATTTTCTGTTTACGATGGATATGGAAACATGCTCAAACAATAAAACTTTTGTTTCTCTGTTATATTAGTTGAAAACAGCTTTATGATTTTTTTTATTTTTTGTTTTTGCTTCAACATGTGAAGTTTGAAATTTTTCGATTGGCGGATTAATTTAACAAATAAAAATGTCTCACCATACTTCTTATACCATGGCTGGATTGATGACTGGTTTGTTGTTTTTGAATTTATTATGTTAAAATCTATTTTAAATAGGAGCTGGAATCATGGCTTATATTAAAGCAAAATCAGTTCCTAGTTTACTTGGTAGTTTGGTTATCGCTTGCGGATATGCTGCTGGTGGTTATTTAACACATGAAAAATATGAATATGAATTAGGACATGGTATTTCTGCAGCTTCTTCACTTGCTTTAACTGCTGTTGGATTTTCAAGATACACTAAAACTAAAAAAAAAATGCCTGGTGTTCCATTGATGATGTTAGGTGCTGCAAATTTATTAGGAGAATTATATTTTTTATTTAGAAAATAAACCAATTATCAGAACCAAAAACTTGACGAAAAAATTTTTAATTTTTTTTTTTGTATTCAAATTAGTTTAAATTACAAACAATAATAGTTACTAGCACCAAAATTCTATTTTTTAATTTTCTTGTCAATTTCAAAATTGATTCTTTTTGCTGAATTCTGATTGGATTCTCAAATGCTCAAATTAAAACAATATGAGAAGGAAGAAGAAGAAATTGATACAGTTTTAACAACTCTTGGATTAAGAAGAAAAAGGATACCAAAAGATGGTTCTTGTCTATTCAGGTTTTTAAACAAAAAATTAACTTTTTAAAGATGCATCTCAGATTACCTTGGATTTGTTCAAAAATTCAATCATGAAAGAATTAGAAATGAAATAATTGATTATGTTGAACTGAACAAAATATTTTTTGAAATGTTTTTAGACGAAGATTTCACAAAGTACTGCTCAAAACTAAGAAAACTTGAAGAATGGTAAATCACTCATAATAAATTAATTTCTTCAAAGGGGTGGTCAAATTGAATTGGAAGCTGCTTCTCAATTATACAAATTACATATTACAGTTTTTTCAACTGCAGGAATTTGTGCAAATCATGGTGAAGAACATAAGAAAAAATTAAATTTGAGTTATATTCATGGAAATCATTATGATATTGTTTATGATTTAGATTATTGGAAAAAACTTGAATTTTCTCAATCACTTGTTTATAATATGATTGAAAATGTGTCCAATAAAAATGATGAAGAATCAGTGGTCGAAATCACAAATGAAAATAATTTGAAATGGATTTATTTTAATGTTGAATATGAAGAGTGGAAAGAAAGGATGCATAAGAAAAAGAAAAAAACGACAAATAAGAAAAATAAAATGAATAATACAAATACTCTCAAAAAATTGAATAATAATGAAATTATCAAAAGTGAATCAATTTGGGATGTATCAAATGAATATGTGACTTCAAATAAGGTATTAGAAGAAAATGAAAATGAAAAAATTATTGTTATTCCATCAGAAGAAGAACAAATGAAGAAAAAACAAATGGAAGAATTGAAGAAAAAAGAAGAAGAATTAAAGAAAAAAGAAGAACCAAAAGAAGAAAAACAGATGCATTTCAAAAAGAATTTTCAAAAAAGAGAAGAAAAATATGATGATGAATTTTCAAAATTTATCACAAAATACAAAAACAAAAATATTTATCAAAACATAATTGTAATTGGAAATTTTGACAGAACCATTGGATTTGCACTAAAATCAATGAAAAATACATCAAAATTAAAAAAATGGTTTATATTTGATATTTTTGGTGAAATTAAAAAAAATTATTCAATCGGAAAGCAAATTGATATTATTGAGCTTTTCAAAATATTTGACAGGTCAATTTTTTCAAAACACTATTTACTCGGTATTTCAAAAGAAGATTTGAATGAAATTTATCACAACATGCATTGATTTTTTTCAACGTTCAAAAAATTAAATAAAATTTTCCACCAATAGATTCAAAAGACGAACTTTTTTTTTGACCGTTGTTAAAACGGATCATGGGCATGAAGGTGTTTGTACTGTTTTTAATTTTGTGGTTGAATATTGGTTGTTTAGCACAAGTAAAATGTGTAGATATCAAATCTTGCAGAGAATGTACCTCACGACCTAATTGTAGTATGTTTTTCTTTTGAAATTTACAATAAGATTGGTGTTTATATGGAGCTGCATGCAGAAACAGAAATTTTAACTGTCCTTCCCAAGAATTCTTAATGTCAGCTTCAACTAAATTCAATACAGTTTATTGTAAAACATCAAATATAACAAAACCAGAAGATTGTGCGTTAGTCCAAAGTAAAAAAAATTTGATTCTAAAAATTAATTCATTTTAGTCAAAGTAGTTAATGGATATGACACAGAGACTACAAATATGGTTAGACCTTTATCAACACAACCAACGATCAAATTTGAAAATTACTCTTCACTTTACATGACAATAAACAAATCTTCCATACAAATAGGTACTTATTTTCATCAAAAACCATCTGATCGAGTGGATTCAATTTATGGTTCTTCTGGTATCAGTGCTCAAGTTAGAAATTCCACACAACCTTATCAAGACGAATATCAATTCACAGATTTAATAGCTACAGGATTTGGGGGTCCTTATAAACTTGGATTTCTATTGTCATATCAAGATTTATCAGGAAAAGAATTTTGTATTGCCACCATCTCAAATCAAGATCTTTACATTAATCCAGTACTATTCGTCGTTTATAGCAGTTGGATTGTATGGACTGGATTTGGTTTATTCATTGGAAGTTTTTTTTTCATTGTGCTTTTTTCTTGTGTCTGTTTTAAACACAGAAGAAAATTCTATGCTTATGGTATGACTGGAAAATATTTTCAAAGAGAATATGGAACAAGTAAAAAATAACAATAACTTATTCTTTAGATGCTGAAATTCATTGTAGGTTTAATATCATTTTATTTGTTTGTTATTTATTCATCTCACTTATTTCTATGGGAACTTTGTTTCCTTTGGATTATATCAAAGGTCCATATACATCAAAAATTGCGGGTGACATTGCTTCATTCTCACCAGCTGCTTTTCCAAAATCAACAAATTTCATGTGGGTTCATGTTGGTGTTTCTTGGATTTGTGCACTTACATTATTCATTATTTCAATTGTTGTTCAATGTATTTTGAGTCGAAGTTTTAAAAAGAATGATCATATTTATACAATTTTATTGAAGAACATTCCAATGGCTCTAACAGGAGAAGATATTAAAAGAATTTTTGAAACTGAATATGGAGAAGATAGTGTCAAAGAAGTCAATGAATTATATGACTTACATAATTATATCAAATTATGGAAAAAGAGATATAGAATGAAACAATATGCAGGTTTGTCAAAAAAAATTATAATTGTTATTTTTCAGAAGTTGATGCTTCCATTGAAGATGAAGTTGAAATTTTGACAGGAAAAATTAAAGAAATGACAGAATCAATGAAGAAATTAGGAAAAGCATTTGTTACTTTTTCAAATTCATCATGCACCAAAAGATCCATTTTTGGATTACCCCCAGAATTGAAAAAATGTTCAGTTAATTTAGCACATGATCCTGGTGATATCATTTGGAATAATTTTCATATTTCATTTTGTAATAGATTCTTTAGGATTATTATTTCTTATATTGTAACTCTGTTTGTAATTTTATTTGTAACTGGAGCAGCAAGTTTTGCATTATATCTTCAAATTATTTTAATTTTTGATTCAACTCAAATTACAGGTTTATTTGGTACTTTGTTCACTGTATCACAAACAAAAAAATATTTGACACCAGAGATTGTCAAATATCTTATATATTTATTGGAATTATCACCTTATGTTATTGTATTTATCACTAATTCAATGGATGGAGTAATCAAGGCTGTAACAAAACAAGAAAAACATGTTTCAAGAAATTCTTATTACACATCATTAATTATCAAATTAATTATATTTCTATTTTGTAATATCACTTTACCTCCTTTTTTCGCTGTATATTATGTTTTAGGTCAAAAGGCGACAAATTATCGATACAACTATTTTCTTTACAATTTCATTGGATTAGTTGTTTGTCAAATCATCGTTTCACAAACATTTTTTGTTAAATGTGCAAGATATATCAAAGATTTGATTAAAATATCAATCTCTTGTGTGCGATTATTCCCATGTAAAGAATTTTATCGATATCATGATAGAAGAACGACAATTTTTAAAACATTCATAAAAAAAAGAAATCCAAAAAGAGTTAGATATGAATTCATTTATGGAATGGCTAGAAATTTGAATATTCTCGTTTTAATGTTCTCAATGGCACCTCTAGTTCCTTCGGTATTAATTTTTGGATTGATGTATTTTATCATTGATTTCTTTTTTGAAAGATTTCATATTGTTTATTTTGCTGATAAATCACATCACTCAGGTAATCGTTTATTAAAAAGAATTCCAATCATTTTATTCTTTTACATGATTGTTTGTGCAGCTTCACATGCTGTTTATTTACAACTTCACACAGAAGGATGGACGATTTATGCAACAGTTGGAACTATTGCATTTCAAGGGATTCTTGGAGCAATATTTCTCATCATTGCCATTATTTTTTCAGTCATCCGAAGAAGAATTTTATTTGGTGATTCTGAAAATAAAACGAAAGGAGTTAGTTATCGACATCCATATCAAGATACAATGCACTCTTTCATTGATAAAGAAATGGAAGATATTCATCGAAAAGGACAAGAAAATATCATTGAAAGTAGAAATACATTATCATTTTATGTCAGAGAATAGAGAAATTTCAATTATTGAAGATAAGGTTTAATGATTAAAATTAAAGTTACAATTAACATTATAATCAAAGCAATGATAATTAATATTACAAAGACTTTCTTTAAAACACTTTTCCAATCTTTTTGTGGTTGAACAATTCTTTCTTCATTTTCATCATCATATTCATCTTCTTCTAATGTTTCATGATAATTTATGGAATCTGGATTTTCAAATTGAATTGGTTTTTCAATTGTTTCTTCTTCCTCTTCATCCAAAAGAGGTTTGTTTGGTGCTGGTGGCATTGAATTCATTTCTAAATCATGATCATCGTAATGATAACCAAAAGTTGAAGTTTCTTTTGAAGTTGGCATTGGCATATCTAAAAATGAGTCATCTGAAAAATTGAATATTATTTCTTTTGACTCTAAAATAAAGTTAGAAATAAAAAAAAAAACCTGGATTGAGAATTTTGTCAAATTGAAAACTTAAACTTTCTAAATTTGATTTATGTGAGTTTAATTTTGACTCATATTCACTCCTATTTTCTTCTTCTGATTCTTTTAATTGTCCATCTAACTCTTCCACCTTTTAATTTTAGTTTTCTTTTTTTTTACAAGAGATGTTGCTTTTTTGATGTTTCCAGTGATAATATCGATATAATTTTGTCTTAATGATGGTATTTCTGGTAAGGCATCTAAAGTTACTAAATCTCTAGTTATTGAATTTAAGGCCTCTGTCAACTCAAGTTCAGATTCGACAAACATCACAATGATTGGTAAAAAAAATTTTGGAAAGAATTTGGAAATAAAGAAATATTTCAAGAAGAACTGATTTCAAATTGAAAACTGAATCAAAATTGTCCAATAGCAACAGTTTGATGTTTGTTTTAACTCTTGCTGCGAGTTCATTGGTTGTTAATAATTTGTTTAACAGCAGAAACCAAACGTACAACAAACCTAAAAACATGACAGAGAACTGGAAAAAACCTGAAGGCTTTAACACAGGAATTAAAGTTTTAAACTCACTTTCAAATTCAAAAGTAAAATAAAAATACCGTTAAACTTATTTTTTTTCAAAAGGAAGATTTAATTATTGAAGACGGAAGAAACATAAAATGGTATACATGTGGTCCTACAGTTTACGATTTAAGCCATATGGGTCATGCAAGAACTTATTTAGGATTTGATATTGTGAGAAGAATTTTAGAAGATTATTTTCAATATGACGTTACTTATGTTGTAAATGTTACAGATATTGATGACAAAATCATTAAAAAAGCAAATTTAATTTTCCTCAAAAAATTACTTGAAACTATTTCCACCTTAAAAATGAATGAAGAAACAAAAAAAGTTTTTGAAAAAGTGAAACTTACAGTTGAAGAAGATTCAAAAAAGATACCACAACAACTTGGATTGAAAGATTTAGTTGGTTTAATTGAACAATTAAAAGATGCTTCAAAAAATATTTTAACAAAAGAACAACTAGAAGAAGAACCTGATTTTGTTGGAGTTGCAAGACATTTTGAAGATTTATACTGGCAAGATATGAAATCTATTAATGTTAGAAGACCAACTGCTATCACAAGAGTTACAGAATACGTTCCAAATGTTATTTCTTTCATTGAAAAAATTATTGAAAATGGTTATGCTTATGTTTCAAATGAAAGTGTTTATTTTGATACAAAAAAATATGCAGAAGCTCCAAACCATATTTATGCTAAATTAGAACCAACTGCTATCACAGATGATGAAAGAAGAACAGAAGGAGAAGGTGAATGGAATAAAACAAACAAAGTTTCAGAAGATAAAAAATCACCAAATGATTTTGCACTATGGAAAAAATCAAATAAAGGAGAACCGTCATGGAAATCACCTTTTGGTAAAGCAGGAAGACCAGGTAAAGAAAAATTATTTTTTGTGTTAAATTTTTTTTTTAACAGGATGGCATATTGAATGTTCAGCTATGGCTTCAGATATTTTAGGTGATACACTTGATGTTCATACAGGAGGTGTTGATTTAAAATTTCCACATCATGACAATGAACTTGCTCAATCAGAAGCTCATTTTGACCATAATGTAAAAATTATTGTTTTTTTTTTTTTTACTTTTTTAGCAATGGGTTAATTACTTTTTACATGCTGGTCATTTACATATTCAAGGATTGAAAATGTCAAAATCATTAAAAAATTTTATTACAATTCAAGGAGCTTTAGAATCATTTTCAGCACGTCATATTAGATGGTTATTTGTTTTACATAAATTTAATGATCCAATGGATTACTCAGATGAAACAATGAAAGAAGCACAATATCATGATAAATTATTTAATGAATTCTTTCAAAATATGAAAGTAAAATTACGTGATTTAGAATCAAAAAATGAACATTGGAATTCAATGGATCATAAAATTCATAAATCATTCACTCTTTTAAAAAAAGAAGTTCATCAAGCACTTATTGATAATTTTGATACACCAAAAGTTGTTAAATTGATGGCAGAATTCATGAAATCAGTTTATATTTACGCTGAAAATGATGATACAAAATATTCTTTATTGTCAGAAATTTCAATTTATGTTATGAAAATGATGAAAGTATTTGGATTTGAACAAGATTCTTTTGGATTTTCAACTGGATCAGGAGATGATTTTGAAACTGAATTGAAACCAATTATGGATATATTCGTTCAATTTAGAGAAAAAGTGCGTGAACAATCAAAGAAAAACAAAGATCAATTTTTATTATCTTTATCCGATGAACTAAGAGATGATTTGTTACCATTGGTTGGTGTTAGATTGGAAGATAAAGGTGAAAAATCAATTTGGAAATTAGATGATAAAGAAACACTCATTAAAGAACGTCAATTAAAAAAAGATCAAGAAGCTGCAATCAAATTACAAAAAGAAAAAGCTAAAAGAGAAAGAGAAGAAAAAGAAGCAAAAAAACTTGAAGAAGCAAAAGTTTCACCTTTAGAAATGTTTAAAATTGGTGAATATCAAGGTCAATTTGTTGAATTTGATGACACTGGATTCCCAACAAAAACAATTAAAAAAGAAGAAGGAAAACCTGATGAAGTTGTTGATTTATCAAAAGCTCAAATGAAGAAACTTAAAAAAATCCATGAAAAACAAACTAAAGTTCATAATGATTATTTAGCGAAACAAAAATAAAATTCCCTTTTTTGATCAAATTGATTTTTTTTTTCAACCAATCAATTTCTTGTGTGAAAACATACCAGCCCGAGATACAAACAGTAAACATGTCAAAATTCGCATCAAATAGAGAAAAATGCAAAAAATGTGCTAAAACTGTATATGCGATGGAAAAAATTACTGTAAACTCAATGGTTTTTCATAACTCTTGTTTCAGTAAAATGATAAATTGATATTTATTTTTTTAGAATGTTTTCAATGTAAAAAGACTTTAACTACATCAAGTTATCATGTTCATGATGATAATGTCTATTGTCCACTTCACTATAAACAATTTGCTAAAAAAGTAGAAACTCAAGAAGAAAAGACAAAAAGAGAACAAAAAGAAAAAGAACAAAAGGAAAAAGAATCACAAAAAATGAAAGAAGAAGATTCAAAGAAAAAAGAAAATGCTCAAAAAAAACAAGAAGAAGAAAAAAAAAAGCAAACTGAAAAATTTAAACAAGAAGAAGAAAAGAAACAACAAGAATCAAAATTACAAAAAGAAAACGAGTTAAAACAAGAAGAAGAAAAGAAAAAAAAAGAATTAAAACTTAAAAAAGAACAAGAAGAAAAGAAACAACAAGAATCAAAATTACAAAAAGAAAAAGAGTTAAAACAAGAAGAAGAAAAGAAAAAACAAGAAAAAGAAGCAGAAAAGAAAAAACAAGAAGAAAAGATTCTTGAAACTCAAAAACAAGCTCAAAGTCAAGCCCAAGCCCAGACTGAAGAAAAAACAAATCAAAAAGATGCAATGTTCGATAAATTTGACGAAACAGAAAAGCAAATGCAAGAAGAACTTAAAAAATTAGAACAAAGAGAATCGGAACTTGATAATGAAGAACCTGAAATTTTATCACCTTCCTTAAAATCAAGACCAATCAATGATGATGAATTAGAAGAATTAGATGAATTAGAAGAACTTGATGAATTAAATGAAAAAGTATTATCACCAAAACCAGTTTCAGAAGTAAAACATAGAGAAACTGATGAAGAAGAACTAGAAGAATTAGATGATGTTGATTATATCAAACCTTCAATCAAAACACAAAGAGAAGAAGAATTAGAAGAATTGGAAGAACTTGATGTAGAAGAACCAAAAGAACAAGAAATTGAACAATCAAAATCTGTTGAAGATCCAAATGAAACTGAAGAAGCAAAAAGACTCAAAGCTAAAATCCAACAATTAGAAGAAATTGTTCAACAACCAAAAGAAGGAAAAGAAATTCCTGATGTTGGTGAAGAAGCCTTAGAAAAGGCAAATAAATGCTTTGAAACTGCAACAAAAGAATTCAAAAACAAAAATTTTGAATCAGCCATTGATTATTATACAAAAGCTATCAAAGCTAATAAATACATGATTACAGCATATTTTAACAGAGGAATTCTTTATTACAATATGAAAGAATTTGAAAAATGTATTGATGATATTACCTTTATGTTAGAATATTCACCTAAAAATACAAGAGCACTTTCAACAAGAGGATTATCATACAAAATGATTAAAGAATATAAAAATGCAATTTTAGATTTTAAAATGTGCGAAACTATCGATCCAAATTTTACTCATAATATTAGTCCAATGGCATCTTGTTATTTTGAACTTGGTAGTTATGAATTTGCTATTAAATATTTCACTAAATTAATTGAAGAAATGGGTGAAGATTCAATTTATCAAAATTTTTATTTCCGAGCAAAATCATATTTTGAATTATTAAGATATGAAGATTCAATTGAAGATTTTACAAAAGCTATTGATTTATGTAATGATGAAGGTGTTAAACTTCAAATGTATGAAGATCGTCAAAATGTTTTTGAAAGAGTATCAATGGATAATAAATCAGTAGATGAAGAAAGATTTGGTGAATTAAAAAGAGCTTTGAATTCTGGATCTAATTTGAATATTGATTTATTAAAAGATAAAGCACATGGTTTAATCAATGCAAAAAACTTTAAAGATGCAATTAATATTCTTTCAAAATTAGTTGAATTAACCAATGATATCAATGAACTTTATTTGAGAGGAATTTGTTATCGTCAAACAAATCAAAATGAAAAAGCAATTACTGATTTTGAAAATATTTTAAAACAAAAACCTGATCATGTTGATTCATTAATGAAATTATCAATGATGTATCAAAAAATGAATAAGATTCCAGAAACAATTGAATATTTATCAAAAGTTATTGAAATTTCACCAAAAGGAAAACACTATTTTGATAGAGGTACTTTATATTTTGAACAAGAAGAGTTTGATAAAGCAGAAAAAGATTTTACAACTTCAATTGAATTAGATCCTTCTTCAATGGACAATTACTACAATCGTGGAATCATTTATCATCGTCATTTAGATCAAAAAGAAAAAGCATTAGAAGATTATAACAAAGCTGTTGAATTAACAAATTCAAAAGATGTTGATGTATTGACTGATAGAGCTATTCTTTTTTATGAAATGGATGATGATACTTCATTCAATCAAGATTTGAACCTTGTATTAAAATTAGACCCTGAAAATGAAAGAGCATTGCATCTTTTATCACAACAATAATAATTTTTATTTATTTTTATGTTATCATATAATTTGTTGTTTTTATTGGTTCTTTAATGATACAGTTGATTGTGAGCAAAGTGAGTTTTTTTTTTTTTTAATCTTTGAAGGAGGTCACAGATCCTTTTGATTTGAATCAAGAACCAGAAAAGTTTTTTTTTAAATTGAAAGAAGATGAAACAGTTTTTGAATTAAAAAAAGAAATTGAAAAAAAGATAAATAAAAAACTCCAACATTTGGTGGTTTCTTTTGAAGATAAAGTTTTGGAAGATTCTTTGACTTTTAAAGAAGGTAATATAAAGTCAGGAAGTCATTTAAATTTGACGGTTACAGAAGAAAACGATGATGAATTTTAACATAAAAATTTTTATTTTAGTTTGTTGTTGTATTAAGCACCACCAACGATAATATTATTTATTGGGATGTGGATGAGTTTAACAAAAAAACCAATAAATCCCATGACAAAAAATCCAATTCCACTTGCGAAAGCAATTTTTGTAAATTCTTTTTTTTTTTAATTTTTTTATTATTTTTTACCTTTAGCATCTGGTTTGTGACATTTTTCAATAAGTCTTCTACTGTCATTATAAAATTCAATAGTTGGGTTGATAACTGAGTCTTCTACAATATCCATTTGATTTTCTGTTTTTTTTGTTTCTAGTGTCGTGGACCAATCAAATCTTCTTATTTTTAACTTCAAAGAATTTTATTTTTTCTTGATTTATTCATAATAAAACTATTAATAATGTCCTAAAAATTTTTTTTTTCAGATTTTTTTGATTTGTCTCAAGATCATTGGTTGAGTCAATCCAACCGTATTTTCAATGTTCAAAATTGTGGTACTTCTGCTTGTGGTACTTTGTTGTTTTGTTTCTGTAAATGCACTTCCAAAAAAACTTGTAGATGTGAGAGAAGTACAAAAACCAAAATATGTAAAACCAAATAAATCCAACTGTTACAAATGTCAAAGTTTCTCAGGTTCAACTAAAACTTTATGCATGAAAAGATGCATGAGACCACGCACAGTTCTTAAAAAAGTCCTCAAATATGACAAGATTGTTAAAAAAGACCATGTGTGGGGTAAGAAAGGAAAAGAATTTCGTTGTGCCGTTGTTTGTAGAGCAAGAAACGGAAATCAACTTAGAATTATTGTCAAAACACCTTTAAAATTAGTCAACAAACATTTTGTAGGACCTTTAGAAGATACTGTAGAAGCAGTTTGTCCTAACGAAAGATCAATTGAATGTAGATGCACAAAAGTTATAAATATGATGCAAAATGAATTAGAAATCAATTTAGCTTCACTTAGAAGATTAGTGGGAAAAGCTTGTCCAAGAGGAAGAACGGCAACTGTTTTAGAACTCCAAAACAACTTACAATCGATTTTTAATGATTTAGAATAAATAAAATAATAATTTAACAATTCAGACATTGTCTCAAGACCAAAATAAGATGAAAATAAGACTTTTTAGGAAAGACTTCTTTTTATTGGCTTTTGTTGGAAAGTTTTAATTGGCTGAACAGCACTTCATTTTTCTGACTCAATTAACAATACTTCATGAGAAAGAATCAGTACCTGCAAAACCTTTCTGTTGAAATTCAATCAAGAAACAAAGACAACCTTTTAGTGAAACCAAAAGCTGTAAAACCGGTTTCTCCACTGAAATTACCGTAAGACAAATTTATAACGTTTTTTTTTTAACTTTTTGAAGAAACATCAAGTTTCAAAGAAATGAACTTTCAAATTATTCACCAGAGAAACAAGCAGGAATTGAACTTTTTTCTATATTAACACCAACAGATTCAAATCCAAACTCTTTGGAAAAACAAGAAAATTTTCTTCGAGAAGTTTTTCACAGTCCTTCAATAGATGAAGTCCATGAATTAGATATTACACCACCTTTACGCTCAGACAATCCAATTGAAAGTGATCATCGTTTTTCATTTGAAGATTTAGAAGAAGAAGAATTTGACGATAGAATGTCAATTGGAGCTGAACTTGGACTTTTAACTGTATCACCTACTATTTCATCCCACTAACTTGTTATCATATGTATCATTTAAATTAAAAGAATATTTTTTATTTCTGTTTCTATTTTTTGAATGTCTTTTTCTCCTTCAATTTCAAATAATTTGAATTCTTTTTTAAACTTTAAAATAACAGGTTTTGTTATATTTTCAAATGTTTCAATTCTATTTTTTATTGCTGATTCAGATAAATCATCTTCTCTTTGTATTAATTTTTCATTTGTTAAATCATCAAAGAAATTTATTTTTGGTTGACAAAATTTTTCATGGTATGTTCTACCTGATTCCATATGTATCCATCTGCCTTTGGAAAATTTAAAAAAAAACTTTTCATTCCTGACCTTTCAGTCTTTCAAAAATTTTTTCATTTTTTAATTTTAAATGAATTCCTAAACATTCATCGAAACTATTCCTCCATTTTTTAAATATTTCATATTGAATTTCTGTCCTTGGATATCCATCCAAAAGAATGTTTTTATTTGAAAGTTTTTCTAATTTTTGTTTTAAGAGTCTCTCTGTAATTTCTTCAGGTACTATTTTTCCTTGTGACAAAAGTTTTTGTAGTTCTGGTATTTTATGTATCGATTCTCGCAATGTATCTTTTTGAAAAAAAATAAAATAAATTTTTACCACACCTCCTGCTGATACTATTTCAAAAGTTGAACTCGATTTTTTAATCAAATGAGTTTGTGTTCCTTTTCCACTGCCCTTTGAAATGATAAAAATAAAAAATATTCAAACTGCAACACCAAAAAAAACAATTAATTTTCTCATTGGACAACAAATTCCAAAACCAACATTCACAGAAATTTGATTCTTTGAGATATAAATGATGTTCATTTTATCACAATTGATGTTTTTTTCATACAAGCAATCGGGTGTGGTATAGTGGTAGAATTCAAGACTGTCATTTACAACAGAACTCTTGCGACCCGGGTTCAATTCCCGGCACTCGAGACTGATATTTTTCTTTTCATAATTTTTGGATTCCAAAAACAATGCAAGGTTAATTTTGTTTCAATCACTAAGCTCCAAAATTTGAAGTTGAACTTTAACCAACTGAAGGAATATTTCACAATTTTTTTTGAAGAATACAATGTAGAATATGTTGAAAAAGTGAAAAAAAAAATCTTCCTTCTCATCTGAATTCATATGAGGAGTAAGATTTGAGAATCAATGGAAGCATCCAAGTTTTTTCTGCAAAAACATGATATATTTCAGAAAAACAACCACATGGTCAGTGCAAAGGCTACAAGACAACAAGAAAGAAATATCAGCATTGTTACAAAAGAAATTTGGACCAAAATTTTATTATCAAACGAAGAAGCTTCTCTATGCACTCATTGAAAAAAAGATAAAAACAGGATCTATTTTGAAACAGAATTAGTATAGTTTGAAACTCAAAAAAAACAAAAATTCATTCATTCATTTCTTGCAGTGCATGAACTTTCATGATTGTAAACTTCATTTCCAGTCGGGAATGCTGTGCAACACCACCAACAAAAATGCGCTCCGCATGGGCAGGTCATATGCAAACAACCACCATTTTTTTCAATAGATTTTTTGCATTTTGGGCATGGTTTAGTAAATTTCTTTTTGTAAATTTCAAAAAGGTGTGAATCTTGTTCAGATTCTTCACAACTAAAAAGTGGATGAGGTAATTTTTTACATTTCCCACAAAAAGATTTGTTACATTTTGGACAATGATGACTTTGATTCAATTGACCTTTTTGTATTTTAAAAATAGCACAATTTGGAGTCACACATTCAATATATTCATCATTACTTCCCCAAAACACTTTTAAACCAGCTTCACAAGTTTTTTCAAATTCATTTGATGATTGAAGATTCTTCAAATCGGTAATGGAAATTTCCGATTTGCAGTTCCCAACACAACAAGAAAGTGGGAATTTGTTGGATGATGTTTTGTCGTACTTATGAGTTGCAGATTTGATTTGATGATTCAAACATTCTTTACAAAACAAATGACCACACATGAGTAACTGATATCCATCTTCAATTTCACAAAAACAAATTGGGCAATCATTTTCCGATTCCTCATTCATTTCAGCTATAGTTTCATTGATTTCTTCAATTGCTCCATTTAAAGATTTTTCATCACCTTGAAGGAATATTTCATTCTTGATGATGTTAATATCGAATGAGATTAACTTATATTTCTGTTGAATTGCACTGTTGTTTTTAATGATTTTCTTAATTTTTCCTTTCCTCAATTTGATAGTCTTTGATCCAATTTTGTTGTATTTCTCAAATAATAACTTTAAATCTTTGTCAGCTTTTTCGATTTGGTCCATTTTTCCATAAATTTTGATTTCCAAACGATGATAATTATGTGAAAAATACACTTCACATTTTTTTTGAATTCCGATCAATTCATCTTTTCCTTGTTTTGAAAATAGAGATTGACTCAATCCATTTGGTATAACGACAGACATTCCTTCAAAAATCTCATGAAATCTGTTAATTGCATCTTTCAAAAAAGCATCAGAATAAGCTTGAATGTTGATTGTTGCTAATTTACCAGTTGCATGTATTTTAATGCTGATGTTATTTTTGTAAATTTTTTGAAGTTCCTCTTTGTTCTTTTCAATGACACGTTTTAGAAAATTATACATATTAGTTTCAAATTTAATAATATAAGCTGAGTCTTTTTTAACATGTAATTTAGAGTTATTGAAAACTGAATTATTCAACTTCAAACTCTTTTCAACAGAGTCAAAGTTTTTGAAATCAATTTTGACAATTCGTAAATCATTCTTTGTTGGAATAGTAATAAATTGTTCAATTGGGCCAAATTGTTCAAACAACGTGAATAGTTGTTTATATGAAACTGCAAGTTCTTCATTTTGAAAATCATTTTTTTTCACTTTCACAGTTTCAACTAATCCATATTGTGAAAAAGTAGTTTTCAAATCAATTTCATCCATATTCACTTTCGGAATGAAAATACTTTTTCCTTCTGAATCTTTTGGATTGAGTTTCAAAGAACCAAATCCAAATCTTTGATTTATGTATGCATTTTCAGCATCAGTTTTGTGATAGAAATTAATGAATGCAGGACCTATTGGAGTTCCACAATACCATCTAATTTCAATAGATTTGGTTAAAATGTTCTGTGATATATCTTCAAATTGAATTTTCTTTTGCACTGAAATTGAAGTTCCATTTATGAAGAATCCATCCATTTCATTCAAAGCTTTGACTGCTGAAACTTTTGATTCATATTGAATATATCCCCAAGAAGTGTTTTTCTTTGTTGAATTGAATATTTCAATTTTCAAAATCTTTCCAAATTTTGAAAACAGTTCATCTACGTATTGCTTTTCAATATTTAAAGGAAGGTTGAGTATTGAAATACTCACAAATTCTTCATCTAAAAGAAGGTCTGTTACCATTCCACCTCCTCCAATCAATGCTTTATATCCATATGCTTCAACTGGATATTCTATTGTTTCCAAAGATAGTTTCGTTTTACAGTCATCAATAATTCTTTTCAATTCAATTTTGAATTGGAAAATGTTTTTCTTTTCTGTCCAAACTGATAATTCTCCGTCCTTTATTAAACATGTACATCGATATTTTTCTTCAAATTCTTTCATTAATTTTTCTTGTTTCAAATGAGAAACGATCAAATTTCCTAAATTGACAAATTTAATTTCTTCAATTTCTTTTTCCTTTAGTTGAATTTTGTTCAGGTATTCAGATGGAACTTCTTCTTCAATTATTTCTCTGCTGGTTTCAATCAATTCTTTGATGAAATATTGACTCGTTTTTGAGAATTGATGAAACAAAACAAATTTTGATTGTTTTTCTGAAAACATATGACTTGATGAAGGATGAACAAATGCATTGATATTTAACTTCAAAATATTATAACCTGATGAATGATGACCATTCGTCATGGATATATTTCCAAAAAATGATGCAGTTGCAGCACGAACAATTCCTTCTTCCATTTTCATCTTTTCATTTGAATTCATTTTCGTTGTCAATTTACTCTTTTTCCATAACATTAGTATTTCTTTCATTTTTTTTTCAGCCATGGTGATTCCTTTCTTGTTGATGAAATTCTCTTTTGCCCATTTTGTTTTGTCTTTTTGAGATTTGAGTTTGAACCATTGATTAAAAACATTCAAATATGTAAAGAAATCACCACGATCGTCAATGAATGAGATTTTCTTTTTTTCAGATTTTTGATTTTCTTCTTTTGTTTTTCCTCTCCAAAAAAGTGAATTTGAAATTAAAATCATTGAAGTGATAATTACAGTTTCTCTGAATACATTATTCTTTTTACCTTCCCAAATAAATTTTGTTAGTTCAGCAGAAAGAGATAATTCCAACACCAATTTTCCAAATTCTGTCATTTTCATAGAATTAGGATTCACTGCTTTCAGATACACCAAAGTTTCAAATGCTTTTTCAAAAGACTCTCTTGATGGTGCTTCTATGAAATTAAAATCCATGAAATTTTTCACTCCCATTTGTAATAAAGTCAAAATCACTTCCCCTAAATGAATTCTTTTGATTTCTGGTTGGGTGAATTCTTCCATCATTTCAAAATCATCTTCGGAGTATAAACGGTAACATATTCCTGGTCTTGTTCTTCCTGCTCTTCCCTGTCTTTGTTTTGCCGAACTTTTGGTGATGCTTTTCTTTTCTAAGATGCTCATGTTGTTTTTTGCATCAAAAAATTTCTCTTTTGCAATTCCACAGTCAATCACAAAAATAATTCCATTAATGGTGATACTTGTTTCAGCTACATTTGTTGATAAAACAATTTTTCTTTTTCCTTTAGGTGTTGCTTCAAAAACAGATGCTTGTTCTTCAGGTGGTAATTTTCCATGGAGTGGAAAGATTAAAAGTTCTTTTTCAAATTTTCCTGAACTTATGGCAAACTTTTTTGTAGCTCTTTCAATATCTTCCACACTTGTCAAAAATACCAAGATGTCTCCTGGAACAACTTCTTGGTTTTTTCTGTTTTCAAAATGAATATCCAAAGCTAATTGCACAGAATCATCAACATAATCATCTTCTTTAAATGATTTGTTTCTGAAAATTGTTTGAACTGGAAATGTCCTCCCTCGTATTTTTAAAACAGGACAATTGTTGAAGTATTTTGAGAATAAATCACGATCTAATGTTGCTGACGTGACGATCACTTTCAAGTCAATTCTTTGTTCCATAGATTTCTTGATGTACCCCAAAATCAAGTCAGTGTCGACTGATCTCATATGAGCTTCATCAATAATGATACATGAAAATCCAGGGATCTTTGTGTCTTTAATGAGATAGTGCAAAAAAGTTCTATCAGTCATATACACAATCTTTGAGTTTTTTCTAAAATTTTTATCTTCACCAACTTGATAGCCAACTACATTTCCATCAACAGACAATTGTTCTTGTGAAACACGGATTGAAAGAGAACGTGCAGCTAAAAAAATATTAATTTGAGAAATAACTTACCAACACCTCTAGGTTGCGTACAAACAATAGTTCCGTTGTCTGAATATCCGATTTCATGAAGGTACTGAGTAATTTGTGTTGATTTGCCACTTCCTGTCTCTGCCTCAATTAATATCAATTGATTGTTTTTAACAGCTTGGAGAATTTTTGATCTGTAGGCATAAATTGGAAGATGGTTGTCAAGTTTCATTTTCTCTTTCAATAATTTTACAATTTTCTTGTCACCAGAAAGTATCTCCGTTTTTCTAGATTGAAATTCATCAATTTGTAATTCAAACTCTTTGATAGATGTATCAATTGTCTCTAATTCCAACAGTGTGTCGAATCCTTTTTTCGACTTTTTAATTTGTCCTTTGAGCAATTTTTTCTTGGATTCAACTAAATCATCTTTTTTTGATTCAATAACCTTCAGTGATTTCTCCAATTGTGACAATACATCTTTCAATGCAGTTTCAGCTGAATTCTTGTTTAAAATCTTAATGTCATCAAGTGTATCCAAAATAATTTTGTCTGCTTTGTCCAAAAGATTTTCATCTAGTGACTGAATTAACAAGAAATTTTTTTTAAAAATGTGAAGAAATATCACGTTTCCAAGACTTCTGAGTTGTTTCTTGAGTTTTTCAAAATTCTTTGAAACATATTCATTTTCTTCTTTTTTTAATTCAAATTTATGATGATGGATTATAATTTCTTCCATTTTTTGACGCATACTCACCAACAAATTTTTATCATCTGAACTGAATTTTATAATTAAATTGTATTTTCGAATTGGATCATTTATGACAGTAATTTTACATTTTCCTTCTGTTTGTTTTTGAATTTCTTTTGCCATTTTAACAAACTCTGATTTGAAATAAATTCCAAAGGAAATTGTTTTTTCTTCTTTATTTGAGTCACCCAATAAACTTTCCAGTTCCGAAACTGATTCAAAAGATATATCACTTCCTGCTTCAGAGATGTTATCTTCTATTTCCTTTTCTGTGTTCATTTGGGTTTGAAGTTGAATTTTGGGTTTAGTTTCTTGTTTTGTCGGAACTATTTGTTCTTCAATTTTTTTCTCCATCTTTTTTGGAATGAATGTTCGTTTAACAACTTCTTTTAGGTAAACCTTGAGTTTCTTTTGATTGAGAGTTGTTCCGTCTGCCTTTTTTTTTGCATTTGATGCTTCTTCAGAAGTAGAAAAGTTTACGAAAGCATGAGCAAGTTTTTTTTGTTGAGCTGGCATAATTTTCGTGCTGAGAACTTTCCCATATTTTTCAAATTCTTCTTTTAAGCTCTTTTCTGTGGTATCAGGATGTAGATTCTGCACGATACATGTTTTGCTCATGGTGAAGTTTGAAGTGAATAGACCAATCAACTGAATTTATAGAAAGAAAAATGAAACTTCAATTTATCCTGTCCAAAAAGGGAAAATCATCAATGTAAAGAAATTTCAACTTTGATGATTTGGGTAGATTTTGTTCAAGAAAAATCATTTGCCTTAAAATACATTGAAAAGTTTGACAAATTTGACCTCAATTGAGTTTACAAATCTAATCAATCACTAGTAAAATCAATATTTACGTTTTTCATTGATCTCTCATTTTTTTTATTTTCAATCTTCCAGACAAAAACCAACCAATTGGAACATTCACCATTCCAATCAAAAAGAAAATCGAATACAATGCTGTGGTTTCTGACAAAAATTGGGATTATTCTTTTCATCTTATATTTCATAGTTATACGGTAAAAAAAGACAATAATTCACTATTAGGTTGCTAACTCGAATTATAACAATTTTAATTTCAGCTACAACTGGATTAACTGTAGAAATTGAATATTTCTCTCCATTTTCAATTCATAAATTTTCTTTAAAAAAAAGAGGAGATGTAAGTTTTTCTTTTTTCAAACCATAAAAAAGGAGTTAAAGTTTACGTTAAATATAAACTCTGTTAAAGTTCAAATGAATTTATTGCATTTATTCTCAACAACAGAAAAATTTTTATTTATAACAGTCAATGATATCTACTTTTCAATGAAAAAACTTGAAAATCAAGAAGAAAAAAATGAAACAAAAAAACCAGAGACGAACATATCAAAATTAAAAAATCCTTTTGTTCAATATATGATTAAGAATATGGTAAAATATGTTCACATTGAAATAAGTAACGTAAATATAAAAATTGAAAACGTAAAAAAAACATTTTTAATTCAATACTTTTTAGGTTTCAAAAAATTTTTCAATGGATTTTTCACAAAACAAAATTCACATTTACTCACCAAATATCATTGAATCTGATAGAATTCCAATGAGATTTACATTTGATGATTTCAGATTTTCATTTGATTCAATTTCTACAAAGAGAAATTTAATAACATCAACTTTTGAATCACTTGAATTTAATTTTCTTTTTGATTTTGAAAAAATATTTATTTCCCAAAATCCGGTTTATTTATTCCATAAAAAATCAAAGAAACTTGAAATAAAGTTGAAACTTGTAAATTTATTAAACAATTTTATTTCAACAAAAAATTTGGAAAATTTAGAACTGGAAGAGATTGTTGAAGAAGAAGAATCAAATTTAATTCAAAATTTATTTTTTTATTTCCCAAAAGAGGTTTGAATAGATACATGACTCATCCATTTTAAAAAGACAAAATTCGATTTTGAAGATTCTATATTGATTGTTGAAAATTCAAATATGGAATGCATAAATACAAAAGTATCAAAATTGGAAATGAATTTTCAAAATGAAAAAAAGAATCTTAGATTTCATTTTCAATTCTCAAAAATATTTTCTAATCTTTCAAATTCATCAATATTGAATATTCCATTATCAATTTTCAAAGGAAATTTAGATTCAAAAAAAGTGAAGAAAAAATAATTAATTTTTGAATAGGAAACGGATATACCACAATTAACTATTGAATATATATTGCCTTCTTCAAAATTATCAGTTTCTGATAAATTGTTAAATTGGATTTTGACTTTAGATTTATCCAGGTAAATATTTTTATTGTTTTTTATTTTTTCAAGAAAATCAAATGAAGAAATAAAAATTGAGAGAAAAAAGAGAAACAAACCAAAATTATTTCATGTTGCTGGTTATATCGCTTTTCAAAATCTCAGTATATTGTTAGATGGAAATCAAGAAACTTTGATCACCACAAATTTGGATTTCATGGAAATTATTGTTAAAGATGTTCCTAAAGATATGAGTCATTGTTATTCTGTAGATATGAATTTAAAAGAATTGAATGTTTATGCTGCAGATCCAGAAACGTAGAAAACTTTTCTTTCTAACAAAAATTTTATTAGAAACCCTGAAAAAGGATTCACTGTTGATCAATCTGTTATTATGTGTCAATATGATCCAAAGAACACTTATGATTCAATTGAAATCATTTGCACAATTTCCAATACAGTTTCAAGTTATCATCCAAAATTTGAAAATACATTTTTGAAATTGATAAAATTTGGAAAATCATTGAAGTTAAAAGAATCAAAAAAGTCAAAAGTAATTGAAAAAGAACCAAAAAGTTTTATGAGTCCTAGAGGAGAGTATTATGTTCATGCACAATTCAAATTGGATATTGGAAATGCAACTTGTGTTTTATCAGATAATGAATCAAAATTAGTATTATCATCCTCATTCGGAATATCACATGACTCAAAATCAGTTACACAGTTTACCAGTGATAAAAATTTAATTTCATTCCATTATGCTAATTCAAGTAAGAAAGTAAACATCACTAACATCTTTAAGAAAAATTATATATCAATGAAGTACTGAAAGTTGATAAAGTTTCTTTGAAGATGTTTGTTTTTTTCAAATTTTAATTACTTTTAGTTTCAATGAACTTCCAATGAAGATTTTGTTCAAGGCTGAAACTCCAACTTTGACCTTGAATCATATTGATATTCTTCAATTGTCAAGAATTTCCAAAAATGTTGTTCAAAATATAAAATTCCCAGATTCAAATCCTCCAAATGTTGGAAATGGAGTGATCTTCAAAATTGATATTTCTGATTATACAAATGACATCACTATTAATGATGCAAAATTAATACTCTATTTTCAAAATATCATCAGTCCAAATGTGATAAAAGGAATTGAAGTAATTAAACCAAAGGTGGAAATTGGGAAAGAAACTATTGTTCAAATTGAAAAGGTTCAAGTTCAAAATGTTATTCAAAAAAGTAGCTCATTTAAATCAATGAATCAAGCATTCAATCCAAATTTGAAGTATGAAGAGGTTTCTTTTGATTCATCTTTGATTCATGTTACAATTCAAACTCCAGAAGTTGTCTTTGCTCATGACACAAATCTAGGAATGAATTCTGATAAATTAGGAATGGGAATAAAAGGATTGACGAATATTATTCAAAGAGAATGGAAAGACACGATATTTGTGACAAATTTCAATAGCACATCCAACACTATGGAACTTCCAATGACCAAATTGTCATTGTTTGATGTAAAATTGGATTTTGATGATAATCCTATTGAAAAAAGTTTAGCCATTCATTTACAAATTTGGGAAGAAGAATACGTAACTTTGATTATTTTTTAATGAAAACTTTTAGTCACAAAGAGTCGAATTAGAGCAGATATTGATGAACAAAACTCAAGATATGAATATGAGTCAAAAGGAACTTGAAAAAATTTATCAAAAACTTTCATTTCAAAGGTCCCAAGTGTAAGATTCTATTTTTGGTTAATTCATTCCTTTAGTTATCAAACCAAGATTTCACAGTTCAAGAAAACAAATGTTCGACCAACAGGTTTAATGTCAATAAGATTAGAACATGGAGAAGTTTTACTCTTTCAAAAGGATTGTTTGAAAACAGAAAAAGATTTAATGGCTTCAATCAATGAATATAGTACTGCTCCTTTGGTGAAAGATGGTAATGAGTTCAAAAAATTTGAAACAATTTTTGGAACAACAATTAATGGAAAATTTTACAATGCCTTTATATTTTTGAGAAATTTCCCTGATCCATTTTTAAAGGTAAAGGAAGTCTCAAGTGAAGGAAATGTTTGTTTTGCTCAATATCCAAGCAAAGAAGAAACAACGATTATCAGGAAAATAATAATTGAAAATGATGAAGAAATTGAAATAGCATTTTCTATAGAACCATTTTATATGTATTACAAAGCACATGCAAATGCTAAATTCGTTGAAATGGTTGTTGGAACTCCAATGGATCCTGTTTTTGAAGATTTAAGTATTCTAACAAGAAGAATGTCTCCAACACCACTTGATCCAAGTGAAGAGTTAGAATGGTGGGATTGGGCAAGATTACACATGCATGGAAATTATGAAGCTTGTGTTTCTGAAGTAATTGTTCGTTTAATATTTGGATTGAACTGTTATGATCCTGTTGATTATGCTGAAGGAAGAATCAGATATGTGAATGGAACAGGATTTGCATCAAAGTATGAATTCACAATGCATGATTTATTTGTCCATCAGAATCCAAGTTTATCTTCATTTCCTTCAATCACTGAATTTCCTTATGTAGCCATCATTTTAAGATACGACTGGGTTTGTAAACAAGATCCTTTTGAACATTATTTTGACATTAAACTACCAAAAGAATTCAGGACAGAAGAGGGAATCAAAAAATATAAAGATGAAATTATTTATGATTCATATGAGACTTGGAGATCTTCTCATGTTGATTGTGTATTTGAATGTATCATTGGAAATGAATCTACTGATTTTTGTAATAATTCTGAATCTTCAATAATGTTTGATCCTTTATCGACAGGCTGGATGGTTAAATTAATCAAATTCATGGATAATCCTCCTTTACAACTTCATTTAGGTAAATCATATAAATATATGCTACCAAGGAGAAAACAATATGATGTCATTGATATTTCAAAATCATTTCAACTTCACTTTGTTGTGAGAAATTTGAATATATTGTTTTCCAATGGTTTGGAAGATAATAATTTGGTTAATCTTAAAATTGGATATTTAAAATTATTCATTTATCTGTGGAGAGAAAATCTACCTGATCAAAATTTGTTAAAAATGACAAGAAAGAAGGAAGAACATCTCCCAATAAATATGAACTGTCATTTGAAAGATATTGAAGTTTCAGTTAATAATTATTCATTAGATGATAAATTTGATCTTTCAACTGAACATCAAACAGGTAAAGAAGTTATTGTTTCTGTTGGAGATGTAAGTTATTATATGGACTCTTCCAAAGATATTATTTTGGAACCATTTGTTAAAGGAAATGAAAAAGTGTTCATTAAACAAATTACACCTGGATTTGAGCATCAATTATTAATCAAAGATGTAAATATAATTTGGTCAGCAATTATAAGAGATGCAGTTATGATTTGGATTGATGTTGCCCAACAATTTGCATTTGATGAATTAGAAGTTGCTCAAAGATTGACATTAACAAAAATTAAACAAAAAACGAAATCAGAAGAAATTGAAAATTCATCAAATAAAAAAGAAGAGTGTAAATCACAAGAAGAACTATTGAACCATTTAATTTCTGGAAATCCTTCTGAACCAAAAATTGCTGAATCAAAAGAAGTAGTTTTACCATTTTTTTCAGTCAAAATGATGAATGTAACAGGCATGCTAATCCCAGAAGATTCAGATGAATCGATGATTTTAAAATCAAATTCAGGAACTGTAGAAGTGAATAAAATAACTGATAGCTCTCATGAAACACCAATAGAATCACATGAAATTCAAGCATTAATCAAAAACATGACTGGAACTTTTAAAGATACAAAGAAATTAGATTTAGATAATTTTGTGATTATTCAACAACCAATTAATGATTTGCCAATTGTGATGGAAGAATCTGATTGGATTGTTCGATTTATAATGGTTCAAGATCCAAAATATTATTCAAAAACTAAAAAACCACAAAAACAACTTCATATTGAAGTCCCTGATTTAAAAGTACTTTTCTCATCTTCACAACTCCAAACATTAATTGATATCATCACAAACACATTAGTCCCTAAAAAACTTGAAAGAACAGTGACATTACAAGATAGATTTGCTACAATCATGTTCAATTCAAAATTAGATCCAGATTCCTTAGGAAATTGTGGTTCAGTAATAAACAAATGTGAAACTATTAGAAAGAAAATAAGAGGACTTGAATCACAATTGAATCTATTAAGAAGAGAAGCATCTGTCAAGATTTCTTCTGAAATAGTTTCATCTATGGATAAAATTGAAATAGAACTTAAAGAACAAAAAGCATTATACCATGGAATGAATAAAACATTACAAAAGAATGTAAATCAATTATTATCAAAACAAGAAGAAGAATCTATTGTTGATATGATTATCAATATCACATTACATTCATTGAGTTATGAAATGATTGATAAAAATGGAAAATCATTCGTTGAATTTATCTTTCAATTGTTCAAAGGTTCAATCACCAAAAACAAAGATTATTCAATTTTTCATAATTACACATTACATCAAATCATTGGTAAAAACAAACTACCAAATCCAATTTATCAAGATTTGTTAATGCCTTACATTGATTCTGATCATGATATAATTGAAGAGAATGATTATATGGTAAGAGTACTCGCTAATACATCCAAACCTGTTGCTGGAATCAAAGGGTATGATCATTTAGAAATTGATTTATCACCATTACATCTACAAACAACTTTTGAATTCAATCAAAAGTTATGGAGTTATCTGTTTCCTCTTTCAAAACAAGAAAAACAAGAACAAACTTTAATTTCAACTTCAATTACACCATCAACATCTACACAAATTTCATTAGAAAGAAGACAATCTACTACTGTTGATGAAGTTGCTCAGCAAACTTTAAATCAAATGAATAGATCATCAACATTATTGAAGTCAATTCATCATAAAAAAACATCATCTGATCAAGAAACGAAAAGAGGATCATCCATTTTTCAAAATAGAAATGATTCATTATCTGATATTGATGAAATGAAACATAGAGCAAAAACTGTTAAAGTTTTTAATTACATTAGAATGCAAGAAGTTCAATTATTTGTTTCTTTAATGGGTGTTCCAGATTCAGAATCTCAAATTTCAAAATATGTAAGAAATTTTGAAAAAGTTAAAATTCACATTAAACCTATTACATATAATCAAGTTGTGTTAACTTGGCAAGATTTTTTTGAAACATTAAAATATGATATTATCAAACAATCAGTTTCATTTATTGTTCCTGAAACTGTCAAAAGTGTAACTAAATCAAAAATCACTGGAATAGCAAATATTTTAAATCCATTTTCTAAAATTTCATCAAGTGGGAATAATGTGTCTACATCAACATCTAGTGATTCAAATGAGAATAAAATTTCAAGAACCAAAAAAATACAAACTCAAATTTCAAAATCAAAAACTGTAGATTCAGCCAAAGATGCAAAATTGAAGATTTTGTTTGGTGGAAAAAAGGATAATTCTTCATCTATTTTCGATTCAAGAAAACAATTATTTGGTTCAAAATCAGTGAATAAAACTCCATCTGAATTTGATGAAAAAATAATCAATGAAGAAGAAATTGATATTGAAGAAGAAGAAATTTCAAAAGATTCCTATTCAGAGCTGTTTAATTCATTACAAAAAAAATAAAAATTTAATCTTCATCTTCTTCAACTCTTGATGAGATAATTTGTTTGTTTTCTTCAATTGGATCAATGTATTTCCATTTCCATAAGAATCCACACTCTGATGCACAAATAATTGATTCATTTGAAATTTTACAATCATTAATTGGCAATTCAGATTTTTCTTGATTTAATTCATGAAATAACTCAAAATTTTGATTTTCATCAAATTTATAAATTGATAAATTACCCTTTAAAAATGTATCAGATTTCCATGTTTTTTTTTTTTTACTCTTTGATTTCCAACCAACAAATAATAGTTGTTTTTTTCATTTTCATTTTTGAATGATTTCAAATCAAAATTACCAATTTCGTCATCAATTTTTTTAAATTCTTCAAATTGTCCATTTTCTAATTTCCCAACTATAATCTCATTTTCATTTTTCAACAATAAAATATCATTCAATTTTAAGATTGATTGGATGGATAATTTTGAGTCATAAATAATGAATGATTCATCTTCAAGTTTGGATTCTTTTTCATTGAAATTCCAAATTCTTAATTTACCATTCGAATGTCCTGAAAATAATGATCCATTTTCATAAAACTATGTTTGAGAAAAAATTTTTAGTACAATTGATTTGCATCCTTGTGTTTCAATAGTTTGAACTAAACTATGATTTTTTGTATTGAAAACTTTAATTTGATTCAAAGAAGAAGAAAATAAAAACTCTTCAAAACCTACAATTTGATGAACTTTATCATGAGCTGATGATGAAAAAAAAATAATTTTTCTTACGATAAACAGCAATAACTCTTGAATCGATAATTGATAAAATTTGAATTAAACCTTTGTTTTTAGATATAATTTCATTTACCATCTTGAGTTGAACCTGCTAAATATTTTTCACTGACCCACGAAAGAGAATTAAATTTCTGACAGGTTTGTGTTAAATTTTTTTTTTTTTTTTTTTACGCTTCCTTTTGATATGTTTGTTTTTATATTCACAAAATGAGATATTAAATCTAAATGTGATCCAATGTGTTCATTATCATAGATGTTTATTTGATTAGAACCTATTGTTGATATTAAATTTTGATGTTTTGGATGAATTTCGATTTTTATAATGTCCTGTTTGTGATTTTCTTTTATAACTTTTTTCAATTTTAAACTCTTTAAAGTTGTTTCAAATTGTTCACTTGTTGTTTTGGTCATTTTGACTTGTCCAATTGAATTCAAGGAAACTTTGGAATAGAATTTTATCATTTATTACTTATTTAAAGAAAGATTTTCAAAGAGATCAATTTCAAATTTGAAATTGGTTTAGTTTAATTGACCAATTATTTTTCCGGAACATACAAAAACAACTTGTAGATAAAAGAGATGAGTAAAAACATTCAAACACCTGTAAATCAACAAAGAACCACAAATATTGTCGTAGTAAGGCTAAAAAAAGCTGGTATTAGATTCGAAATCGCTTGCTATCCAAACAAAGTAAACAAAAAAAAAAAATTAAAACTGTCTCTTAGGTTATGCAATACAGACAAAATATTGAAACCGAATTAAGTGAAGTATTACAAACAGAATCTGTTTTTTATAATGTTTCTAAAGGAACTTTTGCAAAAAAAGAAGATTTAAAAACAGCATTTGGTAGTTTGACAGACAAAGAAATTTGTGAGTTGATTATAAAGAAAGGAGAATTACAAATTTCTCCAAAGGAACGTCAACTGGTTTATGATAGTCTATATAAAGATATATCAACAATAGTTGTCAATAAATGTATCAATCCAGACACAAAAACACCATACACAGCAACACAAATTGAAAGAGAAATGAAAGACATGAATTTTAAAGTAAACCCAAATAAATCAGCAAAAGTTCAAGCATTAGATTTGATAAAAAAATTGAAAGATAGAATTAACATTGAAAGAGCCAACATGAGAATTGAAGTGAACACTAAAAAACAAAGTGAAAAAATGTTAAAAAAATTTTTTGAAGAAAATCAAATATCAATTGAAAAAAAAGAAGAAGAACTTGAATTACAAAGTTATTTAGTATTAATAGACCCTGGTGTTTTCAGAGATTTAGATAAATTTGTCACTTCAGTTTTAGGTGGTAAAGTAAACATTCAAGATTCATGTGTCACAAAAATTGGTGACATTCAAATTGATAAAGTTGATATGAAAGAAAATGATAAAACAGATGATAAAATTCAAGAAGAAGAAGAAGAAGAAGAAGATTCAAAAAAAAGCAAAAAAAAAAAAGAAACAAAAATTCAAGAAAAAAAAAATTCATCAGACGAAGAATTAGCAGAACTTGAAAAATTAAGCAAAAAGAAGAAAAAAAAGAAAAACAAAAAAGAAATTCAATATCAAGACGAAGAAGAAAAAGAATTAGTTGAACTTCCAAAATTCTCAGATTCTGATGAAGAAGATGGAAAAAGAAGAAAAAAAAAAGGAAAGAAAAAAAAATAAAAATTATTTAGTAGGATAATATTCTTTTTGTTTTTTCATAAATAGACAATCTGCAATGAATGTTGCTAAGCCACATGCACAATATCCAAAACAGAAACAGCAACCTATTAAAGCTATAAGTACATCAGGTATTCCTAAAGCTAAACCATATTCAATTGGAGTAATATTTCCAACAGTAGCAGTTATATTCTGTGGAAAAACTAAATAAAAGAAGTTACAAAAATAAAGTCAAACCAACTCTATCAATGGTAGGACTAAATTGTTAAAAAAAAATAATATTTGATAACTTACGCTGCTCCATAAGCAAATAGATACACCAAAGTTAAAATGGAAACTGAAATGATAAACTAAAAAAAATTATGTAAATAAGAATTTCTTTTTTTTCAAACTGCAACAGAGGAACCAATTCCAATTTTTGGAACATTAAAAGTACCTAAAACAATAGCTCCTATAAACATTGTTGGTAAAGTCAACAACATAAAAAATGCTTGAGCATATGGAGAGATAAACCTGAATCCTTGAATAAAAAAAAGAGCAAGAACACCAAAGCATGCCAATAAACAACATATACTCAGACAAACAAGTCCACTTGCCAATATTATTCTTGTTAAAATACCTGTCCATGGTTGAGGCTTCTCAGTTCTTACTGTTTGACCTTGTGTAACTGTTGGTCTATATTGAGGTTGAGTTGGTTGGAATTGAGTTCCTTGAGATGTATTATTGCTAGAATTTGTGTTATTTGTTGTTGTTGTTGTAGTTGTAGTTGTCATAAATTGGTGATTCATTTTACTTCCATCAGAAAAACCTTGATTCACAGGCATAAACTGTTGTTGTTGATTCACAGGCATAAACTGTGGTCGTTCAGCAACTGGCATAAACTGTGGTTGTTGTTGTTGTTGATTTATAGGCATAAACTGAGGTTGTTGATTTATAGGCATAAACTGAGGTTGTTGATTTACAGGCACGAACTGAGGTTGATTAAATTGTGGTGGTTGATCATATCCAAATGATGAACTTTGTTGTTGATTACCAAACGAACCTTGATTTTGAACTGTTCCAAATGAATTTTGAGTTTGTTGTTGATCATATCCAAATGAACCTTGGTTCTGTTGTTGTTGTTTAAAATCGGGCATTTGCATATTATCTTGTGGATAAACAAATTGGTCATTATTTGAACTCTCTGAATACGACACTGGAATTGGTAAACTATTAACTGAAGGATAATCACCACCAACACCTTCTGGCATCATTGGATCACTTTGATAATACATATTATTGTTTGGAAGAGTAAAGTCATCATTTACTCCATCACGGCTCATCTTCAAGTTTGTTTGACTTAAAAAAGTATCTGATTGGATGATTAACCAACAATAAACAGTTTTTTATTTTCTCATTATTGATACTTGAGGTTTTGATTTTTCTTTTAAATTTTCAATTTCTTTGTCAATTTCAGTTTCTTTTCCATCACCAAATCCAAATTTCTTCTTCAATGAAGAAACCACTTCATTAAGAGGAATCACTTTGTCAGCAACTTTTTTAATACCATTTAACAAACCAGTTTTTAATTTTTCTGGTATCATATTTTTTTTGACATCTTCTTTGGTAGCTTCAAATTCTTGAATCACTTTTTTTTCACATTCAATTAATTGAGAATACATTTCGCTATGTTCTTTCCAAAATTCAACATTTTCACCAGAATAATATACTCTTCCATCAATTTGTTCCCCAATGACTGATTCTTCAAATAGTTCATTCCTTTTGTTTTCAATTTCATTTTCATTGGATTTGATTTCATTGGTGATTGATAATAGATTTGTTGATTCTTTCTTCATTTGAGATTCAATATTCACTAATATTTCATTATTTTTTGAAACATCATTTTCTGATTCTTCAATTTTTTTATCAAGAGAATGAATATCAATTGAGTCTTTCATGTTATTCAATTCATTCACATTCTTATCAAAATATGATTTTTCTTCATTTAATAAATGACAATTTTGAGTTTCTGATTCAAGCTTAATTTCTAAATTCTTTCTTTTTTGAAGATTAATTTCAATTGAATTTTCAATATTTCTCAATGACAAATTTTCACTTTCCAAATTTTTCGAAAGCGTTTCTTGCTCTTTGCGTATCTCTTTGAGTTGAAAATCTTCATTTTTTAATTCTCTTTCATGAGATAATTGATTTCTTAAACATTCGTTTGATGATTCTTTATAACTTGATAATTTATTTTCCAAACTATTAATTCGATTTTGCACAACATCTCTTTCATTTTCTCTTGAAATATTGATATTTTTAGAAATCCATAAAACGGAATGAGTTACTTTATAATCTTTCATTGAACTCATTTCAGATCTAAGCTTTTTTATTTCTTCAACAATATCATTGATCAACTGCTTTAACACATTTTGTTTTTCTTTAAATTTCATAATTTCAATTTTGCTCTTTGAAATAATTTCCAATTTTTCTTGAATTTCTATGTCAATATTATCCAAATGACTTTGCATTGATTCTATTTTTTGACTAATTTCATTTCTTTTTTTTGTCAAAATTTCAAATTCGGTTATTGAAAGCTGAAGTTGTAAATTGACTTTTGAAATGACTCTTTGAAGAGATGAAATTTGAGATTTGATTTTTTCGAGTTCAAGGAGTCTATTTTGCATTTTTGAGTCAATATTTTTTATGAACACTTCAAGTTGTTTCTTTTCTTTGATCAATGAATTTTGTTGAATTTTCAACTTTTCGACTGTAGTTTGTTTTTCAACAAATTGAATTTTTAATTGATTTTTGTTCTCTTTCAATTGATTCATTACATTATTTAACTTCTTTTTTTCATCCATTTTCTTTAATAGCTTTTGTTGAATTTCATTTTTTTCTTGTTGTTTTTTTTTGATTTTTTGTTTTTGAATTTCAAGTTTTTGTTCATTTTTCTCTTTTTCTTGTTGATGTTCAGTAATTTTTGTTTCTGAATTTTCTTTTTCTTTTTTATTCTTTTCTAAAGTAATTTGAACTTCTGCAAGTTTTTCTTGAATTTCTTTGGTGATGTGATCTGTTGAAAGGAGATTATTAACAGCTGAGTTTAAAGCATTCATTCCTTTATCCTTTAAGATTGGAACAAGTTCTGAAATCATTGTCCCTCCTGCTTGGGCGAATAAGACTTGCATCGTTCTGTGGTTGTTTTTTGATTGGTCATTTGAAATTTATAAATAACAAATTTTCGAAATTTCAAAATATTATTAGCAACTTCAAAGGAAATAATTCTTCTAGATCCAAAACTTCATAATTTCTTTCAAATATTTGGAAGCAACATTTTTGATTCTTCAAAACCCAATTTTGAAAACATGAACATTTAATTTCATTTATCGAAAGAATTTTATTTCTAATTTTAATTTAAAAATCATCTTCTGGCATTGGAATTGAGCAATATAATTGTTCATCAAATAATTTGATCTTTTCACTGATTTCAGAATCTTCAATTTCAATTTCTTCATCAGCTGAAAATTCAAAATAAAGTTGTTGATCATTTAACAATTTTCTTGCAATATTCAACAAAGGTTCATAAATATTTGCCTGTGATTTTACTGAAATGGTGAAATAAGGAATATTCTTTTTTGCAGGGAAGACCATTTGTTTTGATTTAATTTTAGTTTCATTTTCCATATCAAATTTATTTCCACACATGACAATTGGGATATCATTGCAAACTCTAGTGATATCACGATACCAATTTGGTGTATTTTTGTATGTACATCTTGATGTCAAGTCAAACATGATGATAGCTGCATCAGATTCAAAGTAGTACCCGTCTCTTAAATATCCAAATTTTTCACTACCTGCAGGATTCCAGATGTTGAAGCAAATAGTTCCTCCTTTGTTTGTTTTGAAAATTATTTTGTGAACTTCGGTGGTTATTGTTGAGATGTATTTCTTTTCAAATTCGTTTTTAAATAGTTGTTTGATGTATGAAGTTTTTCCAACACCAGCATCACCAGTTAGAATAATTTTGAATGTTGGAATGTCTTTTTGTTCTTTTTTTTCTGAAAATGTATCTTTTATCATTATCTGTTATTGAACTAAAATTGAAAAATACTTTAATTTAAAGGTGTCATGGAGGAAGATGCAAAGGAAAAGGTAAACTTTGATGATTGGTTATTTTTTTCACCAATAATTTTAATTCTGTTTTTAATCTCAGTGATTTTTTGAGAAAAACCAAAAATACGATTTTTATTATTCCAACATTTTCGACCAATCATCATTTTCCAAACTAAAAAAAAAACAATGGTAAAACTTGACTTCGTCAATCGTGTCGCAAAACAAAAAAGAAAATTTTTCGTAACAACAGTTGTTGCTATTGCTATTGGAGTTCCTTTCTATGAAGCGACACTCGGTTTATACGGAACATGGACAGGAAAAGAATTCAATAAAAAACTCGCAGCTGAAGGACAATATTATCAATGGCAAATGGTAGGAAAAGATATTATTCACGAAAAATATTCATCATCAATTGATAGCCTCAAATCATTCCATAAAAGAGATTCTTAAATAAATTTTATTTTTTTAAAATTATTTTTTTAAAACAAACAAACAATAAATTAAAAATGAAACCTGTGAAACTAGACACCAAAAACACATAAAAATGTATATTCCATTGAAAAAAAAATCTCAAAAAAGCGACATTTGAAACTACCAAATGAAAAAGAACTAAAGAATAAGTGAATTGATTTTTTGAGGCTTTACCAGATATTTCTGAACTAAAAAGGTATGAATTGAACAGTTCAATGAAAAAATGTAATACTGAAATTGATAAAATTAAAAATATTCCAGAGAACAATAAAAGATAACCTGTTGGTGTTTGTCGTTTCTTCAATAATGAAAAGCAATAAAAAAATGAAAAAAATTTCATAATTGAATAAAAAATACACAAATATAAATGAAGCATAAACAATAACAAAAATATTCCAGAAATGAATGGAAATTTCTGAGTCAATGTCAATGAATCGATCCAATAAAAAAACGAACCTACAAAAGGAATCAAAGCTCCAACTTTGTTTGATGAATTAATGAATTGACTTACTTGGTGGATTTAAATTGGTTGCTGTAATTTGGATGATAATCAAAATTGAAAAGATCAATGAAAGAAAACCAAAAATGAAGGAGAACAAATCAAATAAAATTGAATCTCCTCCTTTCTTGAATGCCAAATCAATCTTTCTCCATTTTTTTTCAGTTTTTTCAACTTCTAAAGCGAATTCTACCAATTTTTTATTATTTTGAAATGAAAGATAATCCAGTTCTCCTTGTTCTAATTTTGTTTTTAAATCTTTTCCTTTTTCCATCAAGTTCATAGTTACGTTCATCATTGTTTCTCTTTTGGATTTATAATTTTCGACTGTCATTCGTTTTTTTCTGTTGAATATTTTGAAAATCATAAAAAATGGGAATGAAAACATTCCAATTCCACCAAAAATGAATATATAAAACCATCCAATAAAATCTAAAATTCCAATAAACACTGGAATTATTGAAACCCATTCAATTGTAAAAATTAACGTATTTGGTGATGCTCTACAGTTTTCATAGCACAATATTGCTTGATCCAAAGTTGAAAATTCAACTCTTGTCGAGAAACTTTTGATTGAAATTTCTAAATTCCTGGTGACGAAATAAAACAAAACCAACAAAAAATAAAAAATTGATGAAATTGGAATTGAAATTAAAACTGAATATAAAGTACTATTCAAAGATGATATTGAAAATAAATCAATTTTCTTTTTGAGGATTTGATCTTTTGGTTTTCTTATTGACAATGAATCGACAAAATAATAAATGATGGAAAAAGGTAAAATTGAAAAAGTAAAAAAAATCAAAAAACCAAAAAATACTTGATGAGAAATACCTTTTGAATTTAAAAACCCTTAAAAAACTTACCAAAAATCATTTCTAAATTTTTAAATTGAGTAGCAGAAATATTCAAAGGTAATATGAAAAATATTGAAAGACTGAAGAAAATTGAGATCACCTAAAATTAAGGTTTTTTAAAAAAGTTACAGATATGAATTTTAAAACTAAATATTTTGAGTCTTCTTTTGAATATGAAAAATAACATTGAAAACAACATGAAAATAGATAAATAGCACAACTTCCAAAAATCAAAATGACAATAAAAATCACTTGGAAAATAATCTCTGAAATCATTTTTTTTCAATTTTGATGATTTGGATAAATTTTCCAGTTTTATTTTTTTTCTTTCCTTTTTTAACAAATTCCTCCTAAATTTTTTGAATGCATTTCAACACCTAAATTTGTAAATTAATTTTTTTTTTTTACCTTTCTTTTTTTTTTTTTTAATTTTAAAAAGAGTCTTACGTTATACATTTTTGACTTCATATCTTCATTGAATCCTTTTGGTTTTGTCGTGAATTCAATTCTCATTCTTCTTTTGAAATATTCTTTGTCTGTCATTGTTAGTTTTGTTTTTGCATCTCTTAAAATATTTCTGTATAATGACAAAATTTGTGTTTTTGTAACTTTCATGTGTTGATAAAAAAACAGTTGACCAATTGTATTAAGCAACCAATAAAAATGTTGAAGAAATTTATCAACAAAAGTTTTAACTTAAAAATTACAAAATTTTCAATTCGATTAAATCATCAAATACCAAAAACTAAATTAACAATTCCACAAAAAATTGTGGAAAACAGCCCAAAAGTTGTCAAACCATACCTCTATTTGATGAGATTAGACAAACCTATTGGAACTTGGTTATTGTTATGGCCATGTTATTGGAGTATGTTAGTTGCTCAGAGTTCAATTATACCTGATCCAAAATTGACTTTTTTATTTGCAGTTGGTGCGTTAATAATGCGAGGTTTGTTTTTAAATTTTTTTTGATTATTTTTAGGAGCTGGGTGTACAATAAATGATTTATATGATAAAGATTTAGATAATAAAGTTGAAAGAACAAAAACAAGACCATTGGCTTCAAAACAAATTTCTCAAAAACAAGCTGTTGCTTTTCTGGCTGCTCAATTATCAGCAGGTTTAGCAATATTACTACAATTCAATACTTATAGGTATATTTTCTATTTTTTTGATTCACCTTTCTAAAAGTATTATTGTTGGAGCATGTTCATTGATGTTTGTCTTCACATACCCTTTATTCAAAAGATTCACTTATTGGCCTCAATTAATGCTAGGAATCACATTTAACTGGGGTGCTTTTATAGGATATTCTTCAGTTATGGGATATTGTGATTGGTATGTCACGGTACCAATGTATATAGGTTTAAAAATTAAAATTAAACTTTTAAAAAAGCTGGAATCGCTTGGACCATCATTTATGATACAATTTATGCACATCAAGATAAAAAAGATGATGTAAATGTTGGAATTAAATCAACTGCTTTATTATTTGGAGATAAAACTAAAGAATATTTAACTGCATTTTCAGCAGTATTTGGAAGGTTAGAAAATTAAAAAAATTAATAGTAAACTTAGTATGATGTGTTTAAGTGGATATTATGCTGAAATGGGATTTGGTTTTTATGGATTTATTTTTTTGACAACATTCAACTTACTTCGTCAAATTAGAACTACCAACTATGAAGATACAGAAGATTGTATGAAAAAGTTTATTGAAAACAAGTATAATGGATTGTTAATCTTGCTCGGAATTTTAATAGGAAAAATATTTTAATACATTAATTTATTGATCTAATTCACTTTTTTTAACATCGTTGTTTGAAGTTGAAGTTTGAACAGTTGTTTTCTTTTTAACTTTTTTTTTTTCTTTTGGTTCAATGAGAACAGATTGGTCATACATTTCAGTTTCGTTAATATATTCTAAATTGAGTAATGGTTTTTGTAAATCATCAGCAGGTAAATATTGATATCTTGTTTGTTGATAAGTTTGCATATCTCTAATAACACCAGCAAAATGTTGACATTTCACAAAATTAATTTTTCCATTTATATATTTTGGATTTCCATCTTCAATGAAAGTTAAATCTGTCAAGTATAAACCGATGTATGGAATACAAGGTGGTTTTACACCTTTAAGTCTACCTCTAATAGCAGCAAAGTTTTTATCTCTTGAAATATATTTATGAAGTTGTTGAAATGTTGTTTTTGATTCTTCACGAATTTCATTCCAAGTCTTTTTTAATCTATAAATTGATGCTAAACTTAAACCTGAACAAACAGCAAATACACCATTAAAATTATTTAAATCCCATAAATTTTGTGCTACATCAATGAATTTTTCAACAACTTTTGCTCTTTCTTTTAAATCAACAATTTGAACTATAGTTGTACCAATCCAGTTACTCAAAGTATTGAAAGATTGAATCATAGAATGAATATTTGGAGCTCTTGTTTCTCTGTTTCCTTTATTCCAACTTTGATTTAAACATTCTTTTGGTTCAATAAGTTTAAATTGATCAAAATCAATTAAAGTAATTTGACGTGCAATTTCGAGAGCAGGCCAAATTAAAATTGGGTTAACTGGAGTTTTATCTTTTTTCCCAAATAATTTAAATGTTGTTTTTGGTTTTTCAATTGGAGGACATTTGAATTCTCCTTGAATTGTACCTGAATCATCCTCATTTTGAACTTTTCCAAGTGAATTTGTTAAAACTTTTTTATGAGCAGGACCTCCTTTAATTTTATCCATCATATTCATTAAATCTTCAACTTTAGCTTTCATTTCTTCATCATAATCATAAACAAAAAAATTTTCAATCCAATATTTAATTGTTTGAAGTACACGTAATCTAATTTTGTCAAGTTTTTCTGATTTGAATTTTGCAAATTCTTCGTGTGTACAACCTTGTGGTGGTGGGATATTATATCTTTCAACAAGTAAATCAAAAAATGTATCACGTTCTGTGAAGGATCTAAAAGTGATCATAAATGTATGCAAAAAATGTTGATCATAATATTCATGTGATGTTAATTCTTCTATAAGTTTGTTTAATGTAGCAGCTTCTATTTTTTTTTTACCATCAACTTCTTCCCAAATAATTGAATCAGGACCTGCTTCTCTATAAGTAAGTGTATCAATATCAACTGGATAATATTCAACTGGATCAATTGGTGCAGATGGTTTGACAACTTTTGGTACAAATTTCTTTGTATCTTTTTTGGAATTTGATTTTGGTGGAAATTTATCAGGATCAGTTTTTGAAACTAAAAAGGTGAATAATAGAATTTGATTTTACGGATTGAATAGTATTGTAATTTTCCTGATAATTTTGAATCAACTTCATAATCTGGATAACCCAATTGAAAAAAAGTTACTGTTGGTTTCCAAAATTTATCGTCTTCAGAAATCTTTAACCAAGTTGAGTTTACACTTCCAAGTGAAATTAATTCTTTGGCATTACTTTCTGATGCAGAAAGTAGAAATGAAAAAATGTTTTCAGCAATTTCTTCGGAATATTGAAATTTTTCAGGTTCATCTTCTTTTTCGTTACAAGTGAAGATATTTGTTGGAATTTCATTTCCATTTATTTTTTCAATGGTAATTTGAGAAACTGGTTTTTCTAAATTCGTTGTCAAATCATTATTGCTGTTGTTGTTAAGCTCTTTCATACTTTTGTGTTTATCAGCATCTTTTTGATTTCCAAACACATTCTTTAAGGATTTAAGCATGGAAGTCATCTCCGAAACGATTAGTTTTGCTTCAGAAGAAAATAAAGTAAACAGTGACCAATGGGAATAGACAACCAATCAGAACACTTTTTAAAAGATTTTTTTAGCAACCAATGAAAATGTAATAAAAAAATAATAAAAAAAATCCTGAACTGTTTGGAATAAAGGTTTCTATAAAAGAAAGTTTGAGTGATAAAGTTACCTGGTATGTTTTACCTCAACTGTTTATTTTGACAAAAACCGTTACAAAATAATGGACAATATATAGTTAATGTGGCACATTCTGATTGGTCAATGAGTGAAGACGGAGTTATTAAAATACAGCCAAATTATTGGTTAATTCAAACAATGGATTAAATACAAGTTATTCTACATGAACTTATCAAAAAAAAAAAATAAAATTGAAATGCCAAACTTCACTTTTTTTTTGACAAATAGAATGTCTCCTTTGTCAATAAATTGACGAATCAAAAGTAGTTTAGAAACCATAACATATTTCACTTCAATGCTGAACTTCACCAAATTTTTGATATTTTTTTTGCTATTAATGACGGTTTTTGGAAAACAACAAAGTATCAACAACATTCTTGTTGCTGCTGGCTATTTTTCTGGAGCCATCTCTCAAAGAGATTATGAAATGTCTGAACTATCAAACATTGTTTACAACAGTAATACTATAAGTGCGGTCGGCTATACTAGAGTGCTTTAAATGACAAAAGGAACATCGGTTGTCGGAATTTATGAAAAGTCAGGAACGAAGGAAATAGCTGTTGTATTTCGAGGAACAGTTTCTAGCACTAACGATTTAGCAACAAACTTAAACATCCAAGGCCTATATTATAAAAACTTTGGTAGTATTCATCTCGGATTTTGGAATGATTATTCATCAGTGAAAGAAGAGATATCCAACTTTCTAAAACAGCAAAAATATGACACATATTCAAAATATGTGTCAGGACATAGTCAAGGAGGTGCTATTTCTTTGATGGCTGTATTAGATTTGAAAATTTCCTATTCAATTTCAACCATTTGCGTAACTTTTGGATCACCACGTGCAATTTACTCAGATATGAAAATGAAATATTTGGCTGAAATTCCTGACTCAATAAATATCAGATATGTTGGCAGTTATTCACAAGGAAATTATATTGAAATTGTTCCAACACTTCCTCCTGTATATTTTGGATATGTTCATGTCGGAGAAGAAAGAAGAATAAGATGTCCAGATACATCAACTTTTGCTAAGAAAAATTGTCATGGAATTGTTAATTACATGAATTCCATCATAAGATACCGAAATTTAGGAACCATCATCAACAACCCGTTCAAATTTGTATCGATACCTAGCAACATGAAAATCAAAAGGAGTGAAGTCTTAAACATTGACTGGGAAGGTATAATTTGTGCAAATTGCGAATTGAAAGTTTATGAATCTGTTACTGGTACTGATCCACAAATAGGAAACACTCTTGTTGTTTCTTCAAACATGCTTTCAGTTGATTTTGTATTTCCTTCAAATGCACCTGAAGGTACCTATTATGTATGTGCTGATCCAGGAACATTTTCATGTGGTCGTACATTGAATAATTTTGAAATTATTGATGGAATTGTAAAAGAATTTGATGTGATTACTCCTATTTCTTGGTACAATTCATTTCCTGGGGTCATTCGATGGGAGGGTGTTTTTTCAGCTTCACAAACGTTTGTTCTATACAGAACAGTTGATTTTGCTCCAGATGTAGAAATTAGTCGTTGGACAATTACATCAGAAGAATCAACAATTGGATCCAAGAAAATGACATTTCCAACAGCAACCAAATCATGTCGATATAAAATGCATGTGAATCCTGGAACTTTTTATTCCGAATATGAAACAAATGAATTTTGTATCAATGATTCTTTGTCAACACTTTCGGTCGTATATCCAACCGAAAATTTAATAATTCATCCACAAGATTTTAAGAAAATTGAATTGTCCAGAAATGTTCCAGAATTGAATGTTGTTTCTGTTATTATTGCATTACTAAAAGACGGTAACGTGACAAAATCGTGGAATATTTCACCAAGTTAAAAAATATTAAATATCACTCTTGCTTCAAATTTGGAAATTTCTTGCCACTATTCAATTTGTGTTGGATTATCTGGGGATATTTGCCACCTGGAATCAAAGAAATTTTGTATTGGACATCAAAACCCTCAAAATTCACCAAAATATTCGCCAATTCCATCACCAAATGTTTCACCAATTTATTCACCAAAATATTCACCAACACTATCACCAATGTATTCACCAAAGTATTCAGAAATAATTCCTTCAAATCCTGTTGACATACAAAATTATCCATGTTCTTGGAATTCCGTTGCTTCCATTCAAAATGAATTAGTATTCAGATGTATTTTCAAACCAAGTGAATTCATTTCTAAATTCAACAGTACTTCAAAAAAGCTTCCGAAAATGTTTTACGAAGTAACAACACAACAATCAGATAATTTCCAAAATACAACGAATACATCATCGAATAATCTGGTGTGTGGCAGGACTGTGACATAAACTAAAGTTTATTTACACAAAAGGCGGAAATTCAAAACCTGACGGTTTCTCTTCCAGCTTCGCCCTGAGCAATTTAATAACTCCAATCTAATTGAAACATTTAATTTATTACTTTAATTTACAATTACCATTTTACCATTTAATTTATAACAAAAAGGAATAAGATAAGGAAGTGGTAAAATGGTAAGGTGGTTTTTGGAATTTTATAAAATTTTAAAAAATGGTTCAATTTTACAGGGAAGGATTTAGAGGCCCGACCACCCGACCACATAACCGGAAAATAAAAAATGGTAAAATAAAATTCATGGTAAAATGGTAAGGTGGTTTTAGGAAAATCTGAAACTTTTAAAAAATGGTTCAATTTTACAGGAAAGGATTTTAAGACATGACCAACCTACCAAATGACCGTCAATAAAAACTGGTAACTGAATGTCACCAACAATCACTGGGGGTGTGGCACAATATTATGGTAATTTTGGAAGCGAAGGCGAACAAAATTTTTTATCAAAACAGACGCTTGTCGAAGTTTTCAGTTTCCTCCTCGAAAGAGATGGTAAAAACAATATTACAGTTAATGGTAGTAGAGACTGAA